>CM069411.1:15790379-16355379 GCA_035609135.1 Eleutherodactylus coqui
CATGGTACTTAAGGACTGTCTGAGACTGCATTTATTCTCCGCCAAGGGCCATACCAGTGTGTAGGAATGGTGGCATCACCTGTGACAACCTACAGTCCCTGTTATCTCTTTAGAGGGCATTCCCTATCCTAGGGGTGTCTTGTGGCCTGCAGTGATACTCTGGCCTTGGCTGCATGTTATTCCTCTAAAAAGGAGTCTGGTAAGTGCCACCAGCTCTTTACCCTCCCAGCTCCCCATATATGTCAGGTTTTGGGGTCTCCCTATAGGACGCTGCACCTGCTTACCATAAGAGCTTACACTCTATAATTGAGAAGACCCAAATAACCATAAGACTTACACATTACATTATAAGTAAGGACATAGCTGACCAGAAGTGTTTCCACTTTCCAGGAAAGAGAGAGGATCCCGCTGCCCATAAGAGTTTACAGTCTACAGAAGAGAGAGGACCCCACTGCCCATAAGAGCTTACACTCTACAGAAGAGATAATACCCCACTGCCCATAAGAGCTTACACTCTACAGAAGAGATAATACCCCACTGCCCATAAGAGCTTACACTACAGAAGAAATAATACCACAATGCCCATAGGAGCTTACACTCTACAGGAGAGAGATCATTTTGCTGACCATTAGTCCTTACACTCTATAGGAGAGAAGATGCAGCTGACCACAAGAGCTTACATTTCACAGGAGAGTAAGAGGACCCCATTGACCATAAGAGCTCACTCTCTACAATAAAGAGAGAGTACTTTGCTGACAATAAGAGTTAACACCCTATAGGAAAGAGAGAGAGGACCTCACTGACCATAAGAGCTTACACTCTATAGCAGATGGGGACCCAGCTGACCATAAGAGCTTACACTCTACAGGAGAGAGAGGACCTTACTGACCATAAGAGCTTACACTCTACAGCAGAGCGGGGACCCAGCTGACCATAAGAGCTTACACTGTATGTGAAAAGTGAAGATGCAGCTGATTATAAGAGCTAAGACTTTGCAGTAGAGAGAGAAAGAATTTTTCTGACCATAAGCGCTTACACTACAGGAGAGGGAGGACCCCTCTAAGCATTAGAGTTTATAATCTACAGAAGAGAGACTATAAGAGCTTACCATCTATGGAAGAGAGAGAGAGTTCTCTGCTGACAATAAGAGATAACACTTCATTGGGGAGAGAGAATCCCACTCACCATAAGAGCTTACGCTCTGTAGAAGAAATATTAATCTGCTGATCATAGGGAGAGAGATGAAATAAGCCTGGTCATGTGGTGATGGGGGTTGTTGGTTTATGTCTGTCTGTTGGAGTAATAAAGGAGTGAGGAGGTAGTCGGTGAAGGAGGTGTGCACGGGAGAGATGGGCTGATGCTCCTGCCAGAGCCAGGACACTGCTCTGTCTCTGCTGCTGGGAGACTTGTCCCCTCCGGGAACTGTAGCGCAGGGGATACTCCCTAGGAAATCGTGTAGGAGTGCCAGGCGCTCCCCGCGGAACCACAGCTAGGGGAAAAGTGCAAGAAGCCTGCTCCAGCTAGCACTAGATGCAAGAGCGTCTGACAGGTCGTGTAACACAAGAATGGTTGTCGCAGGGGCGTGGCCTGGCTCTTGAAGAGGTCAGACGCACGGTGGTGTGAGGGGTGCCCCACCTATTCCCTGAGACTGCCCAGTGCTCATGGCAGGGAGAGGTATGTGACCGGTGACTCCTGGTGTGCCGAGCCACCCCCGTAAAGCCACAGCTTACTCACCACCTAAATTCGCGGGCTCTCCTTAGGCTCTGACCCTGACTCAGCTCCACTTCCAGTCCCGGGTTCCCTGTCAGGGCTAGAGGACCTGCGGTGCTTCCACCTGACGCCGGGGAGTCGGAGCACCCTATTAGATACCCTGACACCCACCGAGTATACTCCTGAGCTCCAGCGGGGAGCCCCGACACTGCAGCGGCCTCCATCTTGGGCATCTCTGATGGAAGGGAGAGGCTCATCGGGGCTTCTCTTCATCTGTCCCAACCTGGTGTGGGGTGGATTGGAGGCCTCAGTGGTTAACTCTTTCTAGCCTGGGTCTGAAAGTTACCTCTGGAGCCCTGAGAAGGCAGAGCCACCAGCTTGTGAGGGGAGCGGCTCTGCACACTCACAGCCTGCGGGACAAAGCTTCTATACTGTTGCCATTCTAAACAACTCTGCAGCAGCACATGTACCAGCAGATCTCTGCACCCCACATCTAATAAAGCAGGACATCTGCTAAATAACAGGACCTGGAAGTAGTGTCCAGCGCCACTACAAACCTTCCCTGACCTATTCAACATTTGAGCTCTGCTGCATGCAATTTCTACATTAACTACACTTATCCAGAACTCTGGATAAGTGAAAATTACAGCAATTCTACATTTATGTGCTCAAGTAGAGGTGAAAGACTCTCATTGGCAAGACAGCGTAGTGCCAGATTTTCTACATACCACCAACATTCCACCTCCATACAGTACTTCAGGCCAATCAGGTAGGCCATAACTTAAAGGAGCCCTCCACCCAGCGAGACGGCCTGAAACCCTGAAGGGAATGAACGCATACATGGTGATGGGGATGTCATTCACCCTCCCCTGAACTATGCTCTAGCCTCGTTCAAGTATATTTAGAGGGAAATCAGATCATTTAGCTGGACTCCGGGGAAAGATGGAGGTTGAAAACAAGAAAAAGTGGCAAATCCAACACAGACCTCATCACAAAGCACCCTGCTGGAACTTTTCCCAGCACAACGAAGCATTAGCCACTCCAACAGGGCATCATCACCCAGGAGTTCCAACTCTCCGGTTACAAGTAAAACAAAAATTGATGGTCAGCCAAGCTAGATTATGCCACCTTTTGCGAGTGCAGGCCTCTCCTCATCTGATGACACTCAACTATCTCAGATCCAGTGTGTTATTAGAGAAGAACTACAAACTGCGTTGTGTGACATGACAAAGCAACTGAGTGACCTGGCCAGCGCACAAGTGATCTAGAGCAGAGAACGGACAAAATAGTAGACACTCTAGATTATAAGAGAACAAAGTGGGAGGACTACGCAGCCCGTGTTGAAGCGCTTGAGCTAAAGTGTGAAGCTCTGAAAAATAAGAGCTGGTGAGCCGCCATCAGGATCAGAGGTCTGCCAGAATCCGTCAACAACCTAAAGGAAGCAGCTCTTAACTCTCGCTCCCCTGCCCCAGGTTGCACAGGAGTCACTCCGTATGGACAGGATCCAGCAAGCGCTCTCTAAGCCCAGCAACCCAGACACCCTGAGGGATGTCGTCCTCAAGATGCACAACCCTGAGATGAGAGATCAGATCCTCTAAATGCTTCTTTTGTTGGAGGCCCTTTCAGGGGTTCCTCCAGTGGTCCACATCTTTGCCGACATCTTGCCTGCAACCCTGACCAGAAGGAGTGCCTTGCGACCTGTCACCATCGCATAACAACAAGTAAGTCTCTGCTACCGCTTTGCTTCACATTTGCCCTGCAGATCCGCAATCATCAGTGCTCCTTCGTGATTCGCTTACTAGAAGATGGAAAGCGGGCCTTGGAAATGGGAATTCCCTACATGGCATCTGGAGGTGGCCCATCTAGATCTCAGCGTCCACCGCACACCGGGTCCTCATTCAGCAGATAAGGGGTTAACATACAGCAAGGATTATTTCTTGTTATCGAGATGGAAGAGTAAGGCAAATCGTTCTATTTACTTTCTGACATTCTAATATGTTAAAGGGGTTGTCCCGCGCCGAAACGGGTTTTTTTTTTTCAATAGCCCCCCCCCCCCCCGTTCGGCGCGAGACAAACCCGATGCAGGGGTAAAAAAAAAAACAACGGATAGTACTTACCCGAATCCCCGCGCTGCGGCGACTTCTTACTTACCTTGCTAAGATGGCCGCCGGGATCTTCACCCACGGTGGACCGCAGGTCTTCTCCCATGGTGCACCGTGGGCTCTGTGCGTTCCATTGCCGATTCCAGCCTCCTGATTGGCTGGAATCGGCACACATGACGGGGTGGAGCTACGAGGAGCAGCTCTCCGGCACGAGCGGCCCCATTCAGAAGGGAGAAGACCGGACTGCGCAAGCGCGTCTAATCGGGAGATTAGACGCTGAAATTAGACGGCACCATGGAGACGAGGACGCTAGCAACGGAACAGGTAAGTGAATAACTTCTGTTTGGCTCATATTTAATGCACTTTGTAATATACATCGTGCATATGGCCATACAGAAGTGTGTAACCCCACTTGCTTTCGCGGGGCAACCCCTTTAATTAACTAGACTATCTCTGCTTCCCTGAAACTGGATCCAAGGTACCCAGAGAGATATGAATTTGTCCCTTGTTCCCGATTCCTAAGCGAATACGTCTTCAAAACTGAATATTTGTGCGACTCTTTCTATCCATTGGGATATTTGCGGAGTTTCCTTTTCCTTCCAGTAGAGAGGGACAATAAGTTTGGCCGGTGCTAATAGAGTTGTTGGCAAGCTTTTGTTTGAGGGTTTAAGTTGGTTCATAGGCAACCAAATCAAAATCCCCAATGGCCTGAAGGAAAATGAGGTATAGCAAATTTTGTTGATGAGATTGGTAACCGATTGCCAGTAAGGTCTAATTTTTGGATAATGCCACCATATGTGTAATGAGGGTCCCCTTCCCTGCCTCGCATCTCCAACACACATCAGAGATCTCAAAGTTTGTTTTAGATATAGTTTGCCAGGTCCTGTACCATCTGGTCAGGATTTTGTAGGAGTTCTCTTGAATAATTACGCATCTAGAGAAGCCATGTGAGTTTAAGACCTTAAGAGTTTCTTCTCTGTTAAGATCAATTCCCAACTCTCTCTCCCACTCCCTGACAAACCAAGGTTTTTCAGCTGAGGTCTCTAAAAGAAGGCCTTTATATATATGTTTGACCAATTTTTTCAGGTGTGAGGGGAGTGAGATGTAGGTCTCAAACCAGAGGGGGTCTCTCAGTTTGCTGAGGCTAGATATCTGAAACCGCTTTAGGGAATCAAAAAGACTTGCTCTGCTCAAGAAATCTAGTGCAGGGTGGGCGAACATGGTGTCTAGCCGAGCCTGATTTACTAATTTAGAACCCTTAAGGATGTTGTGATTTGTGAGGTCTTTAGGTTTGTCCCAGATCCCTTCTACGTTAAGTGGTCTGTTTGCTAGGATAGCTGGTATCAAGGAGGCAGGGGTCATTGGAGGTAGTGATCATTTTTCTGCTATATCCAAACGTGTTTACCTGAGCACCCTGATTGTACCTTTTGTAATAGGACTACGTGACTTACATTTACCCAGAGGAGGTCCATCTGCCCAGAGCAAAACTTGTTTATCCTTTCCCAGCATAGTCCTCTCCATATGAGCCCAAGTGGGCTTTATTCCCTGAGGACGTAAAAACATGTGTCCTGTAGGGATTAAAGCCACATGGGCTCTGGACGTCACAGCTCCATGCTGTCGGTGCCAGCAAGTAGCCGACAGCCTGGAGCTGTCATCCGGGGCCATGGAGAGTTCCCCGTAGTAACGAGATACCTGCGATCACATTAAAGTAAATAAAAGTTTTTAAAAAGTTAGACTTTCAGCTCCCCTCACGAAATGCTTCCATGAGGGTGACTGAAAATGTTCACCAAAGTCCGACTCACTGCTCCCCGCTGATTCGGTCCAAAGCCCGAAAGGAAAAATGGTGGCGCATGCGCAGAAGAGCAGGTCGGCGCAAGAGATTTAAAGTTTACTGTCTCCCGGCTACTGAAGGTAGCTAGGAGACAGGAGATGTTACCGGACACCTCGGTGAGTGGTCCCAGGGCCCCTGATCACCAGTATTCAACAGATACATGCAATCAAGGAAAACTTTTAAAAATCTTTAAAAAAGTTAATGTTTCAGCTGCCCTTATGGATCGGATCCATGAGGGCAGCTGAGAATACTCACCCCTGTCCTCTGCGATGTCCTGTGGCAATCTGGAGCCGCCATGGGCTTCTGTGCATGTGCGCCAAAGGGAAAATGGCGGCGCATGTGCAGAAGCTTGCATCGTCCAGGAAAATTTAAAATCTCCTGTCTCCTGGCTACCATCAGTAGCCGGGAGACAGGAGATGTCATGCGGAGTGCGGTCCCCAGGCCCATGATCACCAGTATCCAACGGATACCGGCAATCACAGAAAAGTTTCTAAAAAAAGTGAAAATTTCATCTCCCCTCACAGATCGGATCCATAAGGGGAGATGAAAATTCTTCCCTAATGTCCCCCAAAGCCCCCCAAAGTGCAGGGTGCATGCGCCGTAGAAGCCAATACCAAAGGGGCATTTGGCACAGTAACCTGCAGGGACAAAAGTGATTGGTCCCTGCTGACATAGTTATCACAGACATCCATGTCATTTGTTTAATAAATATGGCACACGTCTAGTCCTGGTAGACTTGAGAGGCTCTGAGCAGGGCCAGAAAAAAATTAACTACTGTGTAGTGCTGATACCTAGGGCTAATTCACCGCCCACAGAGACTGGTAGATTTGAAAAGCTTTGAGCAAGAGCAGAAAAAAAATTAACCCACTGTATAGTGCTGATACCTAGGGCTAATTCAAAGCCCACACAGACTGGTAGATATGAGAGGCTCTGAGCAGAACCAGAAAAAATGTAACCAGTGTATAGCGCTGATACCTAGGCATAATTCACCGCCCAAAGAGACTGGTAGATACAGTCCACTCCAACACAGCACCAAAATATGGGTGTATAGCGTACGCTTTGAGACCACAAAAAAATAAAAATAAAAGAAATGATAGTTTGGTAAATTCCTATGTACTGTGTGGACACCCCTGGCAGTGCACCTCATAAAACCTCTAACAGTGGGCAGAATACAGCTGTGAATCTTGAAAAAAATGGGCACACTGCTGGTCCCAGCCAGCCAAAATACTGATGCACACTCTGCCAGCATGCGTCTGAGGCGAGCTCTGAGTGGCACCAGTTTAAGTACTCGGAGGTCACCTGATCCGGCCATCCACTCACTGCTGTGGAGGTGCAGAGGGTTGGCACGTCACAGCCGGAAGTGGTAAATCCTTCCCTGCATGTTTAATGGCTAAAAAAATGGCGCTAAACATGTGGGGAAGGGAAATGAAATTTACTCAAGCACTGCGTGGTTCTCGACTCGAGTAGCGAGCATCTCATGTAGTCTAATACTCGATCGAGCATCAAGCTCGAGCGAGTGTGCTCACTCATTTCTAATATTACAGGATATAAATATTAGGTGATCAACGGGTTGTTGATCTGGGTCTTACAGACAGGTAGAAACAATAAGAGGTTGATCCAGGGATTAGTCTGACTGCCATTAGGGAGTCGGGAAGGAATTTTTTCCCCGAGAGGGCTAATTGGCTTCTGCCTCTTGGGGTTTTTTTGCCTCCTTATGGATCAACAAGGAGCTTGAAACAGGCTGAACTAAATGAACATTGTCTTCATTTGGCCTAACGTACTATGTTACTACGTTACTATGCTTGACCCTTGAATTAGATAAACATAACAACATTTGGCATGTAGACTAACATATTGTACATGGGTCCTGTAGGGGCAAAAAACAAAGTATTGGTTTACTACATTGGCCATCTTCTTCTCCTGTTGCCAAAGTGTTTGAAAGTTCAAATGACCCACACTTATTTCAGGGAGTGGCAGTTGGCTAATTTAGTACAAGCTCACAACCCATGTCAAGCATCCTTATTGTTATCCCTAATTATAAACATGTGCCAATAAGTAGCTAACTAAGAATAAAGGGGCACAGCCAGCCTAAAGAAAAAAAAAATAACATACTATCAGCTCATCTGCCTCCTTGCACATTGTCTGTCTGCCACGGAACCGCTCCCAGAAGCTACAGGAAGTAGTCCAGGAAGATGTCCCTGACTTGGAGAGCAGAATCTGCTGGTCTGCCATACAGTGCAGGCTCCTCCACAACTTCCTTTGAAAAAGTAGTTGATTAAGCCTCCCCTGCATTTCAAACAGTATTATTCTGCATTAAAAAATGTTGTAGAAACACTCAGGCGCAAATTACAGCACACATGTTATCTGAATGTCACTTAAGCAAACTCTCCATCTGTTGGCAAGAATCTCAAACACACACTCTACATAACGCTGGCACATGTGAGGCGGTAATTAAACACCTGCCTCCTGCTGTCCTTGTCCCTGTGAGCAAAGGGATGCATAACTTGAGTCGCCAGACCAAATCCCGCATACTCCACAAGGACAAATGGGGCATCTGAAACTGTCGAGCCAGGAAGGTTCTGGGGCTCCAGCATGGAGAGCTGCTCAGCCATAAGCCACAGACACATTCTGGAAGCCCTAAAAATGAGAGAATCCCTAGTGCTCCCAAAGGCCCCAATATCAACCAGCAAGAATCGATAGTTACTATCAGCTACTGCCAACAGGACCACCAAAAATCGATGCCTATGGTTAAAATACAATCTTGAATCTGTTATATGTCAGTAACACTCCTTTTCAATTACCATCAGGTCTCCAAGAAGTGATGGATTTTGCAAACCCCGCTATAAGCAAGATTATTGCCCAAATAGATCAAGTAGGAAATATAACTGCATAGGACAGCAGGATTATGGTGCCAATGAAATAGACATCCATCAGGATGTATATTTATTCACAATCGTGGACGTAACGACATTTCGACTACATGCTGAAGTCTTTGTCAAAGACTACAGCATGTAGTCGAAACGTCGCCATGTCCACGATGAGTGAGGTGGCTTTCTGACACAAATATGCTTCCCATCCAGTGCCCCCGTGCAGTTCAGAAACTGCGCAGCATCCTGAAATCCCTCAGCGACGTTACACGAACAAAACACCCCATGTAAATGCAATCTTTAGGCTTCATTCACAGTTCATTAGCAATAGAAACTGGACCAAAAAGTGCATCGTTGAAACCATGTGTGTTTTTACTATGTTTGGATTAAAATGAGAGAAAATGCACGCATTTGGCAAATGCACTTTTTGGTGTGGTTTTTAAGGCAACCAATATGGCCCGTGTGAATTGAGTCTTGTGGTGCGTTATTTAGAGAACAAAAATTGGCCCATGTGAATGGAGCCTTTAAAGCTGAAGGCAAACACAACATGGCTAGTAAAAGAACCAAACCCAACAGAGGCCAACCAAAAAAGGGGAAGGGAACTAAAAGATAACCATCTTCAAAGATAGAGCCGCATATGAACCTACTGCAGATGACCAGGAGTCTTTGCTCAGCACAAACATACTCATGCATGGTGGTATCTCTGTGGGTAATCCTCCAGAAGTTTTTTGAACTAAACAACTGACAAATGACAAAAAGTGATGAACTTTTCCAGGTGGCGCCTCAAGTCTTCATGAAGGGAGTAAAACTGCCCAACACTGTCAAGCTGCAACACCATTGGATGCCCCCAGAACCTCCTAGTTTGTCCACTCCTCCTGACTGCCCCAGCACTATTACTAGTACTAGGTTGGTCCCTAGGAAGGGGGCTAGGCACCTCCTCTGGGATCTCACACAACTTCTCAAATACGCCTAACAGCTAGAGCCAAATGAATATTGTTTTGTGAGAAAATGCCTCTAAGTGCAGTAACTAGAACCAGAATAAAGAGCAGTTATACTTGTCACCATTTCATAGCAGTTTGCAGTGAGGAAGACAAGGATTCTCTGTTTCCGGGATGTAGATCTGGCCGTTAATAGAGATATGTGCTGCTATGCTGCTCGCCGCACAGCATTCCCTCGTGTGATCGTACAAATTTTCTGCAAATGTAGATCGCGCCTTCTGCTTGTTCACACAATTTTTCCACAACCAATAGATGATTTTTTGCGTGGCTATTTGTATGCGACAACAGCGCTCGTGTGAAAGAGCCCTTAAGGAGGTCTTCCCATGAGCCAATAATAGTGGTTTTAATGGTTTATAATTATTGTTAGAGATGAGCGAGCATATTCGATAAGGCAAACTACTCGAGCGAGTAGTGCCTTATTGGAGTACCTGCCCGCTCGTCTCTAAAGATTCGGCGTCTGGCACGGGTGACAGGTGAGTTCCGGCGGTGAGCAGGGGGGAGCGGGTGGGGTGGGGGGGAGAGAGATCTCCCCTCCGTTCCTCTCTGCTCTCCCCCGCCGCTCCCCGCCCCCTGCCGGCACCCGAATCTTTAGAGACAAGCGGGCAGGTCCTCGAATAAGGCACTACTCGCTCGAGCAGTTTGCCTAATCGAGTATGCTCGCTCATCTCTAATTATTGTTCAAGAACACCTCTATAGTAGGCAAACTGAAGTCTGAGGAGTTGGATTAAGAACAGTAGTGTAATAGCAGGAACGTACATTTGGTACTTCTAACCCCCTTGCTTATGGTGAAGGTAAATAGATGAGGCAGACCTTTTTTTTTTTTATTATTCCATTTAAAATTTGAAAGCTGCATTTGGGATTTTCTAATGATAAAATCTAGTGATCATGCAAAAACAGTAGAGCATTTTTGGAAGAATTAGCTTCTTGTACAATATACGCCCTGAGGGTGCGGGCAGACGAGCGCATAAACGGCGCGTTTTTTGCGACCAAACGTATATACGTGACCATCTGAGGCAATGGTTTCGAATGTATTCGTTCACATGGGTGATTTTATGGCGCGTAAAAACGGCAATTCGAAAAAAAACGGAACATATGCAACCGAAATACGCGCCAACGCATATTCGATCGCCGAAAAGACCGTTTGCAAAGTAGGAACAAATGAAAATACGCTTTCTAGCTCCGGTCGTGATCGGTGAAAAACAATCGCTCGGGCGATTATACGTTGCGCTCGTGCGAACGTAAATACGCCTACGCTCGTCTGCCCGCACCCTAACCAGGAGACTTCATGATGTGAAAGATGACAGTTCAAATTCAATAGAAGACAATAGAGGCAGAAAATGTATAGAGATTTATGAGATATTATCTTACTGCCAAAAAAGGAAAATTCAAGCTGAATGGATTTTTTAGAATCTTCTTTAATAATACCAAAAAGGAGTGATTGTAAATATTAACTTTAGAATAGGAAATGTGGCTAAACTAGATCAGACAATTACAAGTATATACTTTTCTTAAATAGGGAAGGGTTCTGAAAGAATCAAAAGCATATCATCCGCAATTAGGCAGCATAAAATAAGCCTAAAACTAGCCACAATCCCCTTAATATTTGGGCTAGACCTAATCATTTCTGCAAGAGGTTAAATTATTAAGGAAAATAATAAAAGAGACAAAGGGCATCCTTGCTGCGTGCCATTAGTTATCTGGAAAATAAATATAGATCTACACTGGCCGTGGGGACGTCCTATAGAGCCCAGATGGTGTTAAAGATATTGTTTGAAAGCAAAATTTATAGAGAGTGGCACTCTACTAGTGATGTCTATAGCTTGTCTCCCTCTCCTAATCATTGGGAATTAAATCAAGAATTACTACTAGATGTCTTTGTTCTAACAATTTAGAATACATTTTTGTATCATAGCTGAGCAGGGATTTTGGTCTGAAGGTAGTTGTGGAGTCTAATGATTTATCCGGTTCCTCACAGAAAGCTCAATGTTTTCTCAATACATGATTGAATCCATCTTGGCCTCCGCATGCAAAGCAGCCCCAGAACATCACCAAGTCTCCACCATGCGTCACTGTAGGCAGAAGTTCTGTTCAGCATATGCTTCACTCTTTCTCCTCCAGTCCATACCACTGATTCATAGCCTTGACAAAGTTCCAGTTTTGTTTCATCACTACACAGAACGCAATCTGACAACTTCTGTGCTTATTTATATGGTTTTGACTGTATTGATGCTGATTTTTCTTCTGCTTTTCGGTCAGTAGAGGTGTATATATTTCTAACATGCAATCAAACATCACAGTTAACAAAGCCCCAGCCAGTCCAAGTATTTGATGTGTTTTATCTTAAGCACACCTGACACACCCAATGAAGCCCTTGATTTCTTGCATCAGGTCTGCTTAACCTCTTAGTGACTGGCCTATAGTGTTTTTACTGGCTTTCATGGTTTTAAACCCCAGGGCCGTAAAAACACGCTCGCCCTGGGGATTAAAGCCACGAGGACTGTCGACATGACAACTCCTTGCTATCGGAGGTAGTCGAAACCCTGGAACTGTCAGAGAGCCACAATATGCAACCCTCAGTCATGCGGCTGCCATTATCCAATGGATGAATGCGATTGCATAAAAATAAAGTTAAAGTTAACGATTCAGCTCCCCTCACTAATTGGGTCCATGGGGGGAGCTGAAAGTACTGACCTCTGTCTATCATGTTGTCCCATGGTATTGTGGTCCTTCCAGGACATGACATGATTTTCTGCGCATGCGTACCGGACTGGTGCATGTGCAGAAGGCCGGGTAGCCTAGGAGATTTAAAATTTACATGTTCCTGGCTAGCATGAGTGGCAGAGAGATGTCACTAGGGACCTCTGCTGGGTCTCTGGCAGAAAAATGTCTTACATTTTCATGGCTGCCTATTTTCCTATTTTGCTGATTTTTATGTTACCCTTTTTCAAAAATGCTAGGGTTGTAAACAGACACTGGCTCATCAGATTTACAATAAGTTACACTAGAAATTGGCATAAGCTGTAATTCTGTAATTATATTTTTTCTCCAGCTAAGAGTTTGCAGAGGTTTCAGACTGTGGTGCACAGATGGCCCACAGTGAGCCAAATGTATTAACCAGTTTAAGGCACTTAATACATCTGACGCATCTTCCCACAAGGGGCTTCATATATGTAAAATGCAGTGAATAGTCCATTGATTATATTGGGTTCATTCAGATCCTCGTATTTGCCACATGACCTTCGGCAAATGAAAAAAACCACAGCATGTCCTGTCTTTGTGTGTTTTACGCACCATAATAGCCCATTAAAATCAATGGACATTAGTAAATTTGCAGGCAATACACAGGACACCTGTACTGGTGGTGTAATTATGTACAAAATCAATGGGATTTCATGTGGTTTTTATTTTGCATGCATTAATACGCTGCCAATAGGCATAAAAAAGCAAGACAACAGTATATTTTATGGCATGAATATGCTGCATATTCACAAACCGAATACACATACGTCTGTGTGAATCTACCCCAACTCACTATCGGGATGCCCCCAGATATCACGGCCGCTCCCTTCTCTATTCTTTATCTTTGATTCATCCTGATGAAGCAGTATATTTGCTACAAACTGCAGAAACACTTGGATGACGTAGAATAGTGAGCTAACTACTTTGTTACAGGCAGTCAGTCAGTAAAGTGTTAGCCGGCTGCCCGGTTTCTATTGTCGGGCGGTCACTGCAGTACCAATCTAGCTAGCTATCCATCACAGCGGCTAGTGCTGTGAAAGTCAGCAGGATCTTTCACTTATCCTTATATACCTCTGAGGAGGGTCATTATTGGGACAGTGTGGTGTGAGCTGTCTTCAATAGCGCGCTATTAACCCTAGGTGCGCTGGCTTACTGAGGCTGATACTATGCAACGGTCCAAACTACCTAATTAGGATCAAGGAACTTGGTCTCTGGGCTATTAAAATAGGACACATGGAGCCTTAAATTGGGATCTTTTTTGCACTCAGTAATCCACTTCTACACAATTAACCCTTTCCTCTCATCCTGTGATATTTATCTGGGTGGAGAAAGGAGGGAATTGTTCTGACCAGTACCTATGGGAACCAGCGCTTTGTATCATTATCGCTGGCCGGAATAAATTAATACAATTCCTGAATGAGTAAAAATGTAACCCCTTGTGTGCTGGGCTCTACAAATCTCCTATTTTGCTATAACAGCATGGGGGCATTCAGTTTTCATGCCTCATAAGTGCTATTTCTTTGCAATTACACTTGGACCATATATTAACCCCTTCTTCACCATCACGTTTTCTTTCTACAATAATAAAATGTAAAGGGCTAACACAGTGTACCAGGCTCCCCATATATGAATCATAAATGGGGTATACAAATCTAATAAGAAGACTTAAATCTGCATAATTGAAGTGCATGCAGTACGTTACTGTCTGACCCTCTTAACAAAATTTAATT
This sequence comes from Eleutherodactylus coqui, assembly GCA_035609135.1. Lineage (NCBI taxonomy): Eukaryota > Metazoa > Chordata > Amphibia > Anura > Eleutherodactylidae > Eleutherodactylus > Eleutherodactylus coqui. The sequence continues at coordinate 15,804,357 of CM069411.1, forward strand.
TTAAGGTCCTCAAACAAGGGGGATACCTGAATGAGCTTAAAAGGGCTTTTTTAGCCCTCCCGTTTCAGTGACCGTGTCTTTTTAATGGTTGTAGGTCATCGTACCACACACTTTATAAACAACTATGGAGTGAATTGATGTACAGTATCCGCTGGGCACTTGGTTATTATTAAACGGGTTCTTACTTGGTGGAGCCAAGGGATACTATCATCATAATTCAAATCCCCAGGGCTCTCTTTTTGTGTGATATATGTTTTGTCCTGTCCACACAAGACTTTAATATATTTTGAATAAAGTTAGTAAGTTTTAATAAGTTCTTCTTTGGTGACTATACCTCAAGACTGGTGTATGATACATATACAGGATACATTTTGGTTAGTGAAGTGCTGCACACACATCTTACAACCTACTCCGCTCAGTCAGTGCAACTAACAAAGGATTTGGATGGGCTGAACACATCCTGTATTGATGCATATGTCTTATGCTTGAAAAAAGGGACAATACGATTCACAAGAGTCTTGGGGTGATCTTAACAGGAGAGTTATGGGAGAGTGGAAGTCCAGAATTTTCCCCATTTGTACATATTTTGTCTAATGGTAGGGTTAATGTAGCCTTTTTTCGCCTCATGTGTCTCTATAACACGTCTACTGAGGTCTTCTAAACGTTTACATCAATGCACAGTTCACACTAATTAAGCAGTCTTGAGAAAAATGGCATACAAAGACAGTTAGTAACCAGGCTTTGTATGACAGTTTTAAAGGGCAAAACGCCTGTAAAACCTACACTGCCAATCTCATTTAAGGCCTCGTTCACATGGGCAACACGGTTTTCCCGCAATAAAATTGCAGTGATATCACATCGTTGGTCCATGGGATATCGCTGCTATTTCTCATGGTGATACCACAGCTTTGCAGTGCTACAAAGTCGCACATGGTGCAACAAAGTCGTGCAACTTTGTAGCACCACATGCAAGGTTCTTCAGAGGAGGCTTGAAATATTAGCACTTCCCTTAAAGTAAGCCAATCAGTGTCAGCCAATCACAGCCATTCATTGAGCGCTGGCTGTAATTGGCTAAGAGTCAGCCAATCACAGTCAGCGCATCCAGGAGGCGGAAATTTTTGAATCCTCGACCAGAAGAGAAGAAGATGATCAGTGCCAGGAACCCAGGGACAGCATGCGGCCAGGCTGAGAGAGGTGATGTATGTGTATTTTTTTATTTTCACCTGCAGTTAGGGCTTAAGTTATTGCTATGAAAGTAGGATTTCCTACTGTCAATGTTGCATTACACCACACGAAAACCAAGTTTTCGTGCGATGTGACGCAACAGAGAGGAAGGTTCCATAGAGTAACATGGGCTACAAAACCTCACAAGTTGCATGCATAGCGCCAGACCAGAGAGGTTTTTGTTTTAGGTTGTCACGTGCTACAAAATATTGCATGTGTGAAATAACCCATAGGAAAGCATGGGCTTCTCATACATGCAATTTGTAGCATTGTAGCAATGCTACAAAATTGCACAACTTTGTCCCCCATGTGAACGAGGCCTTACTGAGGTAATGCTTTGCAATTAGGTCTTGGAAGAGTCATTGAAGGGTTGTACCAAGATTACAAGTTATCCCCTACCTAAAGGATAAGGGATAACTTGCTGAAAGGTGGAAATCTTACTACTGGCACCACTGCCAATATTGAGAACGGGGGTCCTGTGTCCTTCCTCCTACTGGTTACTGCAGTGAGTAGACAATATGGAGAGCTGGTAATGCAGGAGCTCTGACACCCCATTTACTTTCAGTGCAAATGCAGAAATCTTTAAGTAGCAATCGCTTCATGAATGGGTGAGTGCTGCTTCTGATTGGCTAAGCGCAGGGACCAATCAAAGTCAGCTCTTGGCTGTCATTCACCAGGTGTGTCATCTCAGGGGGTACCTGTACCGCCCTAACCCCTGGAGGATCAAGTCTGGGCTTCTGTGTGGCTGTCTTCACAGCCTATCAGCCGGTTGATTTATGGTTGCCTTTTTTGTGCCATCCATTGAGTGGCCTTTTGTTGCATTTTCAGGCCACTCTCTCGGGCAGCAGGAGGGCTTTCATTGGTGATGGTACATCTTTTCTGTTTTTAATGGTTTTTTTCAAGAATGACTTTGCTCTCCAGATGGGTCTGTAGTCATGACCAATGCCATAGGCATAGCAAGAATCTGTGTCAATGTTAGGTTAGAAGAGGTTTGACTTTGACTACATCATGTAAAGACAAGATAATCCGTATAGAACCTGCCTTCTTGACCATACCTCAAGTCCACAAAGAGTGCAAAATCAGGGTTATCTAATGACTGATCAACATGACTAAATCCCCTGTCTCCTGGGCCATTAGCTTGTGCCTAGTCATGTGTCTCAAGCTGAAAAAAAAAACTATTAGGTGATTATTCCCACTTCCCCCCTTTCTCCAGGGGTAGCTGGACTTGGGGCATTGCAATGGTGGTGCATTGAGTGGCATGAGCAGGGTGCAGGCAGATAAAAGTGTCATTTGATGAAGCCAAGTCTGAGCGAAAACCTTTGACAGTGTTCTAAGCTATCTCAGAACTTTTTATTTTATTTATTTAGTTATTTATTTCCTACTGCAGTTAGCTTTTCTAAAACAAGAGGTCCCAACACAAGCAAGAGGGTGAAAGCGTGTTGAGCAATATACTTCGAGGCATTGCCACCCAGGCTGCAGTGGAATGTCAGGGGGAGGCACTGTTTATTACTGTTTATTCTGCATGAATAAAACTATAATTTCAGTGAAGACTGACACAAAAAAATACAAAGACATAGAAAAAAACCAAAAATGCTACTGAAATTGACATTCTACTCTGAGCGGTCATTACACACATCACAGCTTGAACACTGGTTATTTACTCTTATCTACCCATCCATGCAAACAAGTCTGTCTCTCTCTCTCTGACATAAATATTAAGAACCATATGATCCCCCACACACAATGTTTGCTGCTGTTATGGATTTTCAGGAAATTGTGGATCCACTGGACTAACTAAACCAGCTGAGGACAGTCCCTGCTGGAACCTTGGGTCTGACTATCCCTAAAGGGGTAAAACTTAGGATCAGAAAGAACTGGCAGCGGAAAGTCTAGAGGAGACCCACAGAAGCATAGGGCAGTTTACATAGTAGGATGCACAGCAAGACATACAGATATGCCTGTAACAGGCAGAACACAGAAAAGGATTGTGATAAACAGTGCATCAGTTCAGCTTAAATAGGGGTGTCATATTTCTATGATCTTTTGCCATATTTGAAGTATGGAGCAGTGCTCAAATAGCTGTGTGAAAGGAGAAAACAAAACAATGCCAAAAAGAGAGGAGTCATGTGTATCAAACTCAAAGTCTCTGACAGAAAGGGAGGGTTGAGTGCGTCTATGTTAAAAAAAAAACAAACAAAGAAAACCTAAAGAATTGCTTGCAAGATGTCCGGACCATTGAGGTGAGTGTTATAATGCTATAAAGTACATGATTTTATTGCCCTTAAATGAGATTCCGGATGAGTGCTACTTTTGGCAAATTGAGTGACTGTAAAGATATTATTCCATCTTCCTTATTTACTGAAGCTGCTATACGTTATGTTAAACGCTGGTGTCTTTGAAATGCGTGGGTATTGGTGATTTTTCACCCCTCCTTTCTCCTTCTTCAATCTCAGACTGACATTCCTGTTAAGACAGCGAACTTCTAACATCTAATATGTAGCTACTGTGTTGTAAATTTACGGGCAGTTGTGACTATTTAACACTGTAGATAATAGCAATTGAATTTTGGGATTTGGCAAATATAGATGCATTTAAAACACTGTACTCAACCAAAGAAAAAGTTACAGAAGATTTACAACTCATGGGAAGAAGACTAAGCGTACAGCAATGACACAGTGTTAGGATATCAAAACATACCGGACACGGTAGGGTGGTTAATTGTCACATAGTTATCCACAGATTCTGCATGAACCCACTTCATGTCATTAAGGGACACAGGCTTTCTCTCCCATTTTCCCCCTAGAGGAGTGGAAAAGATTTTTCCAAGAACTACATATGTGCACAACACTAGACAAAACTAATTGAGGGTGCTAAACACAGAATGCAGGGCAGATAATCGGGGGAAAGGTGTTTGCAGCCAGTATAGTGGGGATTTGAATATTCCTATGCAAAATTCAGCAAATGCACCCATCATTGCAGTACAAAAATTGGGATGTCAGGTAAAAGGTACATTGGATAGGATAAGAGATGAGAAGCCAGCTTATTTCTGCTGCGGAGCTAAAATGAAGCCTGGGCAGTGGCCAAAGGTACTATTATAGCAAATGCTAAAATGGCCGCTGGGCCATAGTTGGCACTGAAATGACTACTAAAGGCGTGGCCTGACTTGACGATGGAGACGTGTGGGTCCAGGAATACTACATACTAGACATGTATCAAGATACATCATCCGTGACACGGCCAGGGCAGTCTCCTTAGATGGCGAAGAAGGGTTGGCCTTCCTTTGCCTTTATTTCCAAGCACATGAAACAAACGCCATCTTGTAACTGCAACTATCTTACTATAACTTCTGTCCCTTATGGTTTTCTGTTAATCCTCTGCCTATAATCTTTCCCCTTCATTAACACACCTTCATTAACTTACTCGTTTTCGTGTTCTGCTTCTCTCACAGCCCTCTGGCTAATTCTGGTGCCGTGGACACCTCTCAATACTGTGTCTACTTACTATCTATTTCTTTCAGAGACAATCCCCCCCTTTTCAACTGGGTAATAGACGTTAAGGTGGAAAACTAGGACCTCAGATGAACATGGGGTGGCAATATTAACCATTTAACCTCAAATCCTGGTCTCTCAGTCTTAGGGCTCCCACACACTTGCGCTTATGCAACGCTGCATTTTTTGTTAACGCGATTGTCAATGGGACTTTCTAATGTTAAAAATGCAACGCAACTTGCGTTTTTGGTGCATTGCGTTGCGTTTTTAACATTAGAAAGTCCCATTGGCAATCGCGTTAACAAAAAACACAGTGTTACAAAAATGCAAGTGTGTGGGAGTCCTTAACTAGACCCAAGTCACCCTCATTTATACCAACATACACCTAGTAACACACTTAGTACATAATATAACGTAATATTAAAGAATACCAGTCATAGGAGAGTGTGGAGGATACTTGTTACCAAGGTCGACCCATCGCTTGCTCGCGATGCACACCACTTGATCGCGATTATATATTATTATATATATATATACCTCCCTATGTAAGGTAATCTGCAAACTTTCATTAACTTTTTTAACTTCTTTTTGCATTCCTCACCCTCCCATAACGCTACAGGGTTACATGCAAAACTGCCTTCCTGAAGGTTAGATTGCTTAAAACTAGAGATGAGCGAGCGTACTCGGAAAAGCACTACTCGCTCAAGTAATTTGCTTTATCCGAGTATCGCTGTGCTCGTCCCTGAAGATTCGGTGGCCATCGCAGCTGACAGGTGAGTTGCAGCGGGGAGCAGGGGAGAGCGGGCAGGAGAGAGGGAGAGAAAGATCTCCCCTCCGTTCCTCCCCGCTCTCCCCATTCAGCTGGGCTGAATGCTGCTCATAATGCTGTTAGAAGAGCTGATATTTATGATAGGTCTGATTCTTTAAACTTGTACTGTATAGGGTGAGTACCTCTTTCTTCTTCATGGACTCTAGTTGCTACACCTACATATTGGTGCTTATTTACTATATGATTAGAGATGAGCGAACGTACTCGGATAGGCACTACTCGTCCGAGTAATGTGCCTTATCCGAGTACCGCTGTGTTCGTGCTCAAAGATTCGGGACGCGCTGCGGAGCGGGGAGCTGCAGGGGAGAGCGGGGAGGAACGGAGGGGAGATCTTTCTCTCCTTCTCTCCCGGCCGCTCTGCCCCGCTCCCCACTCCGACTCACCTGTCAGCAGCGGAGCGCCCCGAATCTTTGAGCACGAGTACAGCGGTACTCGGATAAGGCACATTACTCGGACGAGTAGTGCCTATCCGAGTACGTTCGCTCATCTCTATATATGATGCATCTGTCTAATATTAAGACTCTAGTCTAAGTTTAGAACACTTATTAATGAACTTAGTTTCTGCCAAAAATTACTGAACATTTTTGTCACAATTTGTAGCAATTTGGTGCATATTTCCACAATTTAGGCCATGGCCCTTTTCCAGAGAAGTTGGAAAAATTGTACAAAAGTGTCTGAAAACCCATGATAAATGTGCTGCAAGCATGCAAGACAGTTTTCTAGGGTAATGTGCGCCAGAACACGGTCGTATTTTGGATAGTAAATAAGCCCCTATATGTGTTTCATGTTCGTTAGTGAATAAAAGGTGTAAATGACCCCAGGATCAGAAGCGGTGTCGGCTCCTGCCAGATACCACACAGTATAATCTGACCGCTACCGATCTACAAAAGGTAAGCCGATATACAATACAGTGACATAATAACTAACAGATGAGAGCCTCCATGGAGAAGGAGAAACAACAATGTGCATGAAGTACAGAGGAAACCTGAGACAGTAATCACAGTGCCATGGGGGCTTCAATGAGGGATTTATGGCAGAAGCCTGCAGACAGGGAGGGGCAGTAAATACATCAAGCTGGAGAAGTACAAATATCAGCTGCAGGATTATAGATTTTACCGCATTAATCACCGGACACTCTTGTTTCTCCACTCTTTTTTTAATCCCAGGTTCTAATAGCAAAAAGTATTTTAATTTTTACATATGAAGGGTCAATTGCTTTTTTTTGATCAACGACTTAAATGGCATCATTTAATGCACCATATGAGGTCTTGAAAAAATGTCAAAATTTTTTAAGTGGTGCGAAATGACAAAAACCACAATTGTGAGATGTATCTTTTATTTGGGGGCGGGGCTTGTCTTGTTAATATGGCATTCACAGTGTGATGAATGACAAGTTGTCTCTATTCTGCTGGTTAGTATGATAACGGCGATACTAAATGTAGAAAGTATTTTAGCTTTTATCACTTTAAAAAAATACAAAACATTAATAAGTGCTTCCTGGCCCCACATTCTGACCGCTTCCTTTTTATTTTTCCTTTATAATCTGTAGCTTTTTATTGGATATCGAATTTCACCCTTTCTTCACTTTGTTTGGAGTAGCGGCTGATTTCTATCTTACGGCTTTCACTGCACGATGAATTATGCAATATTTTAACATTTCAGATTTTTAAGGACCCTGCGACACCAATTATGTTACATATTTATGGTTTTGATTTTTTTAGGTGAAAAGCGGGGAAAGTTTTTTTTTTACTTTAAGGGCTCGGTCAGACGAGCGTTGTTCTTAGGCTGCTATATTGCTAATAGGTTCCTATTAGAGTTAGGTGAGCATCAAAATGCTCGGGTGCTCGTTACTCGAGTCGAACTTTCCGCAATGCTCGAGAGTTTGTTTCGAGTAACGAACCCCATTGAAGTCAATGGGCGACTCAAGCATTTTTGTATATGACCGATGCTCGCTAAGGTTTTCATTTGTGCAAATCTTCAAAACCTACGAAAGTGATGGAAACGACACAGATACAGATAGGGCAGGTGAGGGGCAACATGTAGGGCTGCATCTAGGGTTCTCAGGTCCCACTATTCAGCCACAATAGCGCCCCCCCCAACAATTGTTACTTCAGAAAAACCCTCATTAGCAAGCCACATCTTAGCTAAGCACCACACTACCTCCAACAAAGCACAATCACTGCCTGCATGACACTCCGCTGCCACTTCTCCTGGGTTACATGCTGCCCAACCCCCCCGCACGACCCAGTGTCCACAGCGCACACCAAAGTGTCCCTGTGCAGCCTTCAGCTGCCCTCATGCCACACGCTGGCCTCATAGCCACACCACCTTCATGTCTATTTATAAGTGAGTCTGCCATGAGGAGGAACCGAAGGCACACACTGCAGAGGGTTGGCAGGGCCAGGCAGCGACCCTCTTTAAAAGGGGCGGGGCGATAGCCCACAATGCTGTACAGAAGCAATGAGAAATCCAATCCTGTGCCACCTCCATCAGGAGCTGCAAACGTGGGCATAGCACTGGGGAATCCATGTGCCACACACTATTCATTCTGTCAAGGTGTCGCATAGCTCAATTGACACTGCAAGGGGAAAGCCATCTGCGCTCTGCCCCCATACGCAAGTCAGTCAGTGTCTTTGTGCTAGACAGGTCAAACACCGCAATGAGAACTAAGTTTGCACCAACAGCATAGGTGGGTCCTAGGAAACCCAAGACATGAACAAAAAATTGATCTGAGCGGTCAAACATGGAAGACTTGCACCGCGCCCATGACATAAGCCTCGGCCCACAGCTTCAGCAATCCTAGGCAGGAAGCGGACTTTCACTGCACCCAGGACATAGGCCTCTGCACAAACCCTCAGCAATCGCGTGCCTACAGCGTACTCCAATGCTAGCGTAGCTGTGCACGTCTCATTAGCACTGTATTGCTCCTGTAGTTTGTCCCAATGCAGTGCCCCGGACAGCAGAGCTAACGTCAGATTGAATACAGGTGGGCTTCGGCCCACACTGCATGCCCCAGTCAGACTGGGGTTCTTTATAAGTAGACACAGGCAGGTACAACTCCGTGTGGACAGGAAGCCACCGGCGGTACATGAATAAATCCCATTGCATTGCCCAGCACAGCTGAGGTAACGTCAGATACAATGCAAGTGGGCTTCGGCCCACACTGCATGCGCCAACCTGACCGGGTTTTTTTTATAAGTATACACAGGCAGGTACAACTCCCTAATGTGAAGTCCGCGTGGACCCACAGCATGGGTGGCTCCCTGGAACCCACCGGCGGTACATAAATGTATCCCATTGCAGTGCCCAGCACAGCAGAGCTAACGTCAGATAGACACTGCATGCCCCAGTCAGACTGGGGTTTTTTATACATAGACACAGGCAGGTACAACTCCCCTATGTGAACTGTGTGTGCACCCACAGCATGGGTGGGTCCCAGGAAGCCACCGGCGGTGCATAAACAAGTCCCATTGCAGTGCCCTGGACAGCAGAGCTAACGTCAGATAAAATACAGGTGGGCTTCGGCCTGCACTGCATGCCCCAGTCTGACTGTTTTTTTTTATAAGTATACACAGGCAGGTACAACTCCCTAGTGTACAACTCCGTGTGGACCGACAGCATGGTTGGGTCCCAGGAAGCCACCGGCGGTACATAAATAAATCCCATTGCATTGCCCTGCACAGCTGAGGTAACGTCAGATAAAATGCAAGTGGGCTTCGGCCCACACTACATGCCCCAGTCAGACTGTTTTTTTTTATAAGTATACACAGGCAGGTATAATTCCCTAATGTGAAGTCCGTGTGGACCCACAGCACGGGTGGCTCCCTGGAACCCACCGGCGGTACATAGATATATCCTATTGCAGTGCCCTTGACAGCAGAGCTTACATCAAATTAAATACAGGTGGGCTTCGGCCCACACTGCATGCCCCAGTCTGACCGGGGTTTTTTATAAGTATACACAGGCAGGTACAACTCCCTAGTGTGAAGTCCGTGTGGAGCGACAGCATGTGTGGGTCCCAGGAAGCCACCGGCGGTACATAAATATATCCCATTGCATTGCCTAGCACAGCTGAGGTAACACAAGATTAAATGCAGGTGGGCTTCGGCCCACACTGCATGCCCCAGTCTGACCGGGGTTTTTAATACATAGACACAGGCAGGTACAAATCCCTAATGTGAAGTCCCTGTGGACCCACAGCATGGGTGGCTCCCTGGAACCGACCGGCGGTACATAAATAAATCCCATTGCAGTGCCCAGCACAGCAGAGCTAACGTCAAATTAAATGCAGGTGGGCTTCGGCCCATACTGCATGCCCCAGTCTGACCGGTGTTTTTAATACATAGACACAGGCAGGTACAAATCCCTTATGTGAAGTCCCTGTGGACCCACAGCATGGGTGGCTCCCTGGAACCCACCGGCGGTACATAAATATATCCCATTGCAGTGCCCAGCACAGCAGAGCTAACGTCAAATTAAATGCAGGTGGGCTTCGGCCCACACTGCATGCCCCAGTCTGACCGGGGTTTTTAATACATAGACACAGGCAGGTACAAATCCCTAATGTGAAGTCCCTGTGGACCCACAGCATGGGTGGGTCCCAGGAAGCCACCGGCGGTACATAAATATATCCCATTGCAGTGCCCTGGACAGCAGAGCTAACGTCAGATTAAATGCAGGTGGGCTTCGGCCCACACTGCATGCCCCAGTCTGACCGGGTCTTTTATAAGTATACACAGGTAGGTACAACTCCCTAGTGGGAAGTCTGTGTGGACCGACAGCATGGGTGGGTCCTAGGAAGCCACCGGCGGTACATAAATAAATCCCATTGCATTGCCCAGCACAGCTGAGGTAACGTCAGATTAAATGCAGGTGGGCTTCGGCCCACACTGCATGCCCCAGTCTGACCGGGGTTTTTAATACATAGACACAGGCAGATACAAATCCCTAGTGTGAAGTCCATGTGGACCCACAGCATGGGTGGCTCCCTGGAACCCACTGGCGGTACATAAATATATCCCATTGCAGTGCCCTGGACAGCAGAGCTAACGTCAGATTAAATGCAGGTGGGCATCGGCCCACACTGCATGCCCCAGTCTGACCGGGGTTTTTTATAAGTAGACACAGGCAGGTACAAATCCCTAGTGTGAAGTCTGTGTGGACCGACAGCATGGGTGGGTCCCAGGAAGCCACCGGCAGTACATAAATAAATCCCATTGCATTGCCCAGCACAGCTGAGGTAACATCAGATTAAATGCAGGTGGGCTTCGGGCCACACTGTATGCCCCAGTCTGACTGGGGTTTTTTATAAGTATACACAGGCAGGTACAACTCCCCAGTGTGAAGTCCCTGTGGACCGACAGCATGGGTGGGTGCCAGGAAGCCACCGGCAGTACATAAATATATCCCATTGCAGTGCCCTGGACAGCAGAGCTAACGTCTGATTAAATGCAGGTGGGCTTCGGCCAAGAATGTTTTCATTGTTGGAGGAGGGGGATGATTTTGAGACAGTACGTCTCCTGTCCCCATGTCTGTGGTTATATGCACCTTCCCAGTGACCGCGTCGCTGAAAAGTTGTCGCGCCTGGGGACCTAGTAGCGCGGCCTGGCCACCATCATGTCTTTGGGAAGCCTCCGTTTCCACAACCCTGTAACATAGCAGTAGAAGCAGTATAGGCAGAGCCGAGAATTAGTCACATTTCAGTGGTAAGATTATGGACAGACCCCTGTAACATTTCATTGGCAGCAGTGAGGACAGACCCCACTAACATTTCATTTTCAGCAGTATACACAGACCCCAGTAACATTTCAGTAGTAGCAGTATAGACAGACCCCAGTAACAGTTCAGTAGTATAAGTCTAGACAGACCCCAGTAACATTTCAGTTCCAGCAGTGTAGACAGACCCCAGTAACATTTCAGTAGTATCAGTTGCGACATGCCCCAGTCACATTTCAGTTCCAGCAGTGCAGACAGACGTCAGTAATATTTCAGTAGTATCATTAGGGACAGGCCCCAGTAACATTTCAGTAGCTACAGTATAGACAGACCCAAATAACATTTCATTTACAGCACTATTGTCAGACCCCAGTAACATTTCAGTAGTATCAGTATAGACAGGCCCCAGTCACATTTCAGTTCCAGCAGTGCAGACAGACCCCAGTAACATTAACGTAGATGCAATATGGGCAAAACAGCAAATTCACATTTCCCTGGCAGCAGTGTAGGGAGAGCACAGCATTTGTAACATTTCAGTGGTATCAGTATAGACAGGCCTCAGTATCATTTACGTCAAAGCAGTATGGGTAAAGCAGCAGATAAACATTTCCCTGGCAGCAGTGTAGGGAGAGCACAGCATTTGTAACATTTCAGTAGTATCAGTATAGACAGGCCCCAGTAACATTTACGTCAAAGCAGTATGGGCAAAGCAGCAGATAAACATTTCCCTGGCAGCAGTGTAGGGAGAGCACAGCATTTGTAACATTTCAGTAGTAGCAGTATAGACAGGCCCCAGTAACATTTACGTCAAAGCAGTATCGGCAGAGCAGCAAATTCACATTTCCCTGGCAGCAGTGTAGGGAGAGCACAGCATTTGCAACATTTCAGTAGTAGCAGTATAGACAGGCCCCAGTAACATTTACGTAGAAGCAGTATGGGCAAAGCAGCAGATAAACATTTCCCTGGCAGCAGTGTAGGGAGAGCATAGTATTTGTAACATTTCAGTAGTAGCAGTATAGTCAGACCCCAGTAACATTTACGTAGCAGCAGTATGGGCAAAGCAGCAGATTCACATTTCCCTGGTAGCAGTTTAGGGAGAGCATAGTATTTGTTACATTTCAGTAGTAGCAGTATAGACAGACCCCAGTAACATTTACGTAGAAGCAGTATGGGCAGAGCCCACTATTAGTTACATTTCTGTTATAGCAGTATAGACATGCCCCAGTAACATTTCCGTTGAAGCATTATGGGCAGAGCCCAGTATTAGTAGAATTACAGTAGTAACAGTATACACCAACCAAGGTAACATTTCAGGAGCAGAAGCATCGGCAGACTGAAGTAACATTTCTGTTGCAGAAGTCTAGTCAGACCCCTCTAGCGTTACAGTGGCAGAAGTATAGGTAGGCAGAACAGAGTTACATTTCTGTAGCACAAGTGTAGGCCAACCCCAGACACAGTGGTGTACCATGAGTGCAGGCGAAGCCCATAAAAATTACTTGAATTACATTGTAGGCGAGGGCTTGAAAAATTGGTGTACCGACAGTACAAATGTACCCCAGAAAAATTGCTCATGCCCAACCCAGAGGGCAGGTGAAACCCATTAATCGCTTAGCTTACTGTGGCTTAATTTGTAACTAGGCCTGGAGGCAGCCCAGTCAAAATAAAAATTGGTTCAGGTGGAAGTTTCAATGCTTTAATGAGAATTGAAACAGATAAATAATATTTTGAAAAGTTATGAGTCTTTTGGCCCACAGAAAAATTGCCAGTTCGGGGTGATTACGTGAGGTTTCAGGAGGAGGAGCCGGAGGAGGAGAACGAATATCATACACAGATTGACAAAGCTCTTTAGGTACCGCTGCTGTCCGCTGGTGGAGAAGAGAAGTCTGGGGAAATCCAGGCTTTGTTCATCTTTATGAGTGTAAGCCTGTCAGCGATGTCAGTTGACAGGCAGGTACGCTTCTCCGTGATGATTCCCCCAGCTGCACTAAACACCCTCTCTGACAAGACGCTAGCCGCATTGCAAGCTAGCACCTCTAGGGCATACAGCGCGAGTTCGGGCCACGTGTCCAGCTTTGACACCCAGTAGTTGTACGGAGCAGAGGTGTCACAGAGGACGGGTGGTACGATCGGCTATGTACTCCCTCACCATCTTCTTACAGTGCTTCCTCTGACTCAGCCTGGACTGGGGAGGTGTGACACAGTCTTGCTGTGGAGCCAGAAAGCTGGCAAAGGCCTTAGAGAGTGTTCCACTGCCTGTGCTGAACATGCTGCCTGATCTCCGCGCCTCCCCTTCAACTTGGCCCTCGGAACTGCGCCTTCTACCACTAGCGCTGTCGGGTGGGAAGTTTACCACCAGTTTGTCCACCAGGGTCCTGTGGTATTGCATCACTCTCGAACCCTTTTCCTCTTCGGGAATGAGAGTGGAAAGGTTCTCCTTATACCGTGGGTCGAGCAGTGTGTACACCCAGTAATCCGTAGTGGCCAGAATGCGTCTAACGCGAGGGTCACGAGAAAGGCATCCTAACATGAAGTCAGCCATGTGTGCCAGGGTACCTGTTCGCAACATATGGCTGTCCTCACTAGCAAGATCACTTTGAGGATCCTCCTCCACCTCCTCCTCCTCATGCCATACACGCTGAATGGATGAGAGGCAAGCAACATGGATACCCTCTGCAGTGGGCCCAGCTGTCTCTTCCTCCTCGGGCTCCTTCCCCTCCTCCTCCTCCTCCACGCACTGAGATATAGACATGAGGGTGCTCTGACTATCCAGCGACATACTGCCTTCCCCCGCCTCCGTTTCCGCCCGCAAAGCATCAGCCTTTATGCTTTGCAGGGAACTTCTCAACAGGCATAGCAGGGGAATGGTGACGCTAATGATTGCAGCATCGCCGCTCACCATCAGGGTAGACTCCTCAAAGTTTCCAAGGACCTGGCAGATATCTGCCATCCAGGCCCACTCCTCTGTAAAGAATTGAGGAGGCTGACTCCCACTTCGCCGCCTATATTGGAGTTGGTATTCCACTATAGCTCTACGCTGCTCATAGCTGGGACAACATGTGGAGCGTAGAGTTAAACCATGTGGGCACGTCGCAAAGCAGTCGGTGCACTGGCAGATTAAACCGATGTTGCAGGGTGCGCAGGGTGGCAGCGTCCATGTTGGACTTGCGGAAATGTGCGCTGACCCGGCGCACCTTGCCGAGGTGGTCTGACAAGTGTGGGTCGCCTTTCAGAAACCGCTGAACCACCAAATTAAAGACGTGGGCCAGGCATGGCACGTGCGGGAGGCTGCCGAGCTGCAGAGCCGCCACCAGGTTACGGCCGTTGTCACACACGACCATGCCCGGTTGGAGGCTCAGCGGCGAAAGCCAGCGGTCATCTGCTCTGTCAGACCGTGCAACAGTTTGTGGGCCGTGTGCCTCTTCTCTCCTAAGCTGAGTAGTTTCAGCACGGCCTGCTGACGCTTGCCCACCGCTGTGCTGCCGCGCGACACCGACTGCTGGCGACGTGCTGCTTCTGACCCGTCTTGATTGCGAGGTAGAGGTTGCGTTGGAGGAGGAGGAAGGTTTAGTGGAGGTGGCATACACCGCCGCAGATACCAGCACCGATCTGGGGCCCGCAATTCTGGGGGTGGGTAGTACATGAGCGGTCCCAGGCTCTGGCTCTGTCCCAGCCTCCACTAAATTCACCCAATGTGCCATCAAGGAGATATAGTGGCCCTGCCCGCCTGTGCTTGTCCACGTGTCCGTTGTTAAGTGGACCTTGGCAGTAACCGCGTTGGTGAGGGCGCGTACAATGTTGCGGGAGACGTGGTCGTGCAGGGCTGGGACGGCACACCGCGAAAAATAGTGGCGACTGGGGACAGAGTAGCGCAGGGCTGCCGCCGCCATCATGTTTTTGAACACCTCAGTTTCCACCAGCCTGTAGCGGAGCATCTCCAGGCTGATCAATTTGGCTATGTGGACACTAAAAGCTTGAGCGCGCAGGTGCGTGGCGGCGTATTTGCGCTTTCGCTCCAACGATTCTCCTAGCGACAGCTGGACGCTGCGCTGAGACACCTTGCTGGATGGGGCTGAGGACAGCAGATATGAAGGTGTGGGTCCAGGCCAGGAGACGGTCGTGCCTGTGTCGTGAGAGGTGGGTTGGATCTCAGTGGCAGGTTGGGGCCCAGGGGGAGAGGCAATGGCGCAAGCTGGAGGCGGTGAACGGCCTTCGTCCCACCTTGTGGGGTGCTTGGCCATCATATGCCTGCGCATGCTGGTGGTGGTGAAGCTGGTGGTGGTGGCTCCCCGGCTGATTTTGGCGCGACAAAGGTTGCACACCACTGTTCGTCGGTCATCCGCCGTCTCAGTGAAAAACTGCCACACCTTAGAGCACCTTGGCCTCTGCAAGGTGGCTTGGTGCGAGGGAGTGCTTTGGGAAACAGCTGGTGGATTATTCGCTCTTGGCTTGCCTCTACCCCTGGCCACCCCACTGCCTCTTCCAACCTGTCCTGCAGCTACACTTGCCTCCCCCTCTGAAGACCTGTCCTCAGTTGGCTTATCACACCAAGTGGGGTCAGTCACCTCATCATCCAGCGGCTCTTCCTCCGAATCCCCTGAGCGCTCCTCCCTTGGACATACTGCTCTTACTACTACCTCCCTGATAGACAACTGTGTCTCATTGTCATCGTCCTCCTCACCCACAGAAAGCTCTTGAGACAGTTGACAGAAGTCCCCAGCCTCATCCCCCTGACCCTGGGAACTTTCCAAAACTTGGGCATTGGTCACGACAAACTCTTCAGGTGGGAGAGGAACCATTGCTGCCCAATCTGGGCAGGGGCCCGAGAACAGTTCCTGGGAGTCTGCCTGCTCCTCAGAATGTGTCATTTTCATGGAGTGAGGAGGCTGGGAGGAAGGAGGAGCAGCAACCAGAGGATTCAGAGTTGCAGAAGTGGACGGCGTAGAAGACTGGGTGGTCGATAGATTGCTGGATGCACTTTCTGCCATCCACGACAGGACCTGCTCACACTGCTCAGTTTTTAATAAAGGTCTACGACATGGACCCAAAAATTGTGATATGAAGCTGGGCACCCCAGAAACTGTCCTCTCTCCTACTCCGGCAGCAGCCGGCTGCGATTCACCTGGACCAGGAACTCGGCCTATGCCCACACCCTCACGTGGAACTCCGCATCCACGTCCTCTACCCCTACCCCTACCCCTCAGCATGGTGGATTAAGAATCGAGCAGAGACAGAGCGGTTTAAAAATGTTTGTGAATTATTGCCGCGCAGTTGGTGGCTGCCAGCGGTAATATAACGCAAAATGAAGCCAGAGATAAATTATAAGGAAGTCTGCACACAGGCCTTGCTGTGCACTATGTAGTTTGGATGGACGTGAAGTCTCACAGGCCACGCAGGCAAATGTAGCCGTAAAAAGGATTTATTTTTTAAATTTCCTTTTTTTTCTATGCACTGCAGGCTGAGGCTATGCAGTGTGTATTGCACTTTCAATCTATGGGCATCTGACACACCGTACACTTCTGAGGCAGCTGGCGTATAACACAGAGCGGTGTAAAAAATTTGTGGTTTCTTGGCGTACACTTAGAGGCAGACAGCGCTGACGTAACGCTAAGTGCGGACAGAAAAATATTTAAATGAAGGCTGCACGCAGGCTCTGCTGTGCACTATGCAGTTTGGATGGACGTGAAGTCCCACAGGCCACGCAGGCAAATGCACTGGGTCACCGGTAGCCATAAAAAGGATTTCTTTTTTAAATTTTCTTTTTTTTCTATTCAATGCAGGCTGAGGCTATGCAGTGTGTATTGCACTTTCAATCTATGGGCGTCTGACACACCGTACACTTCTAAGGCAGCTGGAGTATAACACAGAGCGGTGTAAAAAATTTGTGGTTTTTTTGGCGTACACTTCGAAGCAGACAGAAAAATATTTAAATGAAGGCTGCACGCAGGCTCCGCTGTGCAATACTGAAGTACTGCAACTCCCAGCAACCACAGAGTTAAATGCACATGGTCACAGGTTGCCCTAAGAAGGACCATTGGGGTTCTCGTAGACAAGATTCTACACTACCACTGTCCCTGCCTGACCCATACTGCCCCTATACTCAAGTATAGACTGCAGCCTGAGAACACCATAGCCTGCACGCCCGATATACATTAAAAAAAGTGCAAAACTGCTCCCAGCACCCACAACAGTAGTGCACTAGGTGAGCTGTGGCCCTAAGAAGGACCGTTGGGGTTCTTGTAGACAGGATTCCACACTACCACTGTCCCTGCCTCACCAATACTTCCCCTATACTACGTAGTACAGACTGCAGCCTGAGAACGCTATAGCTGTAATGGGGCTGCACGCCCGATATACATTAAAAAAAAGTGCAAAACTGCTCCCAGCACCCACAGCAGTAGTGCACTAGGTGAGCTGTGGCGCTAAGAAGGACTGTTGTGGTTCTTGAAGACGCTAACCCTATCCCTATAGCAGCAGCAGCACTTTCCCAGATCTCTCTTAGCGTGTTGTGTGGCAAGCCGCGGGCGGGGCTGATTTAAATACTCGGGGGTCACTTGATCTCGCCAGCCACTCACTGCAGGGGGGTGGGATAGGGCTGGAATGTTACAGGTTGAAGTTGTAATGCCTTCCCTGTGTTTCTATTGGCAAGAAAAGGGTGCAAGGTTCTCAGGGAAGGAAATGTAACTGAGTTGAGTGCCGCGTGGTGCTCGTCTCGAGTAACGAGCATCTCGAACACCCTAATTCTCGAACGAGCATCAAGCTCGGACGAGTGCGCTCGCTCAACTCTATTAACAATTTAACAGCATTTATTGTGTAGTATAAATAATATGTTAAAATAGTTCTGCATGTTAGTACAAGTATGTTAATATTACATTTATATAGGTATTTGCATCTTTTTCACACTTAAAAAAGCATTTTTGTCAATGAAGCAGTGAAAGGTTTTTTTTCGAGAATAAGTTCTACTTTTTAATGGTACCATTGATTGATCCATTTGACATTTTGATCACTTTCTATTCCATTTTTTGTAAGGCAAAATTTAATATTTTGGCAATGTGTTCTTGTATTTAATTTTCATTATGTGCACTGCGCGGATTAAATAATTTACTATTTTTTTTCCTTTGGGGAATTACAAATGCAGCAATAACTTATATTTGATTTCTTTTCTATTTTTAATTTTTTTTACATTGTAATGTGACAAAAGGAGAGGTTTTTTAAAAACTTTTTTTATACTTTTTAAATAGAGATGAGTGAGCATACTCGTCCAAGCTTGATCTCGTTCAATTATTAGCCTACTCGATATACTTGTTAGTTGAGTCGAGCAACACGCGGTGCTCGAGAAAATTTAATTTCCAATCCCTGTACGTTTAGTGCCATTTTTTAGCCAATAAACATGCAGGAAAGGCTTTACCACTTTCTGCTGTGACATGCCAACTTTGTGCACATCCTTAGCAGTGACTAGCTGGGCTGATCAGGTAACCAATAAGTATTAAAACTATGGTCACCCGCGGCTCGCCTCAGACGCATGCTACATGAGCTGAGGGATAGAGCTGCTGCTATAGGGAAAGTCTTAGTGTAGGGATTAGGTTGCGGGTAGGCAGGGATCCTTACTCAAAGAACCCAACAGTCCTTTCTAGGACTACTACTCCTCTCATTGTGTGCATCAGCATTTTGGCTGGCTGGAACCAGTCGTGTGCACAAATTTGTTCTCAAGCATCTCGGCTGTATTCTTCCCACTGTTACCGGTTTTAAGCTGCGTACTGCCAGTGGTGTACATAGGAAGTAACAAAACTCCTATCATTTCTCTAATTTTTGGGTGCTCCAAGCGTACGCTATATACTAGTGTCTGGGGGCTGTGATTCTCCGCTAATTCACAAAAGTATATACTATTCTAAATTTTTCTGGCCCTGCTGAGAGCGTACTCTATACGCCAGTGTCTTGGGGCTGTGAATTTGCACTATTTTACAACAGTATACAAACTTGAAATTTTTTGTGTGCCTGCTGAAAGCCTAAGGAGTAAATACCTGCTAATTGTGTCTATTGTGTCCTATAAGCATACACAAAGTAAATTGCATTTTGTGTAGCATTTAGTCAAAGTGCTTTATCCAACATGATGAAGACTAGGGGTAAGGGTCAAGATCGAGGATGTTGGAATGAGGGTGTGGGCAGAGGCTGAGGTCCTGGGCGGGATGAACCAGTGCCTGCTGCTGAGGAATTAGTAGAGCACCGCGTTCTCTGCTCCCCAGCTTCATCTCACATTTTGCAGTTCAGTGTGGTAGACTATTATTAAAAGCACAACAGTGCGATCAGGTGCTGACGAGGATAGCGGATAACGCCTCCAGTACTGTATCCAACACCCAGTCTTCCATGCAGTCCAGTCATGCTTTTTGCCTTCTCCACCCCCTCCACTTCTCAATTACCATGTGTGAGCACATCAACTGCATTGGTAGCTTAAGGCACTGCAGTACTGCAATGGGGAAGCGTCAGCAGGCCGTACTTAAACTCCTCAGCTTGGGAGACAAGACAGACCTGTGGCTTTCGCTGCTGAACCTCCAACCTAGCATGGTTGTGTGGGACAATGGGCATAACCTGATGGCGACTCTGCAGCTTGGCAGACTAACACACATGCCATGCCTGGCCCACGTGCTCAATCTGTTGGTTTAGCGCTTTCTGAAAAACTACCCCACTTCTCTGACCTGCTCAGCAAGATGAGTTGCATCGTTGCATCTGCACGCTTTTCAGAAAGTCCACCACAGATGCTTCCACCCTCAGGACATTGCAACAATGCTTCCAGCTGCTAGTGCACCGACTGTTGTGCGACATGCCCACATGCTGGAATTCAATGTTGCACATGTTGACGAGGCTTTATGAGCAGTGTAGAGGCATTGCTGAATACCAGCCGCAACATGGCCGGAGGAGTGGTAGTCATCCTCCGCAGTTCTTCACAGAGTAGTGGGCATGGATGCTTGACATCTGTCAGGTCTTAGGAAACTTTGAGGAGTCTACACAAATGGTGAGCGGCGATGCGGCAATTATCAGCGTTACCATCCCGCTACTTTGCCTGCTGAGAAGGTTGCTGCTAAGCCTTAAGGCCGACGCTTTGCGGATAGAACAGGGGATGGGGGATGACAATATGTCGCTTGATAGCCAGACCACCCTCATGTTTGTTTCTCAGTGAGTATTGGAGGTAAAGAAGGAGGGGGAAGAGACTGCTGCCCACACTGCAGAGGGTACCCATGCTACTTCCCTCACATCTGCTCAGTGTGTATAGGCTGAAAAGGAGGAGGAGGACAGTGAGAGTCTTCCTCCTAGTGAGGACAGTGATGTGTTGCATACTGGGACTCTGGCACACATGTCTGACTTCATGTTAAACTGCCTTTCCCTTGACCCTCACATCAACCAGAATTACTGGGTGTTCACCCTTCTCAACTCACTGTATAAGGAGAACCTTTCCACTCTTATACCCGAAGAGGAAATGAGTACGAGAGTAATGCAATACCACAAGGCCCTGGTGGAAAAGCTAATGCTAAAGTTTCCATCTGACAATGCTAGCGGTAGAGGAAGTACTTCAGTGGTCCAACTAGCAGGGGAGACATGGGGGCCAGGCTGCATGTCCAGCGAAGGCAGGGGAACACTCTCCAAGGTCTTTGCCAGTTTTATGGCTCCCCAGCCAAACTGTGTCACCACTCCCCAGTCTAGGCTGAGTCGGAGGGAACACTGTAAAAAGATGGTCAGGGAGTGCATAGCCGACCATACCAACGTCCTCTGTGAACCCTCTGCTCCATACAACTATTGGGTATTAAAGCTAACTACGCGGCCCAAACTTGAGCTGTACGCCTTGGAGGTGTTACTGCCACTGGTGTGTTATTAGTGAAGGTGTTTAGTGCTGCTCGTGGGATTATCACAGATAAGCGTACCTGCCTGTCAACTGACAGAGCCGACAGGCTTACACTCATTAAGATGAACAAAGCCTTGATTTCCCCTGACTTCTCTTCTCCACCGTTGGAAAGCAGTGGAACATAAAGATTCTTTACGCTGGAACAGGAGAACCATGTACCCTCTATCACCCCAAAAAAGAGGAGAAGTACCTTGGTCTATCCTTCTCTAATCTTCCTCCTCCTCCTAAACCAGCATGTCAGCACGCCGAACAGTGGATTCTTCAGAGGGCCAAAAGGCTCGGTTAGCAAATTAAGCAGCTACGAGTTTTATGTTAAAAAAATGTTTCTGGGTTTCACCTGCACTCTGGGTAAACAAATTTTTCAGAGGTTCGCCTATACTCTTGGTACACAAATGCTTCAGGGGGTCAGCTATATTTTTGTTACACAGATGCTGCAGGGGGTTGCCTATACTCTTGGTACACAAATCTATCAGGAGTTAGCCTATATTCTTGGTAAACTAATGTTTCAGTGGTTCGCCTATACTCTTGGTACATGAATGTTTCAGGGGTTCACCTATACTCTTGGTACACAAATGCTTAATGGGTTCACCTATACTCTTGGTACACAAAGGTATCCTAGCGCGGTGTTCAACTATCTGACACATACACACAATGAATTGTCCTGCTTTGGCCAAATTCATGCATGGATCACCCCTCCTTGTAGAGATCAAAGGAAGTGTAATTTAAACTGATTTAATGAGACATTGACAGTTTCACTATAGACCTGTGGCGGCTACTTTTGCGACACCTCCTGCTTCAAACCAATCTTTGGTTTTAGAATGGGTTGTTGAATTGTGCTGATGGTTTGAAGTACTAGCATCTAAGTCCCTTTTATGGGCATGTTTGTGGCTCCTGACAATTTATTGACTGAGGTGGCACGGGATTGGAATAATTTGAACCCAACAGTCCTTTCTAGTACTACAACTCCTCTCATTGTGTGCATCATCACTTTGGCTGCCTGGGACCTGCAGTGCGCACAAAGCATTCACAAGCATCCCGGCTGTATACTGCATACTGTTACCACTTCTATACAGTATACTGCTACTGGTGTACACAGACTATATAGGAACTAACAAAACTACTCTCATTTTTCATGTTTTTCTCTGTATTTGGCAAAATCATTTTTGGCATACTAGGCCTAAGTGTGTCCTGTTGATCCACACCATATAACAACACTGTACACGTTTTACACTGTCTATTCTTAGCTCAAAGCGTACGAAAATTCCTCACAGTTTGCGTAGCATTTTGACGCAGTACATTATACAACATGATGAAGACTGGGGGGAAGGGTTAAGGACATGGACGGGGGAGGCCGAATGAAGGTGTGGGCAGATGCCGAGGCCCTGGGTGGGGTGAAACAGTGCCTGCTGCTGAGGGACTAGTAGAACGCTGCATATCTACGCTTTCTAGCTTCATCATGTCACATTTTGCAGGTCTCTGTGGTAGACTATTATTAAAAGCACAGCAGTGCAATCAGCTGATGACGTGGATAGCAGATAACGCATCTAGTAATTTATCCACCACCCAGTCTTCCATGCAGTCCACTCACGCTAGCCAAGGGACTGGACCTCTGAATCCTCAGGCTGCTCCTCCTTCCTCACAGCCTGGTCACTCCAGGAAAAGGAGAGATTATGAACAGTATTACTCATAGGAACTGTTCTCAGGTGGCCTCCCTGAGTCCCAAACGGTTCCTGAGGCACCTGAGGAGTTAGTCGTAAGTGATGCCCCAAATTTGGACATTTATCCAACTTTAAAGTAGTGTCTCAAGATGTATTTGTGTATGATGATGATGAGACACGGTTGTCTGTTAGTGAGGTTGCTGTGATGGCAGTAAGTCTGAGAGAGGAGCAGACTGAGGATACAGAGGAAGAGCTGATGGATGATGAGGTGACTGAACTGGGTTGGTAAGCCTACTGAAGACACCGCTTCAGAGGGGGAGGCAAGTGCAGCACCACAACAGCTTGGAAGATGCAGTGGGGTGGGCAGAGGGAGAAGCAGGTCCAGAGCAACTTACCCCCCAACTGTTCCACACAGCACCTCATCACAGCAAGCTCCCATGCAGAGGGCTAGGTGTTTGAAGATCTGGAGGTATTTTAAGGAGAGCGCGGACGACCGACAAACAGTGGTGTGCAACCTGTGCTGAGCCAAGATCAGCAGGGGACCCACCACTACCAGCCTGACCAACACCAGCATGCGCAGACATATGATAGCTAAGCACTAGAGATGAGCGAGCACCAAAATGCTCGAGTGCTCGTTACTCGAGTCGAACTTTCAGTGATGCTCGAGAGTTCGTTTTGAGTAACGAACCCCATTGAAGTCAATGGGCGACTCGAGCATTTTTGTATATCGCCGATGCTTGCTAAGGTTTTCATTTGTGACAACCTGGGAAATTCAAGAAAGTGATGGGAACAACACAGAAACGGATAGGGCAGGCGAGGGGCTACATGTTGGGCTGCATCTCAAGTTCCCAGGTCCCACTATTAAGCCACAATAGTGGCAAGAGTGAGACCCCCCCCCCCCCGCACTGTCAGCATAAAGATCGTTCTCCTCTGCCACAGCTGTAACAGGTGTGGCGGAGAAGAACGATGTTAGCCCATTGAATTCAATGAAGCCGGCAATACAGCCGGCTCCATTGAAAGCAATGGGTTGCCGGAGATCGTGGGATGAATTGTCGGGAAGGGCTTAAATATATAAGCCCTTCCCTGCAATTCATCCAGAAATGTGTAAAAATAAAAAAAATATATATACTCACCTGGTCCCGGCAGACGGAGTTCAGCACGGCCGGCGGCAGTCCTCCTGAACTGCTCTGAACAGCTGTGAGTAGTATTCAGCAGCCGGGGATTTAAAATCCCGGCCTGCTGAATGAGCTGCCTCTGATTGGTCACAGCCTGACCAATCAGAGGCAGCTCTCACCCACACCCATTCATGAATTCATGAATGGGTGTGAGTGAGAGCTGCTGTATTGCCGGCTGCTGTATTGCCAGCTCCAATGAATTCAATGGTCAGTGCTCGTTTAATCGAGACGAGTACCGCGTGGTGCTCGTCTCGAGTAACGAGCATCTCGAGCACCCTAATACTCGAACGAGCATCAAGCTCGGACGAGTATGCTCACTCATCTCTACTAAGCACCCGATGATGTGGAACGAAGGCCATTCACCCCCTGCGGGTCACACCACTGCCTCTTCCCCTGTGTCACATGCTAACACTGAGATGCAATCCCCCTCCCAGGCCGCAGGCATGAGTGTCTCCCACCCTGCACACCTGCATGGTCCTCCACTGCCTCCACCAATGTGTCCCATTGCAGTGTTCAGCTGTCTACAGCGCAAGCATTGGTGCGCAAGCGCAAATATGCAGCACCAAAATGCTCGGGTACTCGTTGCTCGAGTCCAACTTTCATAATGCTCGAGAGCTCATTTCGAGTAACGAACCCCTTTAAATTCAATGGGAGACTCGAGCATTTTTCTAGGTGAACCATGCTCCGCATAGGAGAGGTTGTGTGAATCACCTGAACACATAAGAAAGTCATAGAAACACCACAGAAACGGAGAGGGAACAGCAGGGGAAGCATGCATGGATGTATCTGAGGCTCCCAGGTCACACTATTAAGCCAAATTATGGGCAAGAGCCTGGCGGTCACCCCCCTAACAAATTACTTGGGTCAGACCATAATCAGCAAGGCACACTCACTGGCAAATCTTGGCACACTAGGTGGAACAAAGACCAATGACACCGCTGCCTCTCCTCCTGGGTTACATGCTGGCATTGCTGTCCAATCCCCGGCACAAGCCTGCATCCACTGCGTACCCAAATATTTCCCAGCGTAGCATTCAGCTGTCCTCATGCCACACGCTTGCTTGAAAGCCACACCACCCTCGTGTGTATTTATAAGTGAGTATTGGATGAGGAGGAACCGGAGACATACATTGCAGAGGGTTGGCAGGTCCTGCCAGCGACCCTCTTTGAAAGTGTGGTCGATAGCCCACAATGCTAATGAGAATTGAAGAGAAATTAACGTACAATCATAATTCCAATCCCATGCCACTTTCGTCACAAAATTGGCATGAGCCACAAACGGCCCAAAAGCGGACTCAGATGCAACTACTTCTACACATATCCACAATTCTGCAACGCATTCCAAAACCAAAGATTGGTTTGAAGCAGGAGGTGTCGCAAAAGTAGCCACCACAGGTCTACAGTGAAACGGTCAATGTCTCATGAAATCAGTTATGCTTCCTTTGATTGCTATGAGGATTGGGTAATTTACGCATAAATTTGAGCGGCCAAAGCAGGACCCCACGCTGGGCAGCAGATCTGGAGCAGATTCTATATATCGACCAGCGCTGTGTGCATTTATCAGGCCTAAACCAATCTGGCTATTTACCACTCAGGGTATTACAGGTTCACGGACATCCAAAAACAGACAGTGTGCAATGAGTTGTCTTGTTATACAGTGTTGAAAAGAATTGCAATCCCATGCCACCTGTGTCACAACATTGTTAGGAGTCACAAGCGTGGCCATAAAGCGGACTTGGATGCTATTACTTCTAACCATAAGCAAAATTCAGCAACGCATTCTAAAAGAAAAGATTTCTTTTAAGCAGAAGGGGTCACAAAAGATGCCACCACAGGTCTACAGTGCAACTGAGAAAGTCTCATTAAATCAGTTATGGTTCCTTTGATCGCTACAAGGACACCATGAACCATGAAGAAATTTGAGTGGCCAAATCTGGCACAGCTGCAACCCACCCAGGACCTTGGCCTCTGCCCACAACCTCATTCGGGCGCCTACATCCACTTCCTCGACCCTTACCCCTAGTCTTTATACTGTATAAAGCACTGCGTCAAAATGCTACAAAACTGTGAGGTATTTTGCGTACGCTTTAAGCCAAAAATAGGCAGTGTACAATGTGTACAGTCTTGTGTGTCCTCTTGATCTGCACTATATAACCCTTGGTCCTATTATGCAAATGCTTTCAGCCCCAAACAACTAAAAAAATGAAAAATGAGAGTAGTTTTGTTAGTTCCTATATAGTCTGTGTACACCAGTAGCAGTATACTGTGTAGAAGCGGTGATAGTATGCAGTATACAGCCTAGAAGCTTGTGAATGCTTTGTACGCACTACTGGTCCCAGGCAGCCAAAGTGATGATGCACACAATAAGAGGAGTTGTAGTCCTAGAAAAGACTGTTGGCTTCCAATAATTCCAATCCCATGCCACCTCCGTCACCAAGTTCTCGGGAGCCACAAACGTGGCCATAAAGCGGACTCCGATGCTAGTACTTCTAACCAGGTGTTAGTCTGCCAAGCTGCAGAGTTGCCACCAGGTTATTTCCATTGTCAGACACGACCATGTCTGTTTGGAGGTTCAGCGGTGAAAGCCACAGATCTGTCTGCTCCATCAATCCCTGTAACAGCTCTTGGGCAGTGTACCTCTTGGCACCCAAGCTTAGGCCTTTCAGCGCGGGCTGTTGACGCTTTCCCACCGCAGTGCTGCAGCGCCTCGAGCTACCGACTGATGGCGACGTGCTCACACGTGGTAATTGAGAGGTGGAGGAGGAGGAAGAGGTGGCATAATAAGTCCAAGAAACAATGAGTGAGATAGAACCCGCAATCCTCGGTAGATAGTACGTGAGCGGAGCCAGGGTACGACTCGACCTGATTAACCCAATGTGCCATCAGTTACAGTTCCTTTCATCGCTTCAAAGACTGCATGAAACGTGAAGAAATTCTAGTGGCCAAACCAGACATAGTTGCACCCCACCCAGGACCTTGGCCTCTGCCCACACCCTCCACAAACGTGAGCATAAAGCAGACTCGGATGCTAGTACTTCTGGGAAAGTCTTATTAAATCAGCTACGGTTCCTTTTATCGCTATAAGGACAGCATGAAGCATGAAGAAATTGGAATGGGCAAAGCAGGACAATTCATTCTGTGCATGTGTCAGATAGCCGAACACCGTGCTGAGAAACCTTTGTGTACCCAGAGTATAGGCGAACCCCTAAAACATTTGTGTACAAAGAGTATAGGTGACCTCCTGAAACATTTGTGTACCAAGAGTATAGACTAACCCCTGAAACTTCTGTGTACCCAGAGTATAGACAAACCCCTAAAAAATTGGTATACCTCTGGTATACCAAGAGTATAAGCGAAACCTGGAAAAATTAGTTTGCTAAGAGTATAGGCAAAGGCCTAAAAAAATTTGTGTACCAAGAGTACAGGTATACCCCAGAAAAATTGGTATACCCAGAGTCCAGGTGAAACCCAGAAACATTTTTTCAAGATAGAGCTCGTTGTTCCTTAATTTGCTAACAGAGCCTGGAGGCAGCCCTCCGAAAAAAATTAGGTTTAACTGAGCCTTTTGGCCCTCTGAAAAACTGACTGTTTAGCATGATATCATGCTGGCTTCAGGGGAGGAAGATCAAGGAGGGATAGACCAAGCTACTTCTTCCTTTTTTGGGGGGGTGATAGAGTGTACATGGTTCTCCTGTTCCAGCATAAAGAATCTTTATGTTGCGCTGCTTTCCACCGGTGGAGAAGAGAAGTGCAGCCTTTGTTCATCTAAATGAGTGTAAGCCTGTCGGCACTGTTAGTTGACAGGCAGGTACACTTATCCATAATACCCCAGCAGCACTAAACACCTTCTCTGATAACACACTGACAGCAGGGCAGGCCAGTACCTCCAATGCGTACTGCGCTAGTTCGTGCCACATATCCAGCTTTGACACCCAATAGTTGTATGGAGCAGAGGGATCATGGAGGATGTTGGTACGGTCGCCTATGTACTCCCTGACCATCTTTTTACAGTGTTCCCTCCGACTCAGCCTAGACTGGGGAGTAGTGACACAGTCTGGCTGGGGAGCCCTAAAACTGGCAAAGGCCTTGGAGAGTGTTCCCCTGCCTGTGCTGGACATGCAGCCTGATCCCCATGCCTCCCCTGCTAGCTGGCCCATTGAACTACGTCCTCTACCGCTACCATTGTCAGATGGGAAGTTTAGCATCAGCTTTTCCACCAGAGCCTTGTGGTATTGCATCACTCTCGTACTCCTTTCCTCTTCGGGAATGAGAGTGGAAAGGTTCTTCTTAAACTGTGGGTTGAGAAGGGTGAACACCAAGTTATTCTGGTTGGCCAGAATGCATCTAACGCTCGGGTCATGGGAAAGGCAGCCTAACATGAAGTCAGCCATGTGTGCCAGAGTCCCAGTATGCAACACATCGCTGTCCTCATTAGGAGGATGACATTCATGATCCTGCTGCTCCTCCTTTTCATCTCATACACACTCAACAGATGAGAGGGAAGTAGCATGGGTACCCTCTGCAGTGTGGGCAGCAGTCTCTTCCCATTCCTCCTCCTCCAATATGGGCTGAGAAACAGGCGGGAGGGTCGTCTGGCTATCAAGCAACATATTGTCATCACCCATCTCCTGTTCTATCCGCAAAGTGTCGGCCTTTATGCTTAGCAGCGGCGTTCTTAGCAGGCAAAGCAGCGGGATGGTAAAGCTGATAATGGCCGCATCCCCACTCCCAATTTGTGTAGACTCCTCAAAGTTTCCTAAGACCTGACAGATGTCAGACATCCATGCCCACTACTCTGAAGAACTGCGGAGTCTGACTATCACTCCGCTGGTCATGTTGCAGCTGGTATTCTACAATTGCTCTACTCTGCTTGTACAGCCTGGCCAACATGTGCAATGTAGAAATCCAATGCGTGGGTACGTCGCACAAAAGTCGGAACACTGGCAGCTGGAAGAGATGTTGCAGTGTCCTGCGGGTGGCAGCATCTGTGCTGGACTTCCTGAAAAGGGCACACACGCGACGCAACTTGCTGAGCAGGTCAGAAAAATGTTGGTAGTTTTTCAGAAAGCGCTGAACCACCAGATTGAACACGTGGGTAAGGCAGAGCATGTTTGTTAGTCTGCCAAGCTGCAGAACCGCCACCAGGTTACGCCCTGCGTCCTGGGAGGGGGATTGCATCTCTATGCCAGGTTGTGACAGTGGGGAAGAGGCAGTAGTGTGAACCGTAGGCGGTGAATGGCCTTCGTTCCACCTCGTGGGGTGCTTAGCCATCATATGCCTGTGCATGCTGGTAGTGGTCAGACTGGTAGTGGTTGCTCCCCTGCTGATCTTGGTTTGGCACAGGTTTCACGCCACTGTTCGTCGGTCATCCGCACACTCAATAAAATACCTCCACACCTTCGAACACCAAGCCCTCTGCACGAGGCTTGCAATGAGGGTGTGCTGTGGGGAACAGTTGGTGGATTATTTTTTCTGGCCCTGCTTCTCCCCCTGGCCACCCCACTGCCTCTTCCAACCTGTTCTGCTGCTGGTCTTGCCTCCCCCTCTGAAGCCCTGTCTTTAGTAGGCTTAGCAAGCCAGGTGGGGTCAGTCACCTCATCGTCCACCAGCTCTTCCTCTGAATCCTCTGTCTGCTCCTCCCTCAGACTTACTGCCCTAACAACAACCTCACTGACACACAACTGTGTCTCATCCTCATCATCCACAAATAGCTCTTGAGACAGTAATTCGAAGCCCCGACCCTCCTCACCCTGAATCTGTGAAAGTTCCAATTTTTCGGCATCGGTCATGCAAAATCCTCACGTGGCTGTGGAACCAATTTTTCAGACTCAGGGCAGGCACCCGAGAAGAGTTCACATCCACATCCTATTCTGAAGCTTTCCTATTCCTGGAGTGAGCAGGCTGGGAGCAAGGAGGAGCAGCCTGAAGATTCAGAGGTGCAGGCCTGGGCAGGCATGAGTGGACAGAGTGTTGAATAAAGTACTGGAGGCGTTATCCGCTATCCACATCAGCACCTGATCGCACTGTTGTGCTTTTAATAATGGTCTACCATGCAGATCTGCAAAATGTGAGATGAAGCTGGCGAGGGAAGATATGTTGCGCTCTACTAATCTCTCAACAGCAGGGACTGTTTCACCCCGCCCAGGAACTCGGCCTCTGCCCACACCCTCATTCGGACGTCCGCAACCACAACCACGTCCTCGACCTCGACCCTTACCACTAGTCTTCATCATGGAGGATAAAGGATAGAGCAGGGTCAGAAACAATTAAACCAGTGTATGCCACTGATACGTAGGGCTAATTCCCCACCCACAGAGACTCGTAGATACAGTACGCTCCAACACAGCACCAACACATGGGTATATAGTGTACGCTTTGAGCCCACTAAAAAATAAAAGAAATCATAGGAGTTTTGTAAAATCCTATGTACTCTGTGTACCCCCCTGGCAGTACATTGCATAAAACCTCTAACAGTGGCCAGAATACAACCGGGATGCTTGAAAAAACAAAATTGGGTGCACTACTGGTCCCAGACAGCCAAAATGCTAATGCACACAATGAGAGGAGTAGTCCTAATTAGGACTGTTGGGTTCTTGTAGTCAGGATCCCTGCCTAAACACACCCAAATCCCCACCCTAACGCTTTCCCTATTGCAGCAGCTCTATCCCTAAACTCTGCCAGCATGCGTCTGAGGCGAGCCATGAGTGGCACCAGTTTAAGTACTCGGTGGTCACCTGATCCAGCCAGCCACTCACTGCTGTGGAGGTGCAGAGGCTTGGTACATCACAGCAGGAAGTGGTAAAGCCTTCCCTGCATGTTTAGTGGTTAACAAATGGCACTAAACATGCAGAGAGGGGAAATAAAATTTACTTGAGCACTGCGTGGAGCTCGACTCGAGTAGCAAGCATATCGAGTAGTCTAATTCTTGAACGAGCATCAAGCTCGGACAAGTGTGCTCGCTCATCTCTAATTACTATTCATCAGTACAGTAGTGCATCAGAAAGCTTATGTGGTCAGCCGGCTATTTACAAGCCTCTGGGTGCCTTAGTAGCCCATCAGCTGAGCACCTGCTCAAAAGAACTTATAGTCGGTCATTAAGAGGTGTAGATCCAGGGTGTTTCACACCTAGCGGACAAGACTTTTTTTTAAAAGAGATTTTACATCCCTAGTGGTTTTAAGTCCCCATTTCTTTTTCTTTAGCTATGGAATTTATTTTGACATTCTATTTATTTTTGCATTCTATTTTTTTCACTGAATTTTTTCCCCGTTTTCTTGTTAAACAATTTGTTCTTTATTAGTTTTATCTTTGAAGAGTATGCAATAGGTAACAAATATAAAACAGTGTTACACATGTATGACAAGATCTGTGAAGGAGGTGAATCTTCTAGTTTTTTTACATAATACTACAATATCTGTAGCTTCATAACATAAAGAAACATTGTATAGGCATAGTATATCCTCCACATAGATATGCATGTAGTTGCATCTATATATAATTAAAACAATAACATATAACATATTTTTTAAATCATACAAGGGTTGGGCGGGGGTAGGAAAGTAAGGGGGGGAGTAGGTGGCTAGTTGGGATGAAGGCGTAGCCATGGGTTCCCACTTATTCAGGTATTTAGTAAAGCAACCGCTTCTTTGGGCATAAAGTTTTTCATACAGATTATGGTCAGACATTGTCTGGTTCAACTCTGCGATATTGGCAGACGTAACATTCATCCATCTTCGCAATATCAGAAGTTTGGCAGCAAGTAGTATATGGCATGCCAAGTTTATCGCCGGGGTGGGGAAGGTCTTGTTGTGTAACAAAAGAATAGCTGAGACCAGAGATTTAGGGATACCCAAAACCTTGATTGTTTTTAGCAACTGGAAGACTTCATCCCAAAACTCTAAGAGTTTGGGGTGTGAGGGTATATGTATATATTGCCATATGTGTTTTATGCTTTTATACCTGTATGCAAGTTCTATTCAAAGTTAAAATGAGAAAAACTTAATCTGTCACCTTACATCAGATATTCCAAAGGCCTTGCAAGGCGAAGACAAAATGTATCTTAAACACCACAAGGAAGAACCGGATACGAAGGCCGTGTGCTTGGCTGTTTTCCCAGAAGCGCCGTATCTAGATGACGACTGTTCAACTACGTATATAATCATCAGTGCCTCAGGCGGAAATCTGGACTTTACATATATGGTTATGCGGTGAATTTGAGCCAATGAGACCAATACCCATTCCTAGTGATGAGACCAAAGGGTATAAGATCCCATGTAATCTGTAATAAAGTGCACAGTTATTTCCCCGTGTGAGGAGCTATACCAGACTTCTGTGTGTGGTGTTTCTTCTTTACCGCTGACAGCGGGACATTGGGGTGGGCCTAATTGGTGCTGTACTGGAAATTTCCCTGACAGGGGCAGCTCCAGAATATGTGACTGATGTTGCCCATGTGGCCACATTGCCTCCAACATCTATCTGCTGTACTAGGAAGGCTCTGGCCAGAGCTACCGGAGTATAGTACTATCTAGTCAGTACTTTGATGTGGACTTCAAAGACATTGGCGTTAAGAGTTGATTTATTTGCCCACTCGAATTCCGAAAGCCACTGAGCGGGTGTATACCTCTTTCCCATATCTCTCTCCCAGTTGAGAAGGTGAGTTTTTTTGGTGTCTCTCTCATATCTCCAGAGAGGGCATCGTAGTACATTCTCACAAGGGATCGAGACAATGGGGTAGAGTTGTTGAGTATCTTTACCAACTCTCATGGGACTTTCACCTTCCAGAACTGGGTGACCTGTAGGAGGGAACGGATCTGGAGATATTTAAACACGTCCTCTGGTGGGATGTTAAAATGTTTCATTAAGGTCGGGAAGGGAAGGAGATCATCGCTCTGTAATAGATCCTCTATGTTAACAATACCTCTCTCCTCCCATGTGTTAAGTCGCAAGTCTGGGATCAGGAATTCCAAGGTTGTTAATGGGATTTTATCGACAGCCTTTCCTGAATGATCCCTGATCTTTTGTACGAGGCAAGTCCATGAATGGAGAGAGGTCCACATAGGTAGTGACATTAAGTGCAGGTTCTGGACCGGGGGGAGTGAGGGAGGTAGGGAGCTAAGCAAGGAGGCTAGGAGGAGGGATCCCGCGGGTTTGTTGTCAATTAGATGTGATTCAATTTAAAAGCCATCCAGGACCCGTGGTTACTCCTGCCAATTGACTGGTTTGGTTAATATGGATTGCGTGGAGATACGACCATAGGTTGGGAACTCCCAAGCCCCCTTGTTTTCTGTTAAGGTATAAGATAGGAGCAGATACCCTCGGTCTCCTCCCTCCCCACACAAAGAGCGATAGTTGCTCTTGGCTTGAATTGCAGCGGAGGACAGGTCCACAAACAATTGAATATTTGAGAATTGTGGCGGGAGATCTGTCACCTAGCGGGAGGCAAACATGAGAGGCTCTTTGATGTGGAAAAAATGGATCCTTGCTATGACGTCGCGCAGGACATTATCAGGCCTTAGTCAGAAGGGCGTTTTTAGCCGCGATTTGCGCATGCGCATGCGTCCGGCGATTTTATAAAACCATTGCTTTGCAATGGTATCGGACACAGGAGCGCTTTTTATGCGCTCGTCCGATAAATTATAGAACAGAAATCGCAGATCGCACCTATCTGCGCTCTGCGATTCCTGTTCTCTTCTCTATATGCGCTCAATGGGGCCGGCGGCAGCAGCGCCGACCCCATTGAGAACATATAGAAGACAAATAATTCTTCTCTGCCACAGCTGTAACAGCTGTGACAGAGAAGAACGATGTTTGCCCATTGAATTCAATACAGCAGCTCCATTGAAAGCAATGGGCTGCCGGCGTGCGCGGGGTGAATTGTCGGGAAGGGCTTAAATATATAAGCCCTTCCCTGCAATTCATCCTAAAATGTGTTAAAATAAAAAAAAATTGTATACTCACCTTTCCGCTGCAGCCGGAGTCCAGCCGCGGCCGCTGTCAGTTCTCCTGAACTGCTTTTCGGCACTATTCAGCCGGCGGGGCTTTAAAATCCCCGCCTGCTGAATGATCTGCCTCTGATTGGTCACAGCCCTGACCAATCAGAGGCAGGTTTCACTCACACACCCATTCATGAATTCATGAATGGGTGAGTGACTGCTGCCTCTCAGCGCTGAGCCAATCAGGGGCAGGTCTGACTCACATCCATTCATGAATTCATGAATGGGTGTGAGTGAGACATGCCTGTGATTGGCTCAGCGCTGAGCCAATCAGGGGGCAGGTCTGACTCACACTCCCTTCACACCCACTGCAGGACGGCCGCGCGGAGCTCCGGCTGCCGGGAGAAGGTGAGTATATATATATTTTTAATTTTTACACATTTTAGGATGAATTGCAGGGAAGGGCTTATATATTTAAGCCCTTCCCGACAATTCATCCCGGGCTCGCCCGCAGCGCATTGCTTTAAATGGAGCCGGCTCTATTGCCGTCTCCATTGAATGCAATGCGCTGGACAGCTCCGGCCCGTTTCTAATGAAACGCGGCTAGGAGCAGATTTTCGGGCGATTTGCGGGCGACTTGCGCGCACCGGTCACGCGATTTGCGGATGCGCATCCGTCATGCGATCCGCAAAGCGTGAAAAAACGCCCGTGTGACTAAGGCCTCAGGAAGGAATTTTGGTTTTTGTAGGCGGTGAGCTCTATCGATAATAAGTTCCTGGTTGGTAGAAGAGGGCAGTAACTTTTTCATTAGTCGTGTCAGGAAGTCT
Source organism: Eleutherodactylus coqui (assembly GCA_035609135.1). Taxonomy (NCBI): domain Eukaryota; kingdom Metazoa; phylum Chordata; class Amphibia; order Anura; family Eleutherodactylidae; genus Eleutherodactylus; species Eleutherodactylus coqui. The sequence continues at coordinate 15,839,094 of CM069411.1, forward strand.
TTCAAGTCTGCTGGTCCGATTTTTTTCTGAGATGCCCCTGAATTTAACATTGTTCCCTCTATTACGGTCTTCTAGGTTGGCCATCTTGGTTTTTATCTGAGACACTTCTTCTTCTAGAGAATAGTGTGCGTCTATTAACGTATTGTGCGAGTTAGTCAGTTACTCCATCTTGTGCTCTATATGTGAGGTTCTTTCTTCTACTTCGGATATTGAGGAGCTAATAGATGAAGAAAAGGAGTTGAAATCTTCCCGCATGGAGCTTCTCAATGCCAGCAGCATTTCTTTAATAAAAACTTCCAAAGCGGGCTGGTTTGAGGATGGAAGCATATCAATAAGCTCTGCACTGCCTGATGGGGGTAGTAGTGTATGAGCTGCGACCTCCAGCCTAGGTCTTCTTTTATCAGGGCTGACTGTGGGAGATTGTCTGTCTCCTGTGTCAGACATGAGGCTGGGCGCCATTTTGGGAAAATAGGTGCTGCTAAGTGTAATGGATGCCGCTGCATCACTCACCTCTCCCATCGCTGAGGAAGAGCGGGCATTGCTCAGAGCGGCTCCTGGGCTCTCTGGCAGCAATCTCTGCCTCCGTGGAGTCCCGGAGGTGGCGCTGGAGGAGCCATCAGAGGAGGAAGAGAGCGTGGCTGTCGGGTCTCTTCTGCTGCCGCGGGCCGAGAAGAAGTCGGCAACTCATTGCGGAGAAGGTTTTGCCGGCTTATGTCGGGTCATGGCGGCAGGGCAAAGAGTCAGCAAGGTCTCTCGCCTGGTTGGATGTCCCGCTGGTGCTTTTTTAATAGCTGTGGAGGGTTAGTCGGGAGCGGAGCTCAAGCCACTGCGTCCGTCTCGGTCCTCAGTCAGGCCACTCCCCTTTTTTCCCGTTTTTGATGTTCTAATACTTGTAAAAAGCTAAAAAGATTTTCAAAAATTTTAGCTGTTTATTTTTTAAATTAGTATATTTCTGCTAAAATAAAGTACAGTCCCCACTTTGTTTTGGACATTTTATTTTATAATTTGCACAATCTCAGATTAAAGAGTAGATATGGTAATATGATGACGTTTTATCTCTATTTACCTGTAAATGTAAGTAAAAGTCATTGCATGTGACCTCATCCAATACTGTAGTTACTTTGTTACATTTATCTTATCCTGACTCTTTTCCTGAAAATGTTTCTAGTATTCAAATTGAAAAATATAGAGGCATCTTGTCCTTCATATTTGCTGTTGATGAGATTAATAAGGATCCCGACCTTCTACCCAATATTACTTTGGGGTATCATATAGTGGATACTTGTGGAGATCCACTGCAAACCGCACATGCGGTCTTCAGAATCCTGTCCGGAAGACACAAGGAGGCTCCTAATTACTCCTGTATGGATCGTGGTGAAGTGGCCGCTCTAGTGGTGGATTTTAACTATCACACCAGCCACACGATGCTTCCCGTACTCAGCCTATATGGGTACATACAGGTAAGTGACATCTATATAGTATCATAGAGAACTACCTAGTAGAGATCAAGCATCACAATGACAGCTAGCATTGCACATTCTGCTTTATATTTGTGTTCTGACACATTCAGGGCCGTGGCGATAAAAGACATAAGTGGCGGCTTAATTTCTCTTTGTGGAAAGAGATAATTTATAGATTGAAAATGTAAGGGACTCCCTAAAGGGTTAAAAGTAGGGATGAGCAAGCACACTCAGATAAGGCAGTTAATCGAGCGAGCATCGCTTTTCTCGAGTAACTGCATTCTCATCCTAGCAGGCTCTGTGGGGCGCCGGGGGGTAGTGGGGGAAGGAGAGTGGAAGATCTCTCTCTCTGCTTTCCCGCTCACCCCCCAACCCCCCCAGAGCCTGCTCGGATGAGAATGTGAGAATGCAGTTCCTCGAGAAGAGCGATGTTCGCTTGAGTAACTGCCTTGTCTGAGCGTGCTCGCTCATCTCTAGGTAAAAGGTTACTATAGAGATGAACTGTAAAGTGCACCTAAATCACCGCATGTGGCACAATTTGCACTAAATATTTGGCCATAAAAGGGATAATTCTTGCTGTTAAGCAAGAGTACAGGGGCTGAAAGCAAGCTTAGAGGAGCTGATGCCTGACTGTCTGAAGAGTGAGAGGGGCTGCTGGCTAACAAGACACAGGTGCAGGAGTGCATCATTCTGGGGAGCAGAAGACCGAACCAGAACTGACTACAGAATTAAGAGCAGAGCAGAGTGCGGAAATCCTGACACACAGGCAATGTTGAGGGATCACTGGGATTGGTAGAAGCTATCAGTATTCCTAAATTCTGGTTAGCAGCAGCTGCTCCCTAGCTATTCTAAAAGTAAATGCTTAAATTGCATTATTCCATCATTCACTTTTCTTCTTGTGCTCTTATACAAATATTGTATATTCTGATTACTCCTTCTACTGCATCATATACCAAATCCTGTTTCGCAATCCATCCACCCTCAATGAAAAATAATCCAAAAATAATGAAACAATGTGCTGCCTTTACATTTCATTACTTTAAGACTGCGTTGGAGTTTCCCACCCACTGTGATTGTTCAAGCAACATTGAAATAGTAGTAATATTGTAACCCCTTAAGGAAGCAACCTTTTTTTTTACCATTTAGGTCCCCCCCCCCCTCACTTTCAAGAAATCATAACTCTTTTTTGTCTACTGATGTAGCTCTCTGAGGACTTGTTTTTGTAAGATAAGTTGTATTTTTCAATGCTACTATTTAATGCATCATATAATGTACTGAAAAACCTTTAAACATTTCTAGTCATCTGTAGGTGTGTCTTGTATTCACAGCATACATACTATGAAAAAAATGACATCATAACTTTATTCTATGGGTCAGTATGATGACGATGATATAGGCTTATTTTGTTGCTATAATACATTTAAAATAATAAATATACATTTGGGAAAATATAACATTTTTATCTGCTGCCATCTTCTGACAGCCATAACTTTTTTCCGTTGACATGGTTATGTGAAGGTTCATTTTTTGTGGGACATTCTGTAGTTTCTGTTGGGTCCATTTTGGGGTTCATGTGACATTTGATCACTTTTTTTCATTTTTTCTTTGAGTCAGGGTGAGCAAAAAAAACCACATTGCTTGCATTGTGTTTTGTCTTTTTTGATGACGTTCAACATGCAGGACAAATAATTAGAGATGAGCGAGCATACAGACGCGGGTGAGGGGTGAGTTGTGGGAGTGAGCAGGGGTGAGCGGGGGGAGAGAGAGATCTCCCCTCCGTTCTCCCCCGCCGCTCTCCGCCCTCAGCCAGCACCCAAATCTTTTCTTCTGAGCGGGCAGGTACTCGCTAAGGACAATGCTCGATCGAAGTATTACATTACACCCCATTTTGAAATGCAGTATATGATTTGAAATCCCGGAGGTGAGAGTGAAAACATTTTTCACTGAAAAAAAGAGAAGCCAATAATGCCCCACCTTGTAGACTGCAGTCCGGGCTCAATCACCATAAACCCTTGCAGAATGCACCGTGCCAGATTGCAGTATGGAGGAGCTACTTGTTTTGTGCAGAGTAATTTGCAGTCACCCAATTTAACCCAGCCCAGATTGGGGGAGGGGTGACTGCAAACAAACATAGTCTGGACATGTGAATCAATGCCAAAAATTCCAGCCACAGATAAGTGTGTAGCGCTATACAGGAATTGCAACACCTACTGGCAAAGTAATGGGTCTCCCTGTATCACCACAGTGGGTCCCACTGGCTGACATCCCATCGCTCCCCCCTCCCAGCATATATAGCAACTGCATGCAAAAAATACTGATAAATGCGGGTGTTACTTTTGCATTTTGGCCAGGACACATAAGCTGAGGAGCCGCGGCAAGGTCACCATGCGTCCATCAGAACCTACGCTATCTCACTATTAACTAAAAAAAATCCCTGAGGTGATGCAGTATATGAAGATGTGTCATTGGATAGTCTGGATAGGCATTTATTCATGGCAGCCCTGGGTATCTCCAGAATGCCCACAGATGCCATGGCAACTGAAGGACATCTTCAACATGGAGGTGCAGTTTGGGACCCTTGAATAATAGCGCTGCGAAATATGTTGGTGCTATACAAATAAAGATTATTATTATTAATGATTGAGGGTCAACAACTGCGATCAGCGTCAGCTCTGGTCATGGCTATTACCGGTGGGTGTCTGCTGTCACAAACAGTTGGCCCCTACAGCTTTATATAAACCCTGCACACTGAGCACATAACTGTACATCCTGTGGTGTTAAGGGGTCATGAAAGCTATAGAGGCAGCTGCTTAAACTTTACATTAATAAAGCAAACTCATAATAAAAAGTGAGCTCAGTGTAGAAGTAGTCCTAGCCTTTAACCCCTTCCTGACATTCTCAGGATCCTGCCTGGATGTTGTGTAAGCCTAAAGCCTTCTGAAGGTAGCTAACACTTAGCGAAGGGAGCGCTGCCATCCTGGATTCTGAGCTCCAGCGCACACCTCCGCTCGGCTGTGTCCAGCAGCCACAGATGATGGCACAGCTCTGACAGCTCTACTAAGGCACCATAGCCACTCTCCAAGGTAGGAAACATGGTGCTGAAGAGGTGGAAGGGGAGAAATATCATCACAACGCATATAGCTCCATAGCTATGCTAAGGAATAGCTACGCATGTGTCATGTGTATTCATTGCATAGTTACAGAAACCCATTACAGGCTTCATTGTCTAATTATCAGACAGTATTACTGAATCTGCCTCTTGGATGGATGGAGGTGTTGGAGCCACGTGTCCGTCCAATCCGCGAGCAGGAGAGGCACAAGGAGTACCAAGTATAAGTAGACTAATGTCCTCAGATTAGCTATGGGAGATGGGGGGGGGGGGGGGTCTCACCCTAAACTGAAACAGGGTTTGGGGAAAAGACCTGCCTAAAAGCATGGCGATCATTCTGACAAGAATGGGTCCACAGTTTTCACCTGGGACCTGTCTATCCCTGACAGCGCAAAGGAAAAGGAATCTGAAAATTAAAAGCACACACAGAGGGCAATAAAGGTAAACACTGCCCTCTCCTGGTTCTCTTCCTACCTATCTGACCGCTCTTTCAGTGTCTCCTTTGCTGGCTCTACCTCCCCTCCTCTTCCCCTTGCTGTTGGGGTCCCCCAGGGCTCTGTCCTCGGCCCTCTCCTTTTCTCTATCTACACAGTCCCTATTGGACAAACCATCAGGAGCTTTGGCCTCCAATACCACCTCTATGCTGATGACACCCAGCTATACACCTCTTCCCGTGACATCTCTGCACCTCTACTCCAAAACATCACTAACTGTCTGTCCGCTGTCTCTAACACCATGTCCTCTCCCTACCTAAAACTAAACCTCTCTAAAACTGACTTACTGGTATTTCCACCCTCCACTAACCGACCTCCTCCTGACATCTCCATCTCAGTGTGTGGCGCCACCATAACTCCTAGACAACATGCCCGCTGCCTTGGGGTCATATTTGACTCTGATCTCTCTTTTACCCCCTACATCCAATCTCTGGCCCGAACATGTCAGCTGCACCTCAAGAACATCGCAAGAATCCGCTCTTTTCTCACTGTGGATACGCTAAAAACGCTTACTGTTGCCCTCATCCACTCCCGGCTCCATTATTGCAACTCATTGCTGATCGGCCTCCCCTGCACCAGACTCTACCCTCTCCAATCCATCCTGAATGCGGCAGCCAGGCTCATCTTCCTGTCCAGCCGCTACTCGGACGCCTCTGCCCTGTGCCGGTCACTGCACTGGCTGCCCGTTAAATACAGAATTCAATTTAAACTCGCCACCTTCATCCACAAAGCCCTCCACAGCGCAGCGCCCCCTATATCGCCTCCCTCATCTCAATCCATCACCCAGCCCGAGCTCTCCGCTCTGCTAACGAAACCAGATTGAGCGCCCCTTTAATTCAAACTTCTCATTCCCGCCTCCAAGATTTCTCCAGAGCAGCACCGGTCCTCTGGAACGCACTACCAAAGGCTACCCGAGCAATCCAGGACTCGCAGAACTTCAGGCGTGCTCTAAAAACGCAACTCTTCAGGGAGGCATACCGAATTCCCTAAACAAACCCCTCTGTACTCCGCCTGATAACATGCTCCCTGACCTACTGTCTGCAATCCCTGCTAGCCATCATAAACCGCTCCAGCAGTCATACTGTTTCTGCCATCACACGGCTAAATGTCTGACCATTGTCTATGTGTATATCACCCCTCACTCTCCACCTCGCCATACCTGCACATCTCCAGCCCCTTTACCTTCTGTGTCACCCCATTACTTGTAGTATGTAAGCTCGTTGGAGCAGGACCCTCACCCCTATTGTTTCCATCAATTGATTACTATTAGAGATGAGCGAACACCAAAATGTTCGGGTGTTCGTTATTCGGAACGAACTTCCCGTGATGCTCGAGGGTTCGTTTCGAACAACGAACCCCATTGAAGTCAATGGGCGACCAGAACATTTTTGTATTTCGCCGATGCTCGCTAAGGTTTTCATGTGTGAAAATCTGGGCAATTCAGGAAAGTGATGGGAATGACACAGTGACGGATAGGGCAGGCGAGGGGCTACGTGTTGGGCTGCATCTCAAGTTCACAGGTCCCACTATTAAGCCACAATACCGGCAAGAGTGCCCCCCCCCCCCCCCCCCACTGTCAGCATAAAGATCGTCCTCCTCTGGCACAGCTGTAACAGCTGTAGCAGAGAAGAACGATGTTTGCCCATTGAATTCAATGGAGCGGCAATACAGCATGTTCCACTGAATGCAATGGGCTGCCGGCGATCGCAGGATGAATGGTCGGAAAGGGGTTAAATATATAACCCCTTTCCTGCAATTCATCCAGAAATGCGTTACACTAAAAATATATACCGGCGTATAAGGCGACAGGGCGTATAAGACGACCCCCCAACTGTCACCTTATACGCCGGTAATACAGTGGAGCAAAGAATAAAAAGCATTACTTACGTTTTTAGATGATCTGCGGCGCTCCTGCAGGCTGTTGCTCCCTCCTGGTCCACGGCAGACAAGCTTTCTCTATGAAAGGCTTTAAATCCCTGCCTCCAGGAACACACGTGCCTTCAGCCAATCACAGCCAATGACAATGATGTCATTGAATGGCTGTGATAGGCTGTGTTTCTGGAGGCGGGGATTTCAAGCCTTGAAATCCCCGCCTCCAGAAACACAGCCAATCACAGCCATTCAATGACATCATTGTCATTGGCTGTGATTGGCTGAAGGCACGTGTGCTTCTGGAGGCAGGGATTTAAAGTCTTTCGTGGAGAAAGCAATACTCTGCCGTGGACCAGGAGGGAGTGACAGCCTGCAGGAGCGCCGCAGATCATCTAAAAACGTAAGTAATGCTTTTTATTCTTTGCTCCACTGTATTACCGGCGTATAAGGTGACAGTTGGGGGGTCGTCTTATACGCCCCGTCGCCTTATACGCCGGTATATATTTTTAGTGTAACACATTTCTGGATGAATTGCAGGAAAGGGGTTATATATTTAACCCCTTTCCGACCATTCATCCTGCGATCGCCGGCAGCCCATTGCATTCAGTGGAACATGCTGTATTGCCGCTCCATTGAATTCAATGGGCAAACATCGTTCTTCTCTGCTACAGCTGTTACAGCTGTGCCAGAGAAGAAGGATTTGTCTTCTATATGTTCTCAATGGGGTCAGCGCTGCTGCCGCTGGCCCCATTGAGCGCATATAGAATGCATCCATAGCGAGCAGCGGGAGGGGCAGATTTCAATACTCGGGTGACACCTTATCTCCCCAGCCACTCACAGCAGGGGGGTGGTATAGGGCTTAAACGTTGCAGGGGGAAGTTGTAATGCCTTCCCTGTCTTTATATTGGCCAAAAAAAAGCGCTAACGTCTCAGGGAAGAAAGTTTAATTTACCAGAACACCGCATGGTGTTCGTTACGAATAACGAACATCCCGAACACCCTAATATTCGCACGAATATCAAGCTCGGACGAACGCGTTCGCTCATCTCTAATTACTATGTAACTGTGGTTCTGTAATGTTTGTACTTTTGTCTTTCTGTATCCCCTGTCTATGTAAGCGCTGCGGAATATGCTGGCGCTATACAAATAAAATTTATTATTATTATTATTAAACAGAAGAGACCACATAGATTAATACAATACAAGACAGAACGGCACTAGGGAACAGGAACACAAAACATAGAGCAGAAAAGCACTTGGAAATGGGAACCTGACTGGATAGCTGTAGCAAAACACACTAGCACTAAGGGTGGCTTCACACGAGTGTGTTTTTGCGTGTACACAGGTGTGCACCCATGTACATGCAAAAACTTCCATGAATTCAGGTCCGTGCAGTGCTTTCAATGGAGCCGCGGCTGCTGTGGTACAGTTGGTTTATGATAAACAATGTTGGAAGACAAAAGTCAAAAGGGGGAGTATGGACTCAATCTTGAGGAGGTGAGTCACTTAAAGAGATATGGGGGGCAGGAAGCGGTGGGGGAAGTGGTGGTGGTGGGGGGGCTACAGCTAGGCTTCCTTCTCCTCTGTGCTAGTGTAATTAGAGAAGCACTATGTCAATTTCAAAGTAATCCTGTGTACAGCAACTAATAAATCACCCAGGTGCTGAGAAACTGTTTGTTTTCCCAAACCTGAAGTCTTTGTTAAGCCAACTCTGCTTTCTACCGGACATCAAGACAGACACAAAGCTTCAAACAGTAGATAATCTTCATAGAAACTTTGTGAGTATTGGAAAAATATTAGCTAGTGTTAGAGGTTGGCAAAACTGTTAGTGGGGTCGCTAAGGGGTTAATGTTCAGTTATCGTCAGTCTCTCTATAGATTCCCCTTAGCCTCAATGCTGCCTCCCCAGGGCTTGTTTATCTGTGTATAAAGTGTTAAACTGTGTATATGCAAGTTGTATAGGCAATTTCTGGTGCTTAATATTATAGCAGACAGCCACATGTCTGAATGTGAATGATGTGCCTGTAGTGTATTTACAAAAATGTGCTAGTCTTATTTCGCTATTAAAAGCTTTTAATCTGGGCACTTGCGTCAATACCACCTAGTTCCATTTGTCATCCAGATCCTGTAGTATACCTTTAGCGGTGCACGAGACAACAAAGAGTGTGCTGCACTCATTTCCATCGTGACATGGCTCCTCAGCCACATCTTAGAAACCGCTCAGAGTGTAGGCCTCTTCCCACTTGTTGGACATTGCATATACAGAGGTGGGAAAACTCTCCGCGCCATCTCATCAGCCCTCCCCCATGGCAGCCACGATCGAGTGAAGGCTCACCAGACTGCAATGGAATCAAGCCTATTAAGCTTTGCCACAACGTTATGTTTTAAATATACTAAAATACTGAACAAATACAGTACAATGTACAAGCAACTGATCCCTTTCTGCTATAGGACATACATTTGCATCCTGTGGGGTCGGGGTATGTATGAAGAGCAATTGTGGGGTGATCTCTCTTCATACAGCATGTGTGCCGGCTGTTTATTACAGCCGACTCCCGGCACTCGGCTGCGTGGCTGATTGGGGTTATTAGCCATTAAAAATGCCACTGCCTATTCTTACATTGGCATTTAATTCCCAACACGATGTTTGGGGGTTCAATATGGCCCCCCTGTGATGAGATCGCAGAGAGCCGTACAGGTGTTATGGTAGCTGGTAGCCTTCTGAAAAGAACCAGGGCTGTCTTGACAGAATGCCTTCCTTGTGAAGTGGCTTGATAGACTGCTTGTCTGATCACAATATGATGTAATGCTATGGCATTGCAACATACTGCAGAAGCGATGAAACCATCGCTAGTTTTTGACCCCTCTGGGGACTAAAAAAAAAGAAAGTAAAAGAAAGATTAATAAAGCTTTACTAATTGGGAAAAAAAAAAATAAAAGTTTAACCCCTTAACGACCAGCCCACAGTGTTTTTACGTCCTGCCCAAGTGGGCTTTATTCTCTGAGGACGTAAAAACATGCGTCCTACAGAAAATAAAGCCCCGTGGGCTATGGACGTGACAGCTCCATGCTGTCGGTGCCCGCAGGTAGCCGACAGCATGGAGCTATCATCCCGGGCTGCGGGGACGCCCCCCGGCATCGCGATCGCAAAAAGTAAATAAACCTGTGAAAAAAGATAGATATTCAGCTGCCCTGATGGATCGGATCTATCAGGGCAGCTGAAAATACTCACCCGCCTTCTCCACGCTGCCCGCTGAAGATCTGGTCCTCCAGGACCCGCCGGCGGCCTTCTGCGCATGCGCGCCAGACGATTACGTCACGCGCATGCGCAGAAGCCCGGGAGCCCCCGGCAAATTCAAAACCTCCTGGCTCCCGGCTCCTGAAGGTAGCCGGGAACCAGGAGGTGTTACCGGGGACCGCGTTGAGCGAAAAAGTTTAAAAAGTAAAAAAAAAGTGCTAGTTTCACCTCCCCTCATGGATCGGATCCATGAGGGGAGGTGAAAATACTCACCTAAGTCCTCCCCGGGGTCCCGATGGTCCGGGACCCGAAGTCCCCCTCTGCGCATGCGCGCCCGATGATTGACATTGGGCGTGTGCACAGAGGGGCTCGAGCCCCGGGAAATTCTAAATCCCTCTGCTGCTGGCTGCCATGTGTAGCCAGGAGCAGAGGGATGTCACTGGGGACATGATCACTGTCATCCAATGGATGACAGTGATTATGTAAAGTAAAAAAAAAAAAGTTAAAAATTTTTAAAAGTTTAAAAAAAGTTTAAAAAGCGTACGTTTCATCTCCCCTCACGGATCATATCCGTAAGGGAGGATGAAAGTACGCACATAAGGCCCCCAGATTTATCCGCGGACCTTACCCCAGCTTCTGCGCACACGTCTGTCGCCAAAATGGCGGATGCATGCGCAAAAGCTGTGGATTGCCAGGATAATTGAAAATCTCCCTGCTCCTGGCTACAAAACTGAGCCAAGAGCCTGGAGATTTCACGGGGAGCTGCGGTGAGCGGTTACTGATCACGAGTTTGCCGTTATACAATGGATAATGGCGATGACGTAAAAGTTTTTTAAAAAAATTGAAGTTTCATCTCCCCTCACCGATGCGATCGGTGAGAGGAGATGCAACTTTTTACCGGAGGCCTCCGTATTTGCACCCCGACGCGATCCTCATCCGTGAACTTACCCGGATTCTGCACATGCGACCGCCGGCAAAACACCGGACACATGCACAGGAGTCGGGGAGCCCAGGAAACTTTTTTTGCACTTCTGGTGCTGTGGGAAAGTCCCTGTTGAATGGAAGAAAGGCATCATCCTCGCCCAGTACAAGGGAAAAGGCCCAAAAACAGCATGCACTAGCTACTGTCTGATAACGCTCCTTTCAGTTCCCGGCAAGGTCTTTGCGCACATTCTACTCTAAAGGGTAGAATCACTCCTGAGCTCAAAGCAGAGACCCCAGCAGTCAGGCTTCACAGCAGGATGGATGCCATAATCACTCTTAGGCTCCTCCCAAAGACACATAGATAATTTAATAAACCGCTCCCTGTCTTGTATGTCGATCTGAAGGCGGCGTTCGACTCGGTCGACAGAGAAGCCCTCTGGAAGGCCTTGCGTGGCATTGGTGTCCCCACATCCTTCTACACCTACTAAAAGACATGCATCAGAGCACATCCGCCAAAGTCCATATCAACAGTTCAACCTCTGCTAGTTTTGAGACCTTGTGACAAGGTTGCGTCTTGGTTCCCGCACTCTTCTGCAGGGCCATGGACTGGATTCTTCAGTGTATTTTCCAATGTTATGGGGTCACTCCTCCAGAGTACCACTTCACCGGCCTGTACTACGCCGACGATGTTGCACTCTTGGATGTCACATCTAATAATCTGAGACACCCATAGGAACAGTTCGATTTTGAGGCATCCTGTTTTGGGCTTCACATCTCCAGGCAAAAAAACAAGCTGCAGAATCTAGGAACCGGTGCAAGCCTTCCAGACCTACACATAAACGGCGAGAGGGGCGACCCTATCAATGAGTTTGTGTACCTGAGATGGAAGGGTGCTTCTGGACATCCTGCGGAGAATAGCGCTGGCAGCCTCGGCGATGAGATCTCTGTATGAACTCTGGCGGAGGCAGTACATAACACTCAGGACTAAAATTCTATGTTACCAGACCTGCATAATGACAATATTATTGTACGGCTCAGAGACCTGGACCTAGCTGTCGCAAATTACTAAGCATCTGGAGTAGAGATGAGCGAGCACCAAAATGCTCGGGTGCTCGTTACTCGAGATGAATTTTTCGCGATGCTCGAGGGTTCGTTTCGAGTAACGAACCCCATTGAAGTCAATGGGCGCCCGGAGCATTTTTGTATATCGCCGATGCTTGCTAAGGTTTTCATTTGTGAAAATCGGGGCAATTCAAGAAAGTGATGGGAACGACACAGCAACGGATAGGGCAGGCAAGGGGCTACATGTTGGGCTGCATCTCAAGTTCACAGGTCCCACTATTAAGCCACAATAGCAGCAAGAGTGGGCCCACCCCCCCAACAACTTTTACATCTGAAAAGCCCTCATTAGCAATGCATACCTTAGCTAAGCACCACACTACCTCCAACAAAGCACAATCACTGCCTGCATGACACTCCCCTGCCACTTCTCCTGGGTTACATGCTGCCAAATCCCCCCCCCCCCCACGACCCCGTGTCCACAGCGCACACCAAACTGTCCCTGCCCAGCCTTCAGCTGCCCTCATGCCACGCCACCCTCATGTCTATTTATAAGTGCGTCTGCCACAGGAAAAGCAGGCACACACTGCAGAGGGTTGGCACGGCTAGGCAGCGACCCTCTTTAAAAGGGGCGGGGTGATAGCCCACAATGCTGTACAGAAGCAATGAGAAATCCAATCCTGTGCCACCTCCATCTGGAGCTGCACACGTGGGCATAGCAATGGGGAACTTATGTGCCACACACTATTCATTCTGTCAAGGTGTCTGCATGCCCCAGTCAGGCCGCATTTTTTTATATATAGTCACAGGCAGGTACAACTCCGCAATGGGAATTCCGTGTGCACCCACAGCATGGGTGGCTCCCTGGAACCCACCGGCGGTACATAAATATATCCCATTGCAGTGCCCATCACAGCTGATGTAATGTTGTGCTTAATGCAGGTGGGCTTCGGCCCACACTGCATGCCCCAGTCAGACTGGGGTTCTTTAGAAGTGGAAACAGATGCATTTACAACTCCCTGTGGACCCACAGCATGGGTGGGTGCCAGAAAGCCACCGGCGGTACATAAATATATCCCATTGCATTGCCCAACACAGCTGAGGTAGTAATATCATGTTTAATGCAGGTGGCCTTCGGCCCACACTGCATGCCCCAGTCAGACTGGGGTTCTTTAGAAGTGGAAACAGATGCATTTACAACTCCCTGTGGACCCACAGCATGGGTGGCTCCCTGGAACCCACCGGCGGTACATAAAAATATCCCATTGCATTGCCCATCACAGCTGAGGTAGTAATGTCATGTTTAATGCAGGTGGGCTTCGGCCCACACTGCATGCCCCAGTCAGACTGGGGTTCTTTAGAAGTGGAAACAGATGCATTTACAACTCCCTGTGGACCCACAGCATGGGTGGGTGCCACGAAGCCACCGGCGGTACATAACAATATCCCATTGCATTGCCCATCACAGCTGAGGTAGTAATGTCATGTTTAATGCAGGTGGGCTTCGGCCCACACTGCATGCCCCAGTCAGACTGGGGTTCTTTAGAAGTGGACACATGTAGTTACAACTCCCTGTGGACCCACAGCATGGGTGGCTCCCTGGAACCCACCGGCGGTACATAAATATATCCCATTGCATTGCCCATCACAGCTGATGTTATGTCAGCTGTAATGCAGGTGGGCCAAAAATTTATTGGATTACACTGTAGGCGAGGGCCCACAAAAATTGGTGTACCAACAGTACTAATGTACCTGAGAAAAATTGCCCATGCCCAACCGAGAGGGCAGGTGAAACCCATTAATGGCTTTGGTTAATGTGGCTTAATTTGTAACTAGGCCTGGAGGCAGCCTAGTTAAAATAAAAATTGGTTCAGGTGAAAGTTTCAACGCTTTAATGAGCATTGAAACGTATAAAAATTGTTTAGAAAAATTATATGACTGAGTCTTGTGGGCCTAACACAAATTGCACGTTCGGCGTGATTACATGAGGTTTCAGGAGGAGGAGCAGGAGGAGGAGGAGGAATATTATACACAGATTGATGAAGCAAAAAGGTCCCCGTTTTGGATGGTGATAGAGAACGATGCTTCCATCCGCGGGTGCAGCCTACGTATTGCTTAGGTATCGCTGCTGTCCGCTGGTGGAGAAGAGAAGTCTGGGGAAATCCAGGCTTTGTTCATCTTGATGAGTGTAAGCCTGTCGGCACTGTCGGTTGACAGGTGGGTACGCTTATCCATGATGATTCCCCCAGCCACACTAAACACACTCTCTGACAAGACGCTAGCCGCAGGACAAGCAAGCACCTCCAGGGCATACAGCGCGAGTTCAGGCCACGTGTCCAGCTTCAACACCAAGTAGTTGTAGGGGGCAGAGGCGTCACCGAGGACGGTGCTGCAATCGGCTACGTACTCCCTCACCATCCTTTTACAGTGCTCCCGCCAACTCAGCCTTGACTGGGGACGGGTGACACAGTCTTGCTGGGGAGCCATAAAGCTGTCAAAGGCCTTAGAGAGTGTTCCCATGCCTGCGCTGTACATGCTGCCTGATCTCTGCGCCTCCCCTGCTACCTGGGCCGCGGAAATGTGCCTTCGGCCACTAGCGCTGTCGGATGGGAAATTTACCATCAGTTTGTCCACCAGCGCCCTGTGGTATAGCATCATTCTCGAACCCCTTTCCTCTTCGGGAATGAGAGTGCAAAGGCTCTCCTTATACTGTAGATCGAGCAGTGTGTACACCCAGTAATCAGTAGTGGCCAGAATGCGTGTAACGCGAGGGTCACGAGAAAGGCATCCTAACATGAAGTCAGCCATGTGTGCCAGGGTACCTGTACGCAGCACATGGCTGTCCTCACTCGGAAGATCACTTTCAGGATCCTCCTCCTCCTCCTCCTCTGGCCATACACGCTGAAAGGATGACAGGCAAGCAGCATCTGTCCGCTCAGCAGTGGGCCAAGCTGTCTCTTCCCCCTCCTCCTCATGCTCCTCCCCCTCCTCCTCAACGCGCTGAGATATAGACATGAGGTTGCTCTGACTATCCAGCGACATACTGTCTTCCCCCGCCTCCGTTTCTGATTCCAAAGCGTCTGCCTTTATGCTTTGCAGGGAACTTCTCAAGAGGCATAGCAGAGGAATGGTGACGCTAATGATTGCAGCATCCCCGCTCAGCATCTGGGTAGACTCCTCAAAGTTTCCAAGGACCTGGCAGATGGCTGCCAACCAGGCCCACTCTTCTGTAAATAATTGAGGAGGCTGACTCCCACTGCGCCGCCAATGTTGGAGTTGGTATTCCACTATAGCTCTACGCTGCTCATAGAGTCTGGCCAACATGTGGAGCGTAGAGTTCCACTGTGTGGGCACGTCGCACAGCAGTCGGTGCACTGGCAGATTAAACCAATGTTGCAGGGTCCGCAGGGTGGCAGCGTGCGTGTGGGATTTGCGGAAATGTGCGCAGAGCTGGCGCACCTTTCCGAGCAGGTATGACAAGTGGGGGTAGCTTTTCAGAAAGCGCTGAACCACCAAATTAAAGACATGGGCCAGGCATGACACGTGCGTGAGGCTGCCGAGCTGCAGAGCCGCCACCAGGTTACGGCCGTTGTCACACACGACCATGCCCGGTTGGAGGCTCAGCGGCGCAAGCCAGCGGTCGGTCTGCTCTGTCAGACCCTGCAGCAGTTCGTGGGCCATGTGGCTCTTCTCTCCTAAGCTGAGTAGTTTCAGCACGGCCTGCTGACGCTTGCCCACCGCTGTGCTGCCACGCCGCGTGACACCGACTGCTGGCGACGCGCTGCTGCTGACACATCTTGATTGCGAGACAGAGGTTGCGTAGGAGGAGGAGGAGGGTGGTTTAGTGGAGGAAGCATACACCGCCGCAGATACCACCACCGAGCTGGAGCACGCAATTCTGGGGGTGGGTAGGATGAGAGCGGTCCCAGGCTCTGACTCTGTCCCAGCCTCCACTAAATTCACCCAATGTGCCGTCAGGGAGATATAGTGGCCCTGCCCGCCTGTGCTTGTCCACGTGTCTGTTGTTAAGTGGACCTTGGCAGTAACCGCGTTGGTGAGGGCGCGTACGATGTTGCGGGAGACGTGGTCGTGCAGGCCTGGGACGGCACATCGGGAAAAGTAGTGGCGACTGAGAACCGAGTAGCGCGGGGCCGCCGCCGCCGCCGCCATCATGCTTTTGAAAGCCTCCGTTTCCACAAGCCTATACGGCAGCATCTCTAGGCTGATCAATTTTGCAATGTGCACGCTTAACGCTTGAGCGTGCGGGTGCGTGGCGTCGTAGTTGCGCTTGCGCTCAAACTGTGGAGCTAGTGATGTCTGGACGCTACGCTGAGAGACATTGCTGGATGGGGCCGAGGACAGCGGAGGTGAGGGTGTGGGTGCAGGCCAGGAGACGGTACTGCCTGTGTCCTCAGAGGGGGGTTGGATCTCAGTGGCAGGTTGGGGCACAGGGGGAGAGGCAGTGGTGCAAACCGGAGGCGGTGAACGGGCATCGTCCCACCTTGTGGGGTGCTTGGCCATCATATGCCTGCGCATGCTGGTGGTGGTGCCTCCCCAGCTGATCTTGGCGCGACAAAGGTTGCACACCACTGTTCGTCGGTCGTCAAGCATCTCTGTGAAAAACTGCCACACCGTAGAGCACCTTGACCTCTGCAGGGTGGCATAGCGCGAGGGGGCGCTTTGGGAAACAGTTGGTGGATTATTCGGTCTGGCCCTGCCTCTACCCCTGGCCACCGCAGTGGCTCAGCCTGTGCCCACACCCTGACTTGGGCCTCCGCGTCCTCGCCCGTGTCCACGTCCTATAGGCCTACTTCTACCCCTCAGCATGGTGTATTAGCAGTAGTGAAGAAACAGAACGCTGTAATTAAATGTCCCGCTTATTGGCCTGTGGTTGGAGGCTGACTTCGTTTATGGAACCCCAGGAAATAATTTGGCGCAAGCCTGCTGTAACGTTTAGCTGGCTGCGTATTTATTTGGAGAAATACTACCCCCAGCAGACACAGACCCAGAACACTGAGCAGAGTGACAGGCAGGCCAAATAGATTTTTTCCAAATATTTTTTTCAAAAGGACCACTGCGTATATTCAATCTATAATATATGTCTTCTGGCCCTGCCTGCACAATTCTGTCCCTGATGTGTGTGTCATGGAACTGCAGTGTTGCACTGTTATTAACTGCAACATACCGGTGATTTCAGAGCCAGGAAATAATTTGGCGCAAGCCTGCTATAACACTTAGCTGGCTGCGTATTTATTTGGAGAAATACTACCCCCAGCAGACACGGACCCAGAACACTGAGCAGAGTGACAGGCAGGCCAAATAGATTTTTTCCAAATATTTTTTTCAAAAGGACCACTGCGTATATTCAATCTATAATATATGTCTTCTGGCCCCGCCTGCACAATTCTGTCCCTGATGTGTGTGTCATGGAACTGCAGTGTTGCACTGTTATTAACTGCAACATACCGGTGATTTCAGAGCCAGGAAATAATTTGGCGCAAGCCTGCTGTAACACTTAGCTGGCTGCGTATTTATTTGGAGAACTACTACCCCCAGCAGACACGGACCCAGAACACTGAGCAGAGTGACAGGCAGGCCAAATAGATTTTTTCCAAATATTTTTTTCAAAAGGACCACTGCGTATATTCAATCTATAATATATGTCTTCTGGCCCTGCCTACACAATTCTATCCTTGGAGTATTACTGCAGGGCGCAATGCTCTGCACGGCCGATATACCAAAAAAAATAAAAATGTGCAACACTGCTAAAAGCAGCCTCCACAGTTCTGCACACGGTTAGATGTGGCCCTAAGAAGGACCGCTGGGGTTCTTGAAGCCTACAATAACTCCTAACGCTCTCCCTGCCTCCACACTTCTGTCCCTGGACTATTACTGCAGGGCGCAATGCTCTGCACGGCCGATATACCAAAAAAATAAAAAATTTGCAACACTGCTAAAAGCAGCCTCCACACTACTGCACACGGTTAGATGTGGCCCTAAGAAGGACCGTTGGGGTTCTTGAAGCCTACACTAACTCCTAACACTCTCCCTACAGCAGCTCCAACACGATACCACTGTCCCTCAGCTATCTCACAACGCATCTGAGGCGAGCCGCGGGAGGGGCCGATTTTTATACTCGGGTGACACCTAATCTCGCCAGCCACTCACTGCAGGGGGGTGGTATAGGGCTTGAACATCTCAGGGGGAAGTTGTAATGCCTTCCCTGTCTTTCAATTGGCCAGAAAAGCGCGCTAACGTCTCAGACATGAAAGTGAAAGTAACCCGAACATCGCGTGGTACTCATTACGAGTAACGAGCATCCCGAACACGCTAATACTCGAACGAGTATCAAGCTCGGACGAGTACGTTCGCTCATCTCTATTTAAAATGTGTTTCTTGTAACAGCAATATCTTAGATTTATATTTTTTGATTAATTGGGAGATACTGTACCTTTTTTGAGGCGTGTTGAGACCCCGAACATTGAATGACGTGAACCTTATTAATTCCATGTTCTTGACGCTGAGGTTGGTCTTTATCTTCTGTTGGGGTGATCCCCGGGTCAGGCAGAAGCGCAACCGAGACAAGGGATTCTATGGAATACAAAAAGTCAGCAAGAGATAGTGGTAAGGATTTTTGACTGTCTGATTCATCTGAGGTTCGAGGGCAGGAGGGTGGGGGTGGGGTATAGAGGGAGGGCGGGATAGGAGGGGTGAGGTAAGTGGTGGTAGGTAGGTATGTGTGATTAAAACAGGTAACGGAAAAAACAAAAGACCACACGCGTGGACTAATTAGCTACTGACAGTTAGGTCAAAAAAGATACTCTTTTTTCAGAGGTACAGATGGGTTCTCCCAGAGGGAGGGAGCCCAGCTTTGTGAAAGAGGCGGTTGAAAGAGTAAACTTGAACTTTAAGTGAGTTCAACGACGAATTGCCTGATCGGAGGGGCACAGGCAGGCTCCTTCTTTGGAATGGGATAATCGAATGGACTTTTTAGCATCCTATGAGTAAAAGAGTCCTTTTCCAGGTGGAGTCTTCAGGTGCATAATAATAGAACTGTAACTGAACATGTGAAGGGAGTCTGTCCGGATAACCTTATTATACGGAGGTGGTTTGAAATTCTAGACTCTTGGGGGATTGAGTCTATGCAATGAGTGATCGCAGTGTAAGTCCGGCGAGGCTAAGAGTCTACAAATAATGTCTCTCGGGGGGTCATTAGTTGTGGGTTGTGGCCTCAGGGCTCTATGAATCCTCTCTATGGTAATAGAGACAGCTCTATTAGCTCCTAGTAAATAAGTGACCATCTCCAGGGCGATTTTCTCAAGAGTGTCCTGAGCCCATGATTCTGGCAAACCCTTTATCCGCACATTATTGCGTTGGTTTCGATTCTTCATATCTTCCTGCATAAGGAGCATTTTATTGAGATGGAGGTGTTGCACCTTTAACCACAGATGCTAGTTCACCGATGTGTGTAGGGATGGTGGCTGCAGAGCTTTCTAAATCCTCTACCCTTCTCGCCATGCGTCTCACCTCTTCCTTGATCTCCTTCAGCTCTGCCAGTACTGGTTTCATAGTTTTGGTGAGTAATTCTTTCATAAAATCTTTAGAAAGAGGTTCATCTTCTTCCCCATCTGAGGAGCTCTCTCCCTCCTGCGCTGAGATCAGTGCTGCAGCTGCTGCTGGCGCCATCTTGCCTGCTGCGTGTGGAGAGCGGGGGCTCCAGTTTTTTAGAAACCGCTACAAATCGGACAGACCTCAGGCTGGTCGAGGGGTCCCCTGCTGTTCTCCTCCTCTGTCTTTTAGTTATTTTCCCCATTTTAAGTAAAAATCACCGCTGTCTGGAGCCAGTAACTGTGCCTTTGTGATGGAGCACAGTTTCTATGCGGCTATCACACTCCGCGGTCAGGCTCCGCCTCCCTATATGATTGATTAGTATTAAAACAAAGAACAACTCACTACACCACGTGGCAATGCAAGGACATCTATCACAAGAAATACTGTTAGAAATTATATTTACTGTAACTACTGCCGACCCTCTGCTTGGTAAAAAGAGCAAAATTGCCAAAGGAATGATGTGCTTTTATACCATTAATTGGTTGTTTTCTCAAAATTGAATGTAGTGCTAGAGTGTTTGTGCTACCAGTGCGCCATTCAGTCTCCTCCTCACTGTGGGTGGGCAAGAACAGTTGCTTCAGTTGTCCATCTGATGTGAGTGATATTGCAACGGAACCTCAATCATCTCTTAACTTTGTGCTTTGTAGAATTATATACTGTATTCAATCTAGAACATCTTCAAAGTGAATCTGGTCCGGTAATGTTACTTGTCCAGCTGTCTTGCTGGTAATCTGAGGAGGGGGGGGGGGGGGAGTTAGTAATGAAAATGGCATTTATTTTAAGTTCCAGTCATCTACCTGAATAGTGAAGTAGTTCAAAGAAAAAGTAGCAATGAAACTATTACAATTGAAAAGGATATCTAGTCATTTGATCCTTGGCCATCTGTACAAGGTTTTCCTTTAACTAGGGGAAACAAAAGAAAATAAAGAATCTTTGCTTTATAAATGCAATGCTTATAGCTGTCTCTATATTATCAATTTATTTCTCGTTGCTTACATTGCAACAACATATTCTATGGGGTTGTACAGAGATCAGCAACACTCATACCAGTCTTTGTTCCCAATGGGCCTCATAATCAAACTTCCCTATATCAAACAGATGTCATGGCCAGTTTTATAGGATGCAGTTATGTTTTTGTACAGTAGGAGGAAACCAGGAAACCCAGAGGAAATCCACACAAACCCTGGGGGAACATTCAAATGTCTTACGGATGTTGACCAGATTTGAACCCAGATTTCCAATGCAAATGACCGAGCTACCATTATTGGAATAGTTTGCAATATAGATTAATACTGCAATACAGTGTACATAATGAATACAAATAATGGCAATGAAACACCCACTGTCCTTCATGAATATTTTTAAGTAAAAGAATGAGATCAAGTAGATAATTATACCAAGTTTGCCAATAGACCCCTTTTTAATGCTTGTTTATTACAAAGTGTTAAGCCCATCTTGGTAGTCAGCAGAAAACCTTTTAATTCTGTAAAGGAGTTTAATGAAATACCCCAAAATTCAGGAAAAAAAAATCTGCAATCATTATAAAATTAAAAATAAGCATTACCACTTGTTGCGGTGCTCTTCACAGATCTTTGTTTTCCGATGCTGTAGCAAAGACATGACTGATTTCCTACAGTGCCATTGAGGTTGTTGATTAGAGCAGCGAGGTAATGGACAGGTGATTAACCCCTTTATGGAATGGCCTATTTTGGGCTTAAGGGTCACTACCCACTACAGTTTCTTTTCACGGCGAAATTTGCAGTGTTTTTTTTTTTCTGCAGGGGTCTATGGGACTTGTAATGTTAAAATCGCGATCACGCAAAATCGTGATTTTGTGGTAAATTGCGATTTTGCATGATCGCGATTTTAACATTACAAGTCCCATAGACCCCTGTAGAAAAAAACGCTGCGAATTTCGCAGTGAAAAAAAAACTGTAGTGGGTAGACACTAGAGATGAGCGAACGTACTCATAATGAGTACTTACGCACCCGAGTACCGCCATTTTTGAGTACTTCAGTACTCGGGCGTAAAGATTCGGGGGGCGCCGGGGGGCGGGGAGAGGCGCGGCGGTGCGGGGGGGAGCAGCGGGGAACAGGGGAGAGCCCTCTCTCTCTCCCTCTCCCCCCCACTCCCCACTGCTACCCCCCGTGCCACCACGGCGCCCCCCGAATCTTTACGCGCGAGTACTGCTGTACTCGAAAATGGCGGTGCTCGGGTGCGTAAGTACTCGTAACGAGTACGTTCGCTCATCTCTAGTAGACACGCAACGATTTTTGGGGGATTTTCTTCTCCATTTTTCAAAAGTTATAACTTTTTTACTTTTCCGTCGACACGGCCGTATAAGGGCTTGTTTTTTGAATGGCGAACTCTAGTTTTTATCAGTGCCACTTTTGGCTACATAAACTATATTGTAAAACTTTTATTTTTTTTTTATGATAGCAGAGAGAAAAAACGCATCAATTCTGCCATAGATTTTTTTTTACAGCGTTAATCATGCAGCATAAATGACACACTACATTTCTTCTGCGGGTTGGCAGGGTTACAATGACGTCAAAATTCTTACATTTTTTTAGGTTTTTCCACTTTTCTGCAATAAAACTCTTTTTTTGGAAATCTTTTTTTCTAAATCGCTGCATTCAAAGTCCTGTAACTTTTTTATTTTTCTATGTATGGAGCTCTATGAGGGCTTATTTTTTGCAAGACGAGCTGTAGTTTTTATTGGTACCATTTTGGGATACATTTGGCTTTTTTGTTTACTTTTATTGCGTTTTTAGGGAGGCAAAATGCTAAAAATTTGCGTTTTTTTCAACGCTTTTTTCCGTACACAGTCAAAAGCATGTGCAGCTTATGGTATGCTTACGGATGCGACAATATCAAATATGTGGGGGTTTTAATTTCTTACCTTTTTATGTTAAAATGAGAAAAAGCATAAAAAAAGGGTATTTTGCTTTTTTTTTTTTTTTCACACAATTTGTGTCCCTCTGGGGGACTTTCACCACAGCACTGATGATCGCTGTGATAAGGCATGGCAGGGCTACTGCCCTGCCATGCCTTATCCCTTATACAGCGGTCACAGGCTATGGCAATACAGGACACCAGTGTCTGGCGTCATGTTGCCATGGTAACCAGCCGGACTCTCTGCAATTATATCACGAGAGCCCGATGATGTCACAGAGGGAGCGCGCTTCCTCTGTGAACACCTCCCTTGCCGTTATCTACTTAGATTGCAGCAGGGAAGGGGTTAACAGCGGGGGCGCATCTCCGAAGTACCCCGCTGCCAGGATGTAAACTTATGCCCTGGAGCGGGAAGGGGTTAAGGTTGTTTTCAAACAGCCCAGAGTTAGCCCACAATACACACCAAAACGCTCACCTTATTCTGCAGCTGCAGAATTCCACACCAAAATCCGTCGGTCCAACCATGGATGTCGATGCAGAACTGCAGGCAGATTTAAGCCATTTTGAATTCCGCCTCAACATCCACAGATAGCTCCCTAGACCCCGGTATAAAATTTATTTTTTTGTAAATTCTTTTTTTTTTTTAATTGATTGCAAGTACAATACAGTGAAAAACATAAATGCACATGTTGTTATGTAGAATTGCGATCACTGCACTGCTGATATGCAGATGAAATTCTATTTTCAACATTTTTATTACATGAATACACAATAAATGCAACTAAGGATAAGATGAAAGAAGAAAATAAAAGAAAGAAAAGAAGAACAGGGGTTAAGAAGGTATAGGTAAAAGGGGAGGTGGTGGGAGTTTGTAAGGAGGGATATGTGGGGTGGAGTGGGGGGTAAAGGACAGTGAGAGTTGCATTATATAGAATGCAGTAATACTTCTGGCTTAACCAAAGAGTCCAGAGACAGAGAGACCAAATAAAGTAGGACCATAGCCTTGCGGCTAAGGCTCATGCTTTAGCTAGGAATATCAGCCTTCAATCCCCAAGTAATCGTGAGAGCAATGAGATTTTCATCAGTCATGGGCAAAAAAAAAATAGCACAAAGAATTTCCTCAACTGTTTTAATAGTTTAGGAGATTAAAAACGTAGCTTCCATGGCATCCAGACAGATTCAAATTTGTTATAGCATCTATTAGCCCAACTTGACAGTTCCTCAAATTTCATTGACTTTTGCTACCCATTGGTTGAAAGAGGGAGCTATGGCTTGAAGCCATAGAAATGGAATTAAAGACTTAGCTGCCCTAATTAAATGTGTGGTGAGATTGCTCCTGGAAGATTTATAGTCAATGGAGGGTTTGGAAAGAATCATATTTTCAGGGGTAAGTCGCATATGGTATTTTCTATCTGCTTCCAATAAGGTTTTAAAGCTGAGCAGGACCACCAGATATGTGTTAAAGACCCCACTTGCTCATTGCACCGCCAGCAAAGATTAGATTTAGATTATGAGCCAAAAGCCACTCGGGTGACTTGTACCATCTTATCAGCAGCTTGCAGAGGTTTTCATGTAACCTTGTAATGCATTTAGAATGGCCGTGTGAGGGGGCGGAGCCTGACCGCGGAGGCACATGGCTGCTTGAGGCTGAGCTCCCGTGCAGCGGCACTTACCCGGACCGATAGCAGCGGCAATCAGATGCGGAGGATGGTAAAGAAAGCGAGGGAGAAAGGCGGAGAGCACACTGGAACCCCTCGGCCAGCCAGGAACCAGGCAGATATGCAGAGGTACCTGAAGGAGCGGGCAGCCCGCTCTCCCCACACGGCCAGCAAGATGGCGCCGAGCCAGGAATCAGCTACTGCTGCCGGAGGTGAGAGAGGACGATTCCTACTCAGAAGGTGAGGAGAATGATAGGATATCAAGAGGATTTATGAAGGAACTGCTAACTAAAACTATGCGCCCAGTACTTGCAGAGCTAATGGAGATAAAGGAGGAGGTTAGAAGCATGGGAAGAAGGGTGGAAGAGCTGGAGACCTCTGCCTCCACCATTACTTCTCACTCACTGGAGATGGCCCAGACACTGAATGACCACCATGCCTATATAAACAAAGTGCTTCTCTCACAAGAGGACCTTGAAAATAGAAATAGGCGCAATAATATCCTGATAAAAAACCTCCCTGAGACCTGGGCGTCGGAGGTCCTCCCTAAAATCGCAAAATAACTCTTCACCTCACTTCTAGGCTCAGAAAAAGCCGAGACAATTATAATTGAGTGTATTCATAGAGAGCTTCGTCCGCCCCCTGCACATTCCGAACCCCCGAGAGACATTATCTGCAAGCTTCTCTCCTTTCAGGACGCACTGGCAGTCCTTGGTGCTGCTAGAAATTGCCAGAACCTGCAGTACGGAAACACAGCAATACAAATCTTCCAGGACCTCGCTCCCTCTACCCTGGCAAAGTGCCACCTTCTACGCCCGCTAACAGATGCCCTACAATCAAAGGACATAAGATATGCTTGACTCTTCCCTTTTGGCATAGGGTTTACTTACAAGGAAAAAAGATTCAACATCCGCATGCCAGAGGACCTAAAGAACTGTTGGCAACACCTGGGACTTGACCCAATAGATATACCAAATTGGATGCCACTCCCAGAACCTCCCTCATTTTCTCGCCTCCCGGCGACAGACACCTGGCAGCTTGTGGGACCTGCTAAATCCCCTAAAAGTAAAAAGAAGAAGAGCAAGGAAGACACAAATAGAAGCGGAACCTGAAGCTAAAGCAAATGCATCGCTCTGAAAATCCAGCTTCTTTGAGAACTCGCTGAATTATTATTGTAGCAACATTGCCACCCTCCTTCTACTTTGAACTTGAAGGACTTTGATCCTCCTACTTTCAAGTCAGTTCCGTTTGCGCCTGTACCGATCAGGCTTACTTTGAAACTTTAACTAATAACCTGTTGATATTGTTACTTCATCCCCCCACTTCACACTCAGCTGTAACCCACTGAGCTGGAATACCCCAACCGCTGGACATCCGGCCTAGTGGACCTCTGAGGAATCTTATAAGCATTTATCTAACCCTACCCATTACCTAACGAATCTCTTTTCCTTTTGTGTCTATTCCCACTGTCTACACCCTCACCCTTACTATCTAACCCCTACTGCGCCCGATCTCTACATAACCCCCAGCAGACTCCTATAAAAGCTCACCTTTAAGCCAGGTATAGACTGACTTTATTGTTTTATTTATTCCCACACCTAGCCTGACTACCTGGGAAAGAAGATCTCTCTCCACTACCCAACAGAAGGCTCCAATGGCAGACATTCGTATCACGTTGTTCAACTTCCGAGGCTAAAACTCGCCCCTCAAGGGGCACAACCTCTCCCTCCTGCTGAGAAGGTATGGCACAAAAATCCTCCTTTTGCAGGAGACACATTTTAAAGGAGACAAGTGTCTCGCCCTACCAGGCAGACACTTTCCTCAAACCTTCCACAACACACACCCTACTTCGGCATCAAAAGGGGTCTTCATTCTATTCCATAAATCTTTGGCCTTTAAATGCAAAGCACAATATGCAGATGGAGAGGGCAGGGTCTTGTTCCTCAGGGGGTCGATTAACAATACTAAGTTGACCCTGGCCAACCTATACGCTCCCAATGCAGATCAGGTCCCATGGCTAATTAAGCAGCTAGAGGTGCTCAGGAATTTCGCCTCAGGGCAGGTCATTGTTGGGGGTAACTGGAATCTGACTCTCAACCCATTGCTGGACTCCTCAAGGGATAGGTCCCAGGCTTCGCAGAGGAAATTGAGGGCACTGAGTAGGCTCCTCCAAAAATTGAATGTAATAGACACCTGGTGACATCTACACCCGTCCACTAAGGATTTCACCTATTACTCCACCGTACATTCCTCCTTCCAGAGGTTAGACTACCTCTTTATCTCCGCCAATCTCCTAACTTCTCTGAAGAGCGCCGTCATAGAACCCATGCCCCACTGCACATTAATATTCTCCCTTTCCAAGAAACCCCGAAAGAGTGGCGATGGTGCCTCAATGATTCTTTATTAGACACACCAGATAACAAATCCCGAATCAAAGAGTCACTTCAAGAGTATTTTCAGCTCAACTCTAACAGGGAAACAGGGACCCCGATAATCTGGGAAGCACATAAGGCATACGTCAGAGGCATACTTATCGATTTGGGAACGAGAGCCAAAAAACAGCAACAAAAAGAAATTGATAAGAAACTTTCTCAAATAGCCGCTCTTGAGCAGGTAGCTAAAAGCTCCCAAAATAAAAATAAACTAGAAGTACTAATATCACTGCGATGAGATCTACAAAACTCCCTTGAGTCCAAATTTAATAAGAAACACGTCTACTTAAAACATACGTTTAATGCACACGGAAATAGAGGGAGTAAATTCATGACAGCCTTAAATTAAAAAAAAACGCAGTAGGAATCACATAAACTCAATAAAAACCCAATCAGGAGATATTGCTTCCTCCTCAATGGGAATCGCAAGGGAGTTCCATCAATTTTACTCGACCCTCTACGATGTCCAGAGACAAAACCCCAAAACAGATACCCAGCGAATTAAAGCACAAATCAATGCATTTCTTGTCTCAGTACAGCTACCTAAATTGGAAATAAACTAAGCCAGTTCTCTACGACCCCAGTAACCCAGCAGGAAATTGAGGATACAACAGACTCCTGCCCACAGGGAAAAAGCCCTGGCCCGGACCGCCTCACTCTGACCTATTATAAAACTTTTAAACCAATCCTAGTCCTGCATTTGACGAATCTATTTAACGCATTATTGCAGGGAGAACCCCTCCCTAGACAAGCATTAGAAGCGCAGATTACGCTAATACACAAAGAAGGAAAAGACCCCGAAGAGTGTAGCAGCTACAGGCCAATATCCCTAATAAATCTTGACATGAAATTATGGGCCAAGCTGCTATCCAAACGCCTAGAAGACTATATACCCTCACTATTTAATAGCGAGTAAACAGGCTTTGTGAGGGGAAGGAAGGGTCGAGACAACTGCTACCACCTACTACACGTAATAAGGTACGCGCGGACTCAGGGTATCCCAATGGTCATCGCTAGTACCGACGCTGAAAAAGCGTTTGATAGAGTTAGCTGGGCGTACATGGAGGCGGTGCTGGAGAGATTCAGCCTTCCCGATCCCTTCATCAAAGCAATATTTTCCTTACACTCCAGCCCATATGCCAGATTAAAGATTAATGAAGTCTTGTCGGTCCCATTTGACATCCACAATGGGAACCGCCAGGGTTGCCCATTATCTCCTACCCTCTTCATCTTAACCCTTGAACCCCTACTTCAGAGCATTAGACAAGACCCAAATATCCACGGTCTAAGTTGTGGCCAAAACACCCTCTCGACCGCAGCATTTGCAGATGACATCGCGATAGTCATTACCGAACTAGAAAAAAGCCTGCCCAAACTGATCACACAACTAAAAGACTTTGTCACAATATCAAATTTCAAAATTAATTTCTCTAAATCCACCATTTTAAACATCTCAGTGTCAGAACCTATTTACCACAATTTGAGATCTGGCTCCCCCTTCACCTGGTCCAATTCAGTGATCGACTATCTTGGCATTAAACTAACCAAAAAAACTGAAGACCTATATCCCTACAACTTTAAGCCACTCATCCCACAAATCAAAAGTAAGTTACTCTCATATGACCTCCCATTTATATTGTGGTTCGGTAGAAAAAATATCATAAAATCGTATGTATTACCGATAATCCTGTACAAAATCCGCATGATACCGATTGCTTTGCCTAGAACCTTTTTTGAGAGTTTGCGGTGAGCATTCTCCAGCTATGTATGGAGGCAGAAAAGACCCCGTTTAGCATATAGTCTGATGATAAAAAGACGATCAGAAGGAGGAATTGACCCACCCTGTGTGAAAGATTATCATAAGGCAACCCAATTGAATTATTGGATGGAGCTTACTCACACAACGAAGGATCCCTTACTATGCAACTTAGCAGAGAGATCACACGGCTCGTCTATAATAGAGGACATGTGGTGCCCCACGAAATCCAAATATAAAGCAACAAACTTTAACCCCTTGCTTGGGGGCCAGTGCGAAGCCTGGGACGACCTTATGGCTTCTCTAGCTCCAGTACCCTCACCGCTCTTCCCACTACGAGCCTTGCACAGGTTGATAGGGGTCCCCTTAGACCCATCAACGGTGAGTCTCTGGAAGAGCTTTTCCGCAGGGAAGGTGGAAGATATACAATCTCAAGCCCACAAAAAACCTGAGGAGATCCTCCAGACCCTATTACCCAACCATAAATGCTCGTTCCTACAGACCGCACACATAACCGGCTCCATAGGGAAATTCATGTACACAAATAAATCTACAAGACCTAAAACCCCCTTTGAAAAGATCCTGGGAGAAGGGTCCACCATACCAAGAAAAATTTCAAACCTAAGGAGAAAGTTCATTTACCCAGCCACGGTCTCTAAGACTGTGTTCTTAGTCTCATGGGAGAAAGAACTAAATATATCACTTTCCCCAGCTGAAGTAAAACTTATTAAAAACAGCATTTGGACTCTCCCCATGCATATTAATGCAAGAGAGCCATTATAAACTCCTGGTGCGGTGGTATAAAACTCCCCAATGGTTAGCCGCATACAATCTTGCCCCCCATGATAGATGCTGGAGGTGCAACCAGGGAATAGGTTCATACCTACATATATGGTGGGAATTCCCCCGTATTAACCCATACTGGAAGGGAGTCGAGAAAATTCTAAAAGGCATGTCACCAAACTTAACACTCACCGCGGACCTGATCTTTCTTTGGAGACCTTCTGCAGTCTTTCATCCTATGAGGAACAGATGAATTGCCCTGGCCATAGATGCAGCGAAGGCCCTTATTCCTCTACTGTGGCTACTGGAATCCCTACCCTCATTGAATCAATGGAGGGAAAAAGTTGACTTAATCTGCAATATAGAAGAACTAGCAAGTTGGGGAAGAGGAAAGCATGATGAATTCATACAGATGTGGAGCCCCTGGAAGGCCCTGGTGTGAAGGGATTGAATCTGGACATACAGAAATAATGACCTGATTACCCCGCTAGGATTACATACAGGAAACCTCGGGAGCCTCATAGGGCGGACGCTCGAGCAACCTCAGACACCAAATACTTCACCCCACCCGTACCGTCAACCCCCCCCCCAGTGTTTTGTCTTGTAACCTACCATACACCAAGAAAGGTACATAAGAGATACTGCAGTACCCGGTGTAGGGGTACAAGCTAGAACTAAATTCTACGTTTACTTACCGTTGATAGTTGATATGGCTGTTATACTGCTCCTAGCCCATGAGGACTAGGCATAAAACTGATCTATATGTATGCCAAGTTATATACATGTTCATATAATGCAACAAAAAACAAATAAAACTTGATTTAAAAAAAAAAAAAGAATGGCCGTGTGAGCTGCTTAGAATAGTCAAAACCTCAATGTACATCATGTAAATGTTGTATTTCTCGAGATCTATTAACTGGCTGGGGCTTGGGAGGGAGGGGGGGTACGGGTGGGGTGGGGACGGGGGAAACAACAAAGTAATACATGGCAAGCACAAGGTCTTTCTGTCAAGTGGGAGAAATGGGGAGAGCCTCTGCAAATGTGTGCAGATATCTTTCTTATTATGTTAGTTATCTAGGTCGTTCCTACTGCCCCGGAACCCAATCCATGGCATCCAGAGGGATGTGAACTCGTCCCTTGTACCGGTCTCCCAAGCAAGTATTTCTTCAAAGCGGAATATTTGAGCTACTCTCTCCAGCCATTGGGACACCTGTGGGATCTGTTTTTCTCTCCAGTAGAGGAATGAGTAACTTGGCTGCTGTTAATAGAATAGTGGGCAGGCTTTTGTTAGAGGGTTTAAATTTGTCTGTAGGCAGCCAAAGCAGAACCTCTTCTGGTTTGAAGGCAAATGACGTGTGGCAGATTTTGTTATTGTAATCTGTGATTGACTGCCAGAAAGGTCTGATTTCCGAGCAGTCCCTCCATGTGTGTAGTGCATTTCCTCTCTCTGTTTCACATCTCCAGCATTTGTCTGAGGTCCCGGGGGTTGTTTTAGATGTAGTTGCCGGGGTTCTGTACCATCTGGTCAAAATTTTGTATGAGTTTTCTTGGATTCGCACGCATCTGGAGAAGCCATGCAAATTTTTCAATATTTTGAGGGTCTCTTCTCTGGTAAGGTTAAGCCCCAGTTCCCTTTCCCATTCTCTAAGAAACCAGGGCTTCTCAGATAATGTCTGTAGAAGCAGGCCTTTATATATTTGCGTAACCAGCCTCTTTGGGCGTGAGGGTAGGAAAATATATGTCTCGAACCATAATGGTCTCTGTGTTTGCCGTAACTAGACCTCTGGAGCTTCAGTATGGAGTGGTCGAGTCCTGCTTTGCCCAGGAAGTCTAGGTCAAGGTGAGCGAATTTAGCTTCTAGCTGAGCCTGGTTTGTGAGTTTAGGTCCGTCGAGGATGTCATGGATCGTGAGGGCTTTCAGTTTGTCCCAGATCCCCCCACTTTGTGCGGTCTGTTGGCGAGGATGGCTGGGATTAAGGTTGCAGGGGTCATCGGGGCAGTGAGCCTTTCTCCGCCACTTCCAGTCTTACTGACCTGAGAACTTTAATAGTGCTTTTTGTGATGGGACTTAACGAGTGGCATTTGTCTAGTAAAGGGCCGTCTGACCAAAGTAGGACCTGGTTAGCTACACCTAGCATGTTACTCTCGGCACATGTAGTAGGGGAGGTTATCTCCGAGTCTATCAGGGAGATCCACCTGGCAATGTGGATCGCCTTGTGGTAAGCTTGTAAGTTCGGTAGTCCGGCGCCTCCCTGGGGGCGTTTTTGGACCAGGTAGGAGAACGCCAGGCGTGGTTTGTTTTTGTCCCAGATAAAATCCCTGAACAGTCTATGTATTTGCGCAAAGAAAAAGCTAGGGACACCTATAGGGACTGTGTGGAGTATGTAGATGATTGATGGTAGTATGTAGGTGGATATTAGGTTCTTCCTCCCCAGCCATGAGATAAGTGGAGAATTAAACTGTTTGAGCTGAGATTTGTTTTTTTGGAACAAAGGGATATAGTTGGTGTCATATAGAAGGCTAGGGTTGGAGGTTAGCGATATACCGAGGTATTTAATGCTCGAGGGTGGCCATGGGAATTCAAATTTCTTTTTTAGGTGGTTGATGATGTGGGGTGGTGTGGAGATATTGAGGGCCTCTGACTTGTCATAATTAATTTTGAAGTTAGACAGCCTGCCGAAGAGGTCAAAGGTCTCTAGGAGCGTCGAAAGAGTCTTTCTTGGATTTGTGGTGAGGACTAGGAGGTCGTCCGCGAAGGCCGCTGTGGTGTGTATGGTGTCTCCTATTGTGATGCCTTTAATGTCCGGGTTTTGTCTAATTTTTTTAAGTAATTTCTCCATCACTAGTATGAATAGTGTGGGGGAGATCGGGCAGCCCTGTCTAATTCCGTTTTTTATAGGGAAATGTTTTGACAATGTGCCGTTGACCTCGATCTTCGCCGAAGGGTCAGAGTAAAGTGTAAGAATGACGCTAATAAGGATCGGTGGGAAACCAAATTTTGTCAGGGTGTGTTCCATGAAGTCCCAACTTACCCTATCAAAGACCTTCTCAGCATCAGTAGATATCAACATCAATGGTATCTTGTTTATTTTGGCGTGGTGTATGGCATGTATTGCTCATGTTGTGCTGTATTTCCCTTCCCTTCCTGGGACAAATCCCACTTGGTTGGGGTCGATTAATTTGGGGAGATAGGGGGCTATTCTCTGGGCGATCAGTTTCGCCCATAGCTTGATGTCCGTGTTTAATAAAGAAATGGTAGTTACTACATAGGGTTGGGTCTTTACCTTCTTTGGCAATTAATGTAATGTGTGCCTCAAGAAATTGTTTGGGTAGGGGTGTACCAGCGAGGAGGGAGTTGCAAAGTTTTGTAAGGTATGGGATGAGGATTTTCTCAAACTTTTTATAATACATAATTGGGAGCCCGTCCGGGCCCGGGCTTTTCCCGTTGGGGATGGAGGTGAGGACTCTGGCCACTTCATCCTCTGTGACTTGTTGTAATAACGATGAGGCGTCTTCTTCAGACAAGCTCGGGAGTTCTAAGTGGTTTAAAAATGTTAGGATAGCGTCAGGAGTCATGTTCGGCTCCTTCTGGAGATTATACAATTTAGCATAGTTTTTTTTCAAACTCCCTGGTCACTTCTTCATTAGACGTTACTATGTCACCCGAGGGGGGTTTTTATCTCTGAAATAAATGCTTTTTCTTTCTGTTTTTTAATCTAAGTCTAATCATCGTTTTTGAGCCTCTGTCTCCGTGGATACAAAATTTTGTATTTAGATGTGAATTGGGTTTTTGCTATTTTTATGTTCAGGACATGTTTTAGTTTATCTCTCAAGCTTTTTAATTTCTTTAAGGTGTCATTACTGGGTCTATTCTTGTGTTGGGTTTCAGTATCAGTTATTTGGGAGAGGAGTTTGTTAGTTTCTTTGTTTCTTTGTCGTTTGACTCTAGTCCCTAGGGATATTAGTTCGCCTCTGATGAAGGTTTTATGAGCCTCCCACAAGATGGGGGTGGATATCTCTTGAGAGGCGTTAATTTTGAAGAATTCTTCTAGTTTCTCTGTCAGGAGGGAACAGTTTTCTATACCGTTTATAAGTGTACAGTTCAGGCGCCAGCTTCAGCCCCTCCTTGGCAGGCTGTCTACAATTAGCGTGGCAGAGTTGGGGGCATGGTCCGAGATCGTAACTGGGCCAATGTCCGCTGAGCTGACTGCATGGATATGTTGGCCTGATATCAGTATGTAGTCTATTATATGATATGTGGAGTGTATCTGGGAATAGTATGAGTACTCTCACACTCCTGGGTTGAGAGTCCTCCAGGCATCCTGTAGATTTAATTCTGATAGGAGGCTTCGTATCCTATGTATTTGCTTTCGGGTAAAAGGCTCAGAGCTCGTGGTAGTGTCCAGTGAGTGGTCCAGCGGTAGGTTGAAATCTCCACCGACCACACACAGGCCCTCGGCGAATTCGCTGAATTTGGACTCGTATTAGCCATGAGATTTGTTTTTTGTTTGGGGCATATAAGTTAGCAAAAGATATTTTACTGTGCGCCACTGTGCCCTTCAAAAAATGTATCTACCTTGCATGTCTAGCTCATCGGTGAAGGGGACGTTTTTGTCTATGGCAATCGAGACCCCCCCTAGATTCCGAGGAGTGGGTGCTGTGGTACCATTGGTTAAAGTTGAATGTAGGGAGATTGGGGACTCTATTATGTCGGAAGTGAGTTTCTTGAAGAAACACCACCTCTGTTTTAAGTTTTTTCAGTAAAGTGAAAGACTGAGATCTCTTTTGTGGGCTTATCCAGCCTCTTACGTTGAATGAGGTGATTTTAACTTCCGCCATGGATCGATTCCGGGGCAGTTTCTACCTTTCGCTGAGCTGCTCTCTCTCCTCCCCTGTTTTTGCGTGCACTCTTGCCATATGAACATTTATAAAAACATTTAGGAACAGTAAACACCACATAAAGTGGAAAAGTGAGGAAACTTAATTTGTACGGGGTAGAGAGAGGGCCATGCCTAAGAGGGTCTTGCGCCCGTTCCTCAATCGGGCCCAAGAGTGGGGTAAAGCCCCCATGGTTCCTCTCTCTCTGCATAGGTGGGGGTTGTTGGGTGCACACCTTTAGAGGTGGGGGCGACCACCTAGACCTCCATAAGCCAATATTGCTATGATTATTGCAAGGGCCACTAATGTGGTCCTGGTTCAGCATTTAAGTGGTTAGTAACAGACCTAACATGTACTCGATCCCTACGGGTAGGGGACCGTCTAAACTAGCACAGTAACGATTGCATAATTGGTGACCGTTTCGCACCTGTCAGCGTTTATGTGGGTTAGTATCAAGCCCGACATATACTTGATTCCCAGGGGTATGGGGGCGCTAAAGCGGGCATAATAGCATTTGCATAGATAGTAACAGTTCTGTGTCCGTGTAACGAGTCTCAGAAAATAGAAAAATATGGCAGGGGGTGGGGAAGAGTAGCGGTGGGTATAACCCCATTACCTGGTCTTCTGTACCCAGAGTAGGCCCTCCGACCTCCATCCCGATGCCCGCCTTCTGTTTAAGGCGTCTTATCGGCGGAGCTTCGGATTATGTTCTCCAGTCTCCGTTCCCTCCTCCGTTTCCCCCTCCGTGGCCATCTATTGCAAATTGGAATCTACAGAGGAGGAAGGAGGGGGAAGGGGGCAGAAGAAAGAGGACAGAGATGGAGGTGGGGAGGCAGAGTCCCCCAGAATGACCTTCTATTTAATGGAGAGGGGTGCAGTTTCTAAGTTTCTATCAGTGGTCTTTTCTTGTGTCTTGGTGTTTTCGGGGCTCGAGCCAGTGTCCAGTTTTCAGGCTTCTTCAGTGGAGGTAGCTGGTGTTTAATCTGGACCGGTAGCCACGACGGGATGTCTAGTGGAGGCATCTCGAGCTTCTCCCCACTTTTCCAAGTTCTTCTGGGGTTCTAATAATTATCTGTTGGCCGTCTTTATATGTGGAGAGGCCGAACGGAAAAAGCCATCTCACCAGCAGTTTTTTCATACGCAGGGCTTCTATCACAGGCTTAAGTATTCACTTTTTTGCCAGAGTGCTGGGTGCGATGTCTTGGAATAGGAGAATACTGTTGTCTTCAAAGATTACGTCTCGTGTTTCTCTGGCACGTTGTAAAATTGCAGCAGTGTCTTTGTAGCTTTGCAGTCCACAGATTATGTCTCTGGGTGGATCTGCTGGCAAGGGTCTGGGTCGCAGAGCTCTATGGATACGTTCAATGACTATTTTGTCAGCTCTGTCTTTCCCTAACAGGGATTGAAAAATCTGTGTAGTGACTGAATTTAACGCTTCAGTAGCAATGGATTCTGGCAAGCCTCTGAAGCGGATGTTCTTGCTTCGGCTTCTATTCTCTTGATCTTCTATTAGGAGCATGGCTTGGTTCAGATGGTCTTGTTGTGCCATCATGTTGGATTGGAGAGCTAGATTGTGTTGTACTAATTCCTGTTGTGCACTCTCCAAATCCTCCACTCCGATTTGCTTAACTTCAGATTTAATGTCCGCCAATTCTTTCATAACTGGGGAGATAGAGTGTGTCAGCAGTTTTCTGAGGAAGGCGCGAGATATTGGGCCTCTGTCTGTGTCCTCGTTGTGATCTGAGGTTACTGAGGCGCTATCTATATCAGAGTCCTCTGAGATTTGTTCGGTAAAGTTTTCTTGATGTGCTCTCTGTTTTTGTGCTGCTGGGGAGCTATGATTTTTTTTAAAGGTATTTGTCCATCTCTGCCTGGTTTTAATTGGATCTTGGCATGTCTGCGTGTTCTTTGTTCTTATCTTTTCCAATCTTCACCATTTTTCTGTTATAGGCTTATGGCGTTCCGTTTTTGTGCTGTTATCTCAAAATTGCGCGATTTCTCGTTAGTCCATCTGGTCCGCTGTTTTATAGAAAAAGAAAAAAAAAACGGAGGTCTTGGTGTCTCCCGTTACATTATGTCTATTTAATATTCCATCTTGGGTCTCCCGCTCTTAGGCCTCTTGTTGGCTTAATGTAGTAGGAGTGGGTCTTTCGGGTGGTCTGGCGCTGCTCTTCTACTTCGCTTTGTCAGATGAGGGAGGTTTTTGTTGTTGGAGTTCCACTAAAAAGGGGCTCCGAAAAAATTAGAGCTAAGCTCTCAATTTGTCTCCTCTGTGAGCAAGTTTGTACGAGGGTGAGGAGGGGGGGGGGGGTTATTTCCCTCTGTGCTGCTGCTGGTCCTCTTTGCAGTCTGTCGCCTGGGGCCTGTGGCCTTCAATCTGTAGCCTATGATGGGCCCAGTGGCTAAATGTTTCTAGGTGGGTGATCTCTCCCCCCTCTGGCCACAGGGATCTCCTGGGCTCGCTGCCGGGCTCTGCTGCCCCTGTGAATGCAGGCTCCACCTCGGGTGTCTCTCACCTCCTCCTCGGTGCTGCTGCCTCCTCCTCTTCTCTTCTGCATCCAGCAGGTAAGCCCTGTCCTCCGCTGCCTTCAGGCTGAGTATCACTGCAGTTAGCTGCAGGTTCCGGCTGCTGGGATCGGCCGCGCGCGGGTCGTCTCCCCTGCTTCCGGTCGGCCGGGGCCAGCACTTCAGCCCGGGGATTCGCGGCGGTGTAAGTGCCGCTAGAGACCTCCAGCTGGTCTCTCGCGGTGCCAGCGGTATGTTTTTCGTCCCCGGACGGAGCCTCTGGTGAGTGGGATTCCTCTCTGAAGCGCTCTCCGCTCGGGAGCCTCTAAGATGGCGCCCGTTCCCGCTGCTGGCCAGGCCACGCACCCCATTGCTCTCTCTTCAATGTGCATTGAGTCCAGAGATCTGCAATTGAAGGGTCACTTAAAAGGGACCATATATGTTTTGTATGTACATCCAGTTCCAAACCCAGATAATTTGATATTCAACTTAGAGGAGTAATTGGGGATGGGTTAGGAGCAGATTTCCCTCAGAGAGAGTCCCAGACCTTGCATGCACCTCTCAACAGGGGGTCAAAAGAAGCTTTCCTACATATTTTCTGTGAAGGGAGCCACATATCTGTAACAAATGATGCTCCATAAGAAGCTTGGGCTAAGAGACTCACAACTCGATTTTTTGAAGGCTTTGTCCATCTGTTGAGTGTGATTGATTTATAGTATTGGGCCATGTCTGGTAGGCTTATCCCACCTCGCTCCTTCTTCTAAATCAGTATTCTGTGTGCCAGACAGGGTCTTTTATGCCTCCATATGAATCTAGAAAAGCTTTGTTTGATCTGTTTAAAAAAAAAAGAGATGGGTAGATAGATTGAGAGCATCTGTAATTTGTATAATATTCTGGGGACTATGTAGGTTTGCATCCAAACCATTAAATTACTGGTAAATTGTAAGATTTAAATAGAATTGCTATTTCTGTAAAAAGAGGAGCAAAGTTATTATCATATAGTATTCCTAGGTCATTGGTGATCTTAATCCCCAAATATTCAATATAGGTTTCGATCCAAGTATATTGAGAGGAGGATTTTAGCTTTTTAGCTGTGTTTGAGGGTAGTGTGATATTAAGCACTGTAGATTTCGGGACATTAAAGGGGTTGTCTTGCCACCCAAACTAATTTTTTCCCCCATTAATGCCCTGTAGAGTAAAATCATCATACACTACAGCTTTACACAAAAAAAAAAAAAAAGATCGATATTTTGCTCACCTTTTTATTTCTTCTTTTCCCCTTATAAAGCTGGCCTGAAGAATTTTTCCAAGATGGCGCCGCTGGGTAGTTCCTATTATGCACTGCTGTCTCTCTCTCCTCAGCTCTCCCCCTCCGGGAGTCCCTTCACTGCTTTGAATAGAGCCGGCAGCCGTTCAAAGCAATGGGAGAGCATAGACAGCTGTAGCAAGAGATTCTTTCATCTCCCCAGCATGTCCCCTCATCACTGGACACTGTCACAGCACTGCCACATCATTGTCACTTCATTGTTACATCATTGTCCCAGTGTCCAGTGATGAGGGGACATACTGGGGAGATGAAGGAATCTCCGGCTACTGCTGTCACAGCAGTAGCAGGAGATTTTGATCTCTAGTAACACAAAACACACACACATCCCCCCGCCCACAGTGCCCCCTGCACAGTGTCAAAATATTGTGACAACACCCCCAACTCCCTCTTCCCCCGGCGACAAGTCAATGTGCCAGCACCCGCCGGCCACAAGTCAATGTGCCAGCACCCGCCGGCCACAAGTCAATGTGCCAGCACCCGCCGGCCACAAGTCAATGTGCCAGCACCCGCCGGCCACAAGTCAATGTGCCAGCACCCGCCGGCCACAAGTCAATGTGCCAGCACCCGCCGGCCACAAGTCTACGTGATAGAACCCCGCTCCCCGCCACCTGCAGAATCAGTGACAGCCAGGCCCCCCCCCAGACCAGTGACATGCCGGCACCCGCACCCCAACACCCCCCGAGGACCAATGACAGCCTGGCGCATGGCAGCACCCCCCAGACCTGTGTAATGCCAGCACCCCCCCCCCTGTGCCAAATAACATGCAGGCACCCGCACCCCCTACCCTCCTCCCCGACCAGTGGCAGCCCGGCACCCGCACCCTGACCTGACCACTGACCGCCCGGAACCCCCCACCCCCCTTGTCATGACCTGGAGCCGGCCCGACAAGAAAAGAAGAAGAATTGTCATATCAATGGACGACCGGAGAAGCAACACGGGGGGGAGGGGTGAGGGGGTAGGTGCACCCTTAAAGGTAAGTAAATAACTTCTGTTTGCCTAATTTACAATACACAATGAATATTACAAAGTGCATTATAATGGGCAAACAGAAGTCATTACATGAATTCTTTATGGCCAGACAACCCCTTTAAAATTGGAAACCGAGGTGTAAGTTTGTAAAGTCTTGAGTGTCGGCAGACCTTGTTCTGGATTGGTTAAAGCAAACAAGATGTTGTCTGCAAATACTACAGCTTTAAACGAAAGGTGCTTGATTCTGATTCCCTTAATCTCCTCACTCTGTCTTACCCATTGTAGGAGGACTTCTTATGAAAGAATGAAAAGAGTAGGGAACAGAGGGCAGCCCTGCCGAGTTCCATTTGTAATGGGGAACGGAGGGGAAAAGAAGTTATTGACTTTGATCTTGGCATGAGAACTTGAGTATAGTGAGAAATTCACAGGGGCGGAGGAAGTCCCAAAGGGTTATACACAGTGTCTGAGAAGGACCCCTTTAAAATATAACTTTTATTTAGTGAAGTTTAAAAAATACGTTTTTTTGGACCAGTAACAGTGGACAAACAAACAAACAAATACGTATCTGATAGGGCTGATACAGAGGACAATTGCATAAGCCACGTACATACGCACATACAGTAGGCTATGGAATATCTTCAGCACCTACAAATGTGGTGCTGGCGATAGCCTACGGTACTCTCCCTACCACCTAGAAGATAGTAGCTACAGTGCCAGTAAAAACTTGTGCCTGGCACCGCAAGCGTGGTGGTGATCAATATGTATGTATCTCCACCTGTCTAAAGGTAAAAAAATCATGAATACCCACATAGCCAAGTTAGTAATATTAGCCATATGGGAAGGTATCACTCAGCAATCGTATAAAACAATTGTAGGAGTCTTATTAGGTGTGGGGTGGTTCAGTGCTCAAGTAGGGGCATTCGAGGTCTAGTACATAGCCCCCTTTTTCCTTAAAAATAAGTTCAGTACTGGGTATATGGACAAGAGTAGCGTTGTAAGCCCCCTTGGTTGTTTGATGCCGACTGCTGCCCATAAGCTAGGCTGGTCCTCTCCTTCGTCAACTTTCCCATTCTGTTTCTTGGTAAAGCAATTGCAGCTGTATAAGGGGATGTAAGATGGAGAAGAATTGATGTATTACACCGGTATGAAGTAGGTGGGGATCAACGTTAGCAAGTGTCTCTTTCTACAGTAGTAAGATGGATGTAAATTAAAGAGACACCTGGAACAGTAGGACACAATGTGGGTCAGAGAGCTGGGCTAGCGATTCATGGATGCAGATGGACAGATTTGTTTGCAGGCATCTATGATGCTATTTAGTTATGGTGTATGCAAAGAAGAGTCTTGAGCTATGACATCACCGCTGCGTAGGGCACAAAATGGTGGATCTCTTAGAACACTTTTTACTTATTCTCTGGGCGTTAGACAGAATGTTATTCTCAGCAATCAATCCTGCAGAACTTCAGGTATTTCAGTGTTTGCTGTTAGGGGCAATTGTTTTCTGGAACCAACAGATATTAAGTGCCTGCACGCACTGCTCCTGTTGCTCCTGTCACCTCACTGTATAGAGCAGAGCACGGACCCCCTGCTGACCTCCTCACTTCTTCCTGTCAGTGCATGTACAGACGTCTCTGTTTCTCCCCAGATAAGCTGCTTCTGCCTCTAGTGGTTGCAGTGAACACTTTGCAGTTCAATCGTGGTACTCTTGCACGACCCCCACCTAAATTGAGTCCCTGGCTTCCTGCTGTACTAGTCTCAAGTGCTACGGGTGATCTAAGCAGCCAGGGAAAGCTGTGAGACATTTTCCCTGCAGCCCAGCAACTACGGAGGTCCCCTACTTGTCTTTAGCAGTATATAGAGCTTGAAAGTACCTTTAATCTCAGGGTTTAGGTGGTCTGTATGAAGAGCTCTATCCCTGCACATCTGACCTCCTTTCCAGTTAGCCACACCCCCCACTAATCTGGGTTTTTACCCGATCAAGTCCTGTCCAGCTGTCCTGGATTCTTTCCAGCAATATGTTGAAAGGGATCTAATCGAGATGTAATATCCAATGCAGTTAATACAGTTTTTTTGAACCACAAATTCAATAGACAATAGAGGCAGAAAATTTATAGATATTTATTAGATATTATCTTGCTGCCAAAAAATGGAAATTCTAGCTGAATGGACTTTATGATCTTCTGTAATATTAATACCAAAAATTTGTGATTTTAAGTATTAAGTTTGTAATATGAAATGTAGCTAAGCTAGATCAGAAAATTACGAGTATATACTTTTCTTAAATAGGGAAGGGTTCTGAAAGAATCAAAAGCAGATCATCCGCAATTAGGCAGCATAAAATAAGCCTAAAACTAGTAAAAATCCCCTTAGGCTGGGTTCCCACAGGGCAGATGTGCCGCGGAAATTTCGTCCGAAAGTTTGCCACGGCAAATCTACCTGTGGCCACTATTCCCGTGATTGGCCAGCCATGTGGACGAGATTTGTGGAAAATGTCATCCACACGAGACAGCAAATCTGTAGCGACAAAGCTGGCGTTGCGCTGTGGATTCCCCGGCTGCAGCATGTCCATTCTATTTGTTTTTCCATTGCGGCCGCTCTCTCCTCTATGGAAGCGCCGGTCACAAAGGAAAAGAATGCGGCGACGCCGATCCAAAACCCGCGTCAAAGTGCTGCGGGTTTTGAAGCAGCGTTTTCCTGGCGGAAATCTTGTGTTTCTTATCTGCAAGAAAACTGCAAGATTTCCAGCAGGATTCCGCCGTGTGGGAACCCGGCCTTAATGTTTGGGCTAGACCTAATCATTTCTGAAAGAGGTTAAATGATTAAGGTAAATAATAAGAGACATTGGGCATCCTTGCTGTGTGCCATTAGTTATTTGGGAAAAAATATATATCTACACTGGCAAAGGCAAAGCTCCATTATATCACTCTACGGGCTTATTCACACAAGCGCATATACGGTGCGTTTTTACGTGCAACCGTATATACGTGACCATCAGAGGCATTGGTTTCCAATGTGTTCATTCACATGGGCGATTATACTGCGCGTAAAAACGGAGACCCGGAGAAAATAGAACTTAGGCGACCGAAATACGTGCCAACGCATATATGATGGCCAGAAGGATAGATCTGAAAAACTATGAACAGACGAGAATACACTTTCTAGCTTTGGTTGTTATTGTCGGAAAACGTTCTTTCCGGCGAATATACGCAGGGGACGTGCGAGCGTAATTACGCCTATGCTCATGTGAATTATCCCTACTAGTTATGTCCGGAGCTTGTCTCCTTTTTCTAAACCCCACCTGATCATTGTGAATTAAATCGAGAATTGCTACTAGATGTCCTTGTGCTAATAATTTAGTATACATTTTTGTATCATAGTTGAGCAGGGATTTTGGTCTGAAGGTAATTGTGGAGTCTAATGATTTATCCGGTTCCTCACAGAAGGCTCAATGTTTTCTCCTAGAATTTCTCAATACATGATTGAATCCATCTTGGCCTCCACGTGCAAAGCAGCCCCAGAACATCACCAAGTCTCCACCATGCGTCACTGTACGCAGGAGTTCATTTCAGCATATGCTTCACTCTTTCTCCTCCAGTCCATACCACTGATTTATAGTCCTGAAAAAGTTCCAGTTTTGTTTCATCACTATACAGAACGCAATCTGACAACTTCTGTGCTTATTTATATGGTTTTGAGCATATTGGTGCAGATTTTTCTTCTGCTTTTGGTTCGGTAGAGGTGTATATATATCTAACATGCAATCAAACATCACAGTCAACAAAGCCCCAGCCAGTCCAAGTTTTGATGTGTTTAATCTTAAGCACAGCTGACACACCTAATGAAGCCCTTGATTTCTTGCTTTGTTGATCCAGAGGAAGGCAAAAAACCACAAGAGCAGAAGCCAATTAGCCCTTTAGGGGAATAAATTCCTTCCCAACTCCCTAATGGCAATCAGACTAATCCCTGGATCAACCCCTAATAGTTCCTACCTGCCTGTATACCCAGACTAACAATTAACCCAAGATTTATGTCCTGTAATATCCTTCCGCTCCAGAAAGACATCAAGTCCCCTTTTAAACTCCTCTATGGATTTTGCCATCACCACATCCTCAGGCAGAGAGTTCCACAGTCTCACTGCTCTTACAGTAAAGAACCCCTTTCTGTGTTGGTGATGAAACCTGCTTTCCTCTAAACATAGCGGATGCCCTCTCGTTACCGTCGTAGTCCTGGGTATAAACAGATCATGGGGGAGATCCTTGTATTGTCCCCCCATGTATTTATACATAGTTATTTGGTCGCCCCTTAGCCATCTTTTTTCTAGAGTAAATAATCCCAATTTGGATAGCCTCTCTGGGTATTCCAGTCCCGTCATTCCATGTATTAGTTTAGTTGCTCGTCTTTGAACACCCTCCAGTACTGTAACATCTTTCCTGAGCACTGGTCACCAGAACTGTGCACAGTATTCCATGTGGGGCCTGACAAGTGCCTTATATATTGGGAGGATAATGTTCTCATCCTTCGCCCTAATACCTCTTTTGATGCACCCCAAGACTTTATTAGCTTTTGCAGCAGCTGACTGACACTGGTTACTCCAGTTTACTCTACAATCCACTTGTACCCCCAGGTCCTTTTCCATATCACTTTTCCCTAGCGGTACTCCGTTTAGTGTATATTTGTGACATCCGTTTCTCCTACCCATGTGCATAACCTTACATTTTTCATCATTGAACTTCATTTGCCATTTTTCTGCCCAAGCCCCCAGCTTATCCAGGTCCGTTTGTAGCCGTACATTCTCATATAGTGACTGGCCTATAGTGTTTTTAATGGCTTTTTGGGCTTTAATCCCTCAGGATATAAATCACACTCGCCCTGGGGATTAAAGCCACTAGGGCTGAGGACATGACAGCTCCTTGCTATCAGACGTAGTCAACAGCCTGGAGCTGTCAGGGAGGGCCGCAATATGCAACTCTCAGTCATGCGATCGCCATTATCTAATGGATAACAAAGATAGCATAAAAATAAACAAAAAGCTAAATAAAGTTAAAGATTTAGGGGAGAGCTGAAAGTACTGACCTCTGTCCACTGTAATGCCCAATGGCATTGTGGTCCTTCCAGGACCTGAGACCATTTTCTGCGCAAGCACACCAAACGTAAAATGT
The DNA here is from genome assembly GCA_035609135.1 of Eleutherodactylus coqui. Classification (NCBI taxonomy): domain Eukaryota; kingdom Metazoa; phylum Chordata; class Amphibia; order Anura; family Eleutherodactylidae; genus Eleutherodactylus; species Eleutherodactylus coqui. Next base: position 15,883,220 of record CM069411.1, read on the forward strand.
TGGTTGCATGTGCAGAAGGCCAGGGAGCCTGTGAGATTTAAAATCTCCATTTTCCTGGCTAGTATAATTAGCCAAGAGCAGGGAGATGTCACTGGGGACTTCCGCTAGGTCTCTGGCAGGGCTCAGTGGTAGAGATGTAACCGCAAAATGACTCATCAGATTTACAATGAGATACACTAGAAATTGGCAGAGGCCGTAATTCTGTAATTAAAATTTTTGCAGGCTATGAGCTTGCTAAGGTTTCAGAATGTGGTGCACAGATAGCCCACAATGAGCTAAATGTATTAAACGGTTTGAGGCACTTAATACATTTGTCGCATCTTCCCACAGGGGGCTCCTTATAGGTAAAATGCAGTGAATAGTCCATTGATTTTTAATTAGGTTTATTCACATCCACGTATTTGCCACATGACCTTCGGCAAATGAAAAAAACACAGCAAGTCCTGTCTTTGTGTGTTTTACGCACCATAATAGCCCATTGAAATCAATGGACATTAGTAAATCAGCAGGCAATACACAGGACACCTGTATTGGTGGTGTAATTACACACAAAATCAATGGGATTGTATGTGGTTTTTATTTTGCATGCATTAATACGCTGCCAATAGGTGTAAAAATGCAAGACAACAGTATATATTTTTTTCCAAATAATTTTTTATTGAGCATTTTACAGTATACAACTATGCACGGTTGATTTGTAGTAGGTACGATAACCTGCATATAAGTATAATATAGTACAAACACAAACTTTGTTGTTTTGGTGTTGACTCTAAATATTTGGGTAAGCAACTCAATTGTAGTGTGTGCTAGATTTGTGAGTGAAGTTTAGTGTTGTTTTGGTTGGAAGAGGTGAAGTATTGAGCCTGTTGTGAGTGCAGAGTGGAATTGGAACAGTAGGTATGAGGTTGAACAAATACAAACACCATTGATTTGAAGTGTGTAGTAAGTGATTGAGTATGAGAGTATTTGAATGAGTGTTGTGGTTGTGGGTGATATATAGTGTTATTGTAGTTACAAGGGGTGAGGTTTTGAGTCAGTTGTGGGTACAAAGTAAAATTAAAACAAACAATTTAACTCATATTGCTGCCATGGTTTCCATATGCGATTACATTTTAGAAGAGAATTGTTATTCTTTGCATGTATTTTTTCGAAGCAATGGTGGTCAGTTATCATGTCCAGTAAGTCCTTCAAAACAGGCGGGGAAGTAACTCTCCATGCTCTTGCGATGATATTTTTAGCTGCAAGGAGGAAATGGCAAATCCAGGTCCTTTTATCTGCTGGGATTGATTCGCTATCTAGAAGAAGGAGGGCGAGTTGAGGAGTTTTTGTAAGGCGCACTCCGGTGATGGTTCGGATGATGTCGTACACCTCTCTCCAATAGTTTTGGATCACGGGACAGCTCCAAAATACATGGTAAAGTGAGCCCTCAAAGCCACAATTTCTCCAGCATTATCTATTTGTATTTGGGAAGCATTTGGCTAGTTTAGTGGGGGTGTAATACCACCTAGATAGCACTTTGTAGCGTGTCTGAAGCAGTCCTGCTGAAATAGTTGCTTTGTTTGCTCTTTCAAATGCTTTCAGCCACTGAGTGATTTTGAATTTTTTCTGGAGATCGCGTTCCCAGTTTAGCAAATGGATTCGTTTTGTGTCAGTTGTGTTGCCCACAATGACATCATAAAAAACTTTTGTCATGGAGCCCTGGGAGTTCGTGCATTTGTGGAGTAGAGTCTCTAAGTCATTTGGTAAAGAGCACTTCCCCAAATGTGAACTGTTGAGAAGAGAGGCTATTTTCAAATAAGAGAATGTTTCCTTATCCGGCAGATTGTATTTGGATTTGATAGTTTGGAAAGTAAGGGGTTTTCCCTTTTTTAGGAGGTCAGATATAGATTTGATTCCACATCTGTGCCATTCCCTTAAGTTTAGATATTGAATGAAGTAGGTTAGAATCTCCATGGGAAGATTTGCAGGTGGGCCTTTAGTGACATGGTAGAACTTGTACGCTAGCAGATTCCAGCAGTGGATAGTAGATAGTATTAGAGGTGAGAGATTGTATTGGGAGGAGGAGAGGAGTCTCTGGATTGAAAATGCCTAGCATTGAGGCCTTGATAAGAGAGCTCAGTGTTTTATTTTGATTTCTATGTCTCTCCAAATGGCACCATGATGGGAGTTGTGAATCTTTTAACCAATTGGCCGACTGGGCTAGGATGGTTGAATTGTAATATGCTTGGAGATTGGGTACTCCTAGTCCACCTCATTTTCTGTTGATATATAGAATGGAGGCGGCTATTCTAGGCCTCTTGTTGTTCCATATGAAATTCAGCAACTGTCTTTAAAAGTTAGTGATTATATTTTGAGGGATTGGATGAGATAGTGTGCGAAAGAGGTATAGGATTTTTGGTAGGATAAGCATTTTATATAAGGCCATTCTACCAAACCAGGAAAATTCTTTTTTTCCCAGCTCCTCCAGCTCCCCCCTCAGTGAAAAGAAGAGAGGATTCATATTTTGTGGGACAATCTCTGACGCGGTACTGCATAGGTTGATTCCTAAGTAAGGGATTGTCAATTTCCACTGAAAAGGGAACTCATTTTGGATGTCCTCTTTCAGTTTTTTGTCTATGTTGAAGCCCATAATCTGGGATTTACTCAAGTTTAATTTGTAGAAGGAGAGTTGGCTGAACCGGGAAATGCACTCCTGGACCTTCCTTAGGGAGTTCAAAGGATCTGTCAGAGTGATAAGCACATCATCAGTGAAGAGGCCGATTTTATGTTGCCTCATGCCAACTGGAATGCCTTTAATTGTTGGGGACATCCTTATCATTTCCGCCAGGGGTTCGATTATCATAGTAAATATTAGAGGGAAGAGGGGGCAACCCTGGCGGGTTCCATTAGTGATTGGAAATGGCGTGGACAGGGCACCATCGACTAGTACTCTGGCGGATGGTTGTGTGTAGAGGGCCTGGACTGCATGGAGATAATTTTCTCCAACTCCGAACTTTCGCAGAACAGCGAGAGCGAACCCCCAATGTACTCTGTCGAACGCCTTCTCATCGTCCAAGGAAAGGAGGAGAGAAGGCGTCCAACTCAAGTTGGCTAGTTCTACCAGGTTTTGGGTTCTTCGTGTGCCGTCTGTTGCATTTCTTCCTTTTGTGAAGCCCACCTGGTCATTGTGAATGACCAAAGGGAGGAGCTCCAAGAGCCTGGTTGCTAACATTTTTGAGTAAATCTTTACATCGGAGTTTAGGAGGGAAATCGGTCTGAAATTTGCTAAACAAGAGGTGTCCTTTCCTGGCTTAGGAATAGTGATAATCGTAGCTTGTAGCATCTCTGCTGGCATCTCTCCTTGTTTCATTGAATCATTAAAGATGGTTGTTAGATGCGGGGCCAGGGAAAGGTAACATTTTTTATAATATTCGTTCGATAGGCCGTCCGGGCCAGGGGATTTGTACTTTTTAAGGCCATTGATGGCTTTAGTTACTTCTGAGATAGATATAGGTTTATTTAGAGACTCGTCTTTTGATTTTAAGGAAGGAAGTGACATGCTATCCAAAAACTCCTCTATAAGGTGAGGGGAAGGTTGAAGAGTTTTTGGGTCTTCTGCTAAGTTATATAGGTTTGCATAGTAGACTCTAAATTGTTCAGAAATTTGTTAAGGGTGGGTTATTTTTGTGGTAGGATCACTGAGGGAGTTTATGAAGGGGATTTTTGCCCTGATTTGTCTTTTTTGGGCCATTTTTGCCATTAGTTTTGAGGGCTTGTCGATGTGTGAGTAAAAACTTGCTTTGAGAAAAGTGAGGTTGCTGGCATGTTTGTCTAAGAGAGTTTTCCTCAACTCTCTCCTCAGTTCCATTAGTTCTATATGGTGTGTGTTTTGGGGGTGCTCCTGTTGAGCTTTTTCCTGATTTTTAATTTTTTCTAGTAGGGAGTCAATTTTCATTTGTTTGCTTTTTCGGTCCTGAATTTTAAGCTTTATTAGAACTCCCCGGATTACTGCCTTATGGGCGTTCCATAGTGTGTAGAGATGAGCGAACGTACTCGTCCGAGCTTGATATTCGTGCGAATATTAGGGTGTTCGGGATGCTCGTTACTCGTAACGAGTACCACGCGATGTTCCGGTTACTTTCAGTTTCCTCTCTGAGACGTTAGCGCGCTTTTCTGGCCAATTGAAAGACAGGGAAGGCATTACAACTTCCCCTTGTGACGTTCAAGCCCTATACCACCCCCCTGCTGTGAGTGGCTGGGGCGATCAGATGTCACCCGAGTATAAAAGTCGGCCCCTCCCGCGGCTCGCCACACATGCCTTGTGAGTTAGCTGAGGGACAGTGCTGCTGGTGCCTGAGCTGCTGTAGGGAGAGTGTTAGTAGTGAGTGTAGGCTTCAAGAACCCCAAAGGTCCTTCTTAGGGCCACATCTACCTGTGTGCAGGCTGCTGCTAGCAGTGTTTTTTTTTTTTTTTTTCTCAAAATCGGCAGTGCAGAGCATTGCACCCGGCATTAGGGACAGAAGTGGTGCTTAGGCAGGGAGAGTGTTAGGAGTGAGTGTAGCCTTCAAGAACCTCAACGGTCCTTTCTAGGGCCAAATTTAACCGTGTGCAGTACTGTGCTGGCTGCTGTTAGCAGTGTTGCATTTTTTTTTTTTCTAAAAATCGTCTATGCAGAGCATTGCACCCTCCATTGATACTACAGGGACAGAATTGTGTAGGTAGGGCCACAACACAGTTATTGTTCATTGAATATACGCAGTGGGGCCCTCCCTTTGCAAAAAAGCAGGGAAAAAATTATATTTGGCCTGCCTGTGTCAGTCCTAAGGTCTCCGTGTACGTGTGTGCTGCGTGGAGAACGTACAAAAATCAGACGCAACCAGCTACGGTTTACTGCAGGCTTGCGCCATTGTCTTTCCTGACTGGCAAATACCTGCTCTGCCAGAGTTAATAACTCTGCTACACTAAAGTTGTGTGACACTTTTTCAGGGCCACACCACAGTTATTAAACGTATTGTTCATTGAATATACGCAGTGGGGCCTTCCCTTTGCAAAAAAGCGAAAAAATTATATTTGGCCTGCCTGTGTCAGTCCTAAGGTCTCCGTGTACGTGTGTGCTGCGTGGAGAACGTACAAAAATCAGACGCAACCAGCTACGGTTTACTGCAGGCTTGCACCATTGTCTTTCCTGACTGGCAAATACCTGCTCTGCCAGAGTTAATAACTCTGCTACACTAAAGTTGTGTGACACTTTTTCAGGGCCACACCACAGTTATTAATTAAACGTATTGTTCATTGAATATCCGCAGTGGGGCCCTCCCTTTGCAAAAAAGCAGGGAAAAAATTATATTTGGCCTGCCTGTGTCAGTCCTAAGGTCTCCGTGTACGTGTGTGCTGCGTGGAGAACGTACAAAAATCAGACGCAACCAGCTACGGTTTACTGCAGGCTTGCGCCATTGTCTTTCCTGACTGGCAAATACCTGCTCTGCCAGAGTTAATAACTCTGCTACACTAAAGTTGTGTGACACTTTTTCAGGGCCACACCACAGTTATTAAACGTATTGTTCATTGAATATACGCAGTGGGGCCTTCCCTTTGCAAAAAAGCGAAAAAATTATATTTGGCCTGCAGGCTTGCGCCAATTTATTTCCTGCCTGGGAAAAAAAATCACTGGTAATACAGCATGCTGAGGGGTAGGGGTAGGCCTAGAGGACGTGGACGCGGCCGAGGACGCGGAGGGCCAAGTGAGGGTGTGGGCACAGGCCGAGCTCCTGATCCAGGTGTGTCGCAGCCGACTGCTGCGCGATTAGGAGAGAGGCATGTTTCTGGCGTCCCCACATTCATCGCCCAATTAATGGGTCCACGCGGGAGACCTTTATTAGAAAATGAGCAGTGTGAGCAGGTCCTGTCCTGGATGGCAGAAAGTGCTTCGAGCAAGCTATCATCCACCCAGAGTTCTGCGCCGTCCAGTGCTGCAAATCCGAATCCTCTGTCTGCTGCTCCTCCTTCCTCCCAGCCTCCTCACTCCACTACAATGACACATGCTCAGGAGCGGGAACACTCCCAGGAACTTTTCTCGGGCCCCTGCTCAGATTGGGCAGCAGTGGTTCCTCTACCACCAGAGGAGTTTATCGTCACTGATGCCCAACCATTGGAAAGTTCCCGGGGTCCGGGGGATGAGGCTGGGGACTTCCGGCAACTGTCTCAAGATCTTTCAGTGGGTGAGGAGGACGATGACGATGAGACACAGTTGTCTTGCAGTGAGGTAGTAGTAAGGGCAGTAAGTCCGAGGGAGCAGCGCACAGAGGATTCGGAGGAAGAGCAGCAGGACGATGAGGTGACTGACCCCACCTGGTGTGCAACGCCTACAGAGGACAGGTCTTCAGAGGGGGAGGCACGGGCAGCAGCAGGGCAGGTTGCAAGAGGCAGTGCGGTGGCCAGGGGTAGAGGCAGGGCCAGACCGAATAATCCACCAAGTGTTTCCCAAAGCGCCCCCTCGCGCCATGCCACCCTGCAGAGGCCGAGGTGCTCTAAGGTCTGGCAGTTCTTCACAGAGACGCCTGACGACCGACGAACAGTGGTGTGCAACCTTTGTCGCGCCAAGATCAGCCGGGGAGCCACCACCAACAGCCTGACCACCACCAGCATGCGCAGACATATGATGGCCAAGCACCCCACAAGGTGGGACGAAGGCCGTTCACCGCCTCCGGTTTGCACCGCTGCCTCTCCCCCTGTGCCCCAACCTGCCACTGAGATACAACCCCCCTCTCAGGACACAGGCACGACCGTCTCATGGCCTGCACCCACACTCTCACCTCCGCTGTCCTCGGCCCAATCCAGCAATGTCTCGCACCGCACCGTCCAGCCGTCGCTAGCGCAACTGTTGGAGCGCAAGCGCAAGTACGCCGCCACGCACCCGCACGCTCAATCGTTAACCGTCCACATAGCCAAATTTATCAGCCTTGAGATGCTGCCGTATAGGGTTGTGGAAACGGAGTCCTTCAAAGCTATGATGGCGGCGGCGGCCCCGCGCTACTCAGTTCCCAGTCGCCACTACTTTTCCCAATGTGCCGTCCCAGCCCTGCACGACCACGTCTCCCGCAACATTGTACGCGCCCTCATCAATGCGGTTAGTAGCAAGGTCCACTTAACTACGGACACGTGGACAAGCACAGGCGGGCAGGGCCACTACATCTCCCTGACGGCACATTGGGTGAATTTAGTGGAGGCTGGGACAGAGTCAGAGCCTGGGACCGCTCACGTCCTACTCACCCCCAGAATTGCGGGCCCCAGCTCGGTGGTGGTATGTTCGGCGGTGTATGCTTCTTCCACTAAAGCATCCTTCTCCTCCTCCTCAACCTCTGTCTCGCAATCTAGATGTGTCAGCAGCAGCAGGACGTCGCCAGCAGTCGGTGTCGCGCGGCGTGGCAGCACAGCGGTGGGCAAGCGTCAGCAGGCCGTGCTGAAACTACTCAGCTTAGGAGATAGGAGGCACACGGCCCACGAACTGCTGCAGGGTCTGACAGAGCAGACCGACCGTTGGCTTGCGCCGCTGAGCCTCCAACCAGGCATGGTTGTGTGTGACAACGGCCGTAACCTGGTGGCGGCTCTGCAGCTCGGCAGCCTCACGCACGTGCCATGCCTGGGCCACGTCTTTAATTTGGTGGTTCAGCGCTTTCTGAAAAGCTACCCACGCTTGTCAGACCTGCTCGAAAAGGTGCGCCGGCTCTGCGCACATTTCCGCAAGTCCCACACGGACGCTGCCACCCTGCGCACCCTGCAACATCGGTTTAATCTGCCAGTGCACCGACTGCTGTGCGACGTGCCCACACGGTGGAACTCTACGCTCCACATGTTGGCTAGGCTCTATGAGCAGCGTAGAGCTATAGTGGAATACCAACTCCAACATGGGCGGCGCAGTGGGAGTCAGCCTCCTCAATTCTTTTCAGAAGAGTGGGCCTGGTTGGCAGACATCTGCCAGGTCCTTCGAAACTTTGAGCAGTCTACCCAGATGGTGAGCGGCGATGCTGCAATCATTAGCGTCACCATTCCTCTGCTATGCATCTTGAGAAGTTCCCTGCAAACCATAAAGGCAGCCGCTTTGCGCTCGGAAACCGAGCCGGGGGAAGACAGTATGACGCTGGATAGTCAGAGCACCCTCCTGTCTATATCTCAGCGCGTTCAGGAGGAGGAGCATGAGGAGGATGAGGAGGAGGGGGAAGAGACAGCTTGGCCCACTGCTGACCGTACCCATGCTGCTTGCCTGTCATCATTTCAGCGTGTATGGCCTGAGGAGGAGGAGGATTCTGAAAGTGATCTTCCTAGTGCGGACAGCCATGTGTTGCGTACAGGTACCCTGGCACACATGGCTGACTTCATGTTAGGATGCCTTTCTCGTGACCCTCGCATTCAACGCATTCTGGCCACTACGGATTACTGGGTGTACACACTGCTCGACCCACGCTATAAGGAGAACCTTCCCACTCTCATTCCCGAAGAGGAAAGGGGTTCGAGAGTGTTGCTATACCACAGGACCCTGGCGGACAAGCTGATGGTAAAATTCCCATCCGACAGCGGTAGTGGCAGAAGGCGCAGTTCCGAGGGCCAGGTAGCAGGGGAGGTGCGTAGATCGAGCAGCATGTACAGCCCAGGCAGTGCAATAGTCTTTAAGGGCCTGGCCAGCTTTATGGCTCCCCAGCAAGACTGTGTCACCGCTCCCCAGTCAAGGCTGAGTCGGCGGGAGCACTGTAAAAGGATGGTGAGGGAGTACGTAGCCGATCGCACGACCATCCTCGGTGACGCCTCTGCCCCCTACAACTACTGGGTGTCGAAGCTGGACACGTGGCCTGAACTAGCGCTGTATGCCCTGGAGGTGCTTGCTTGTCCTGCGGCTAGCGTCTTGTCGGAGAGGGTGTTTAGTGCGGCTGGGGGAATCATCACAGATAAGCGTACCCGCCTGTCAACCGACAGTGCCGACAGGCTAACACTCATCAAGATGAACAAAGCCTGGATTTCCCCAGACTTCTCTTCTCCACCAGCGGACAGCAGCGATACGTAAGCAATACGTAGGCTGCACCCGCGGATGGAAGCTACGTTCTCTCTCACCATCCAAAACGGGGACATTTCTGCTTCATCAATCTGTGTCTAATATTCCTCCTCCTCCTCCTGCTCCTCCTCCTGAAACCTCACGTAATCACGCTGAACGGGCAATTTTTCTTAGGGCCACAAGGCTCACTCATCTAATTTTTCTAAACAATTTTTATATGTTTCAATGCTCTTAAAAGCGTTGAAACTTTAACTTGAACCAATTTTTCGTTAAACTGGGCTGCCTCCAGGCCTAGTTACCACTTAAGCCACATTAACCAAAGCGATTAATGGGTTTCACCTGCCATCTTGGTTGGGCATGGCCAATTTTTACTGAGGTACATTAGTACTGTTGGTACACCAATTTTTTGGGGCCCTCACCTACAGTGTAATCATAGCAATTTGTATGTTCTTCGCCTGCACTCATGGTACAGAAGTGTGTGTGGGGTTGGCCTACACTTTAGCTACATAAATGTAACTTGGGCCTTGGCTATACTGCAGCTACTGAAATGGAACTAAGACTGCGCTCCCACTATACTGCTGCTTCAGAATTGTTACTGGGGCCTGTCTTGAGTGCTACTATTGCTGACATGGAACGAAGACTGCGCTCCCGCTATACTGCTGCTTCGGAATTGTTACTGGGGCCTGTCTTGAGTGCTACTATTGCTGACATGGAACGAAGACTGCGCTCCCACTATACTGCTGCTTCAGAATTGTTACTGGGGCCTGTCTTGAGTGCTACTATTGCTGACATGGAACGAAGACTGCGCTCCCACTATACTGCTGCTTCGGAATTGTTACTGGGGCCTGTCTTGAGTGCTACTATTGCTGACATGGAACGAAGACTGCGCTCCCGCTATAATGCTGCTAGTGATAAGTTAGTGGTGCCTGTCTTGAGTGCTACTATTGCTGACATGGAATGAAGACTGCGCTCCCGCTATAATGCTGCTAGTGATATGTTAGTGGGGCCTGTCCTAATGCTACGGCTGAAATGTTACGAATTATGGGCTCTGCCTAAACCGCTGCTAATGGTATGTCTCTGGGGTGTGGAAACAGAGGCTTCCCAAAGACATGATGGCGGCGAGGCCATTTCCCACCAACGCGGTTACTGTTAAGGTGCATATAACCACGGACACGTGGAGAGGACACGTAGTGCCTCAAAAACATCCCCCTCCTCCTCCAACAGGGAAAACATTCTTGGCAAATGCCTTTGCATTGGTTCGTCTGGTGGCAGTCCAAGAATTTCACCTTTACCGACACTACAAGAGAGCCCCCCCACCATCCCCCCGCCACGGCCCACTTAATCCTGGCCACATTCCGAAAACCAACAAAATAAAACCGCGCTACTAGGTCCGCAGTCACCACCACATTACCACCAACGCGGTTACTGTTAAGGTACATATTACCAGTCTGACTGGGGCATGCAGACACCTTGACAGAATGAATAGTGTGTGGCACATAGGTTCCCCATTGCTATGCCCACGTGTGCAGCTCCTGATGGCGGTGGCACAGGATTCTATTTCTCATTGCTTCTGTACAGCATTGTGGGCTATCGCCCCGCCCCTTTTAAAGAGGGTCGCTGCCTAGCCGTGCCAACCCCTCTGCAGTGTGTGCCTGCGGTTCCTCCTCATGGCAGACGCACTTCTAAATAGACATGAGGGTGGTGTGGCATGAGGGCAGCTGAAGGCTGCGCAGGGACACTTTGGTGTGCGCTGTGGGGGGGAGGGGGGGCAGTTGGTCAGCATGTAACCCAGGAGAAGTGGCAGCGGAGTGTCATCCAGGCAGTGATTGTGCTTTGTTGTAGCTAGTGTGGTGCTTAGCAAAGGTATGCCATGCTAATGAGGGCTTTTTAGAAGTAAAAGTTTTTGGGAGGGGGGGGGGCCCACTCTTGCCGCTATTGTGGCTTAATAGTGGGACCTGTGAACTTGAGATGCAGCCCAACACGTAGCCCCTCGCCTGCCCTATCCGTTGCTGTGTCGTTCCCATCACTTTCTTGAATTGCCCAGATTTTCACACATGAAAACCTTAGCGAGCATCGGCGAAATACAAAAATGCTCGGGTCGCCCATTGACTTCAATGGGGTTCGTTACTCGAAACGAACCCTCGAGCATCGCGATAATTTCGTCCCGAGTAACGAGCACCCGAGCATTTTGGTGCTCGCTCATCTCTAATAGTGTGTAGTTGCTAATATCGGGTGTGACATTTATAGAAAAGTATTCTTCTATGGCCCCTTCGATTAATTTTTGGTTGGCGGGTGAGCTGAACAGATTTATGTCAGTTTTCGCCAAATTCTAGTTGGGTTAAAGGGGATTTAATGTTTAGTTTTAAGTAGATAGGGGAGTGATCAGACCACGTGGTGGTGCCTATTGAGGAGCTGGTAACTGAAGTCAGGGTCCATCTATCCACCAACAGTAGGTCGATTCGTGAGAATGTTTTATGTCTTGGTGAATAGAAAGTGAATTCTCTCGAGGAGTTGTTTAGGCATCTAAAAGAGTCATAAAGACTCTCTTTGTGCAGCCAGGGTTGGAGTGTAGGGGAGGTCCTTGTTTGTGCTGTAGAGTCTAGACCTTTGTCAGGAATGATGTTAAAATCACCACAGAAAATTAGCTTCCCTATATGGACTTTCTTGACCTTTTTGATTAACTTGTTTAAAAAGGAAATTTGTGCCTTGTTGGCGGCGTACATGTTTACCAGAGTCACCGGGACTTCGTCAAGTAAACCTGTTAAAATTAGGTATCTACCTTTCTGGTCGACAATTTGTTCTTTAAGAGAGAAGTTTAAGTTCTCTCTGAGGGCGATTAAGACGCCTGCATGTTTTTTCTGGGCGTTTGCGAAAAAGATATTAGGGTAGAGCCTGTTTGAGAACTTGGTGGAAGAGGGGTGGGTAAAATGTGTCTCTTGGAGACATAGTATGTCGATGTTTGCTGACTTGGCATCTTTCCACACCATTGCCCTCTTGAAAGGAGTGTTTAGTCCCTTAACGTTCAGTGAGCAAACATTTAACGACATAATAAATAGTAAATATATGCATTGTGTATGGAGTTAATTTGGCAGCATAATTAACATTGAATACAGAAAATTTAGAACTTACAACAACAGAAGTAGGTCTTCTTAAGGAAAAAAGTCGAAGCTAATGAGAGTTGTTCTTGGTGGCGGTGGTGGTTTTCCCGCAATAAGGGCTTAGAGAGAGTTGTTTTCCGGAGATGTGGATGAAGACCTGAAAGTAAAAACAAGTAGAACAAAACAGCATAGCAGATGTTAGAACCTGGTACATTTGGGGGAAAAAAGTTCGGCAGGCAGGTGGCAGCATTTTATCTTGTGTTGGTAAGATGATTGGTCCAGCACAGATGATGGATAGGGTCGAATTGAGATTAATTCACTTCCCTCAAGGAGGCGTAGTAGGGAGCGTGCGTCTGCTGGAAGACTTTTGGGGTCTTTGAGGTTTCGCAGTTTGGGAGGTGTCTGGTATGGAAATGTTCCATTTAGATAGTAGTTTCTTTCCTTCTTCTGGGGAAGAGATAACTTGTGTTGCATTGTCTTTATGCATTATTATTTTGACAGGAAAGCCCCATTTGTATGGTACTTTGGCAGATCTCAGGGCCAGGGTTATCTGTGAAAATGCCTTTCTGGCTTGTATTGTAGATTGAGAGAGGTCTGTATATAAATGAATGTTGGTATATGGGGGTACCAGAGGACCTGAGGTTCTGGAAGCTGACATGAGGGCTTCTTTAACATGAAAAAAATGTATCCTAGCGATCACATCTCGAGGGATTGTATCAGGAAGAAAGCTTGGTTTCGCTAGTCTGTGGGATCTGTCAATAGTGCAGTCTTGTTCTGTTGAGTTTGGAAGAAGGTGTTTTATTAGTTTGGTGAGGAAATTCTTTAGATCAGGTTGTGACACACTTTCGGGTATGCCTCTAAATTTCATGTTATTTCTTCTGCTCCTGTCTTCTAAGTCGGTCAGTTTGTGCTTAATGGATTCCACCTCTTCTTCCAGGGAATATGATCAGTGCGCTGCTCTAGTTCCTGTACGGACATATTTATTGTATTGGAGAGGGCTTTAATGTCCTTTTGTAGTGAACCACATAGAGCTAGGATCATGTTTTTAATAAAGTCTTCTGAGGCAGGAAGACTTGAAGAGGGGAGATCATTAATAGGGTCCTCTTCTGTATATAATAGCTGCTGGCAGGAGCTGCTGGAGGGGGACAGACGGGGTCTCTGCTTTTCAGGACTAGCAGAGGGAGTGGGTGCAGCATGTGGGGAGTGTGGATGTTCCAGCGCCATTTTATGTGTAGCTGGCGCGCTAATGTCGGCTCCTTTCTCACTCACCCTGCGCTGTGATGAGGACTTCATTCGTCCGGGATTTGTTCTCCCCGAGCCGGCTGCAGAAGCAGAAGCAGCGTCGCTGTCCATGGTACCGGCTGAGGCTTCAGCTGCTCCGGCACTCATATCGGAGCTTGTAGATCTCGGGGAGACATCTCTCCCTGCAGACTCTGTCTGTCCCGGGCCACGGGAGGAGAAGAAGTCGGAGACCTTCTGGAGCGGCGCTTTCCCGGTCCTCCTCTTCGGCATGGTAAGCAGAGAGGCTTCGGAGGAGTTTTTTAATGTCGGGTCGTGCTGGAGCAGTTTTAAATAGCTTCAAAAGGCCAGCGGAGAGCAGAGCTCGGGATTACACGTCTTGCTCTGCCTGCATCTAGGCCACGCCCTGACAACAGTATATTTTATACCATGAATATGCTGCATATTCACAAACCGAAATACACATACGTCTGTGTGAATCTACCACAAGACTGGTGTATGATACATATACAGGATACAATTTACAACCCAGTCAGGTCAGTCAGTACAACTGACAAATGCTTTGAATGGGCTGAACACATCCTGTATTGCTGCATATGTCTCAGGGCGCATTCAGACGACCGTATAGCGGCTGGGTTTTCATGCCCAGCCGATATACAGCGTCTCTCTCTGCAGGGGGAGGAGGCTGGAAGAGCCGGGAGCTCTCTCTGCCTCCTCTCCACCCCCCTGCACTATTTTCAATGAGGAGAGGCGGGACGGGGGGGGGGGGGCTAATTCCCGAAACTCAGCTCCGCCCCCATTCCGCCTTCTCTCATTGCAAATAGTGCAGAGGGGCGGAGAGGGGGTGAAAACCCAGCCAATATACGGTTGTATGAATGCACCCTTATGCTTGAAAAATGGAACAATACAATTCACAAGAGTTTTGGGGTGATCTTAACAGGAGAGTTATGGGGGAGTGGAAGTCCTGAATTTTCTCCATTTGTAGGTAATTTGTCTAACAGTGGGGTTAATGTAAATCAGGTCTTCAGCTTTTGGAGCTTTTATTCACCTCATGTGTCTCTACAACAAGTCTACTGAGGTCTAAAAGTTACATCAAAGCACGGTTCACACTAACTAACCAGTCTGGAGAAAAATGGCATACAATACCAGTTAGTAACCAGGCTTTGTATGCCAATTATAAAAGGCAAAACACCTGTAAAACCTGAACTGCCAATCTCATTTCCTTAACTGAGATAATGCTTGCCAATTAGTTATTGGAAAAGTCATTGAAGGGTTGTACCAAGTTTACAAGTTATTCCCTACCTAAGGCTGCATTCACATGAACGTATATCGGCTCGGTTTTCACGCCGAGCCGATATAAGTCGTCCTCATCTGCAGGGGGGGGGAGGATGGAAGAGCCAGGAGCAGGACCGGAGCTCCCGCCCCCTCTCTGCCTCCTCTCCGCCCCTCTGCACTATTTGCAATGAAAGGAGGCAAGACGGGGCGGGGCTACGTTCTGAGAATTAGCCCCGCCCCCGCTCCGCCTCTCCCCATTGCAAATAGTGCAGAGGGGCGGAGAGGAGGCAGAGAGGGGGCGGGAGCTCATCCCTGCTCCCGGCTCTTCCATCCTCCCCCCCTGCACATGAGGACGACGTATATCGGCTCGGCGTGAAAACCGAGCAGATATACGTTCGTGGGAATGCAGCCTAAAGGATAAGGGATAACTTGCTGATAGGCAGTGGTCTAACCACTGAGACCACCACCAATCTTGAGGATGGGGGTCCTGTGTCCTTCTTCCCCCTTGCTACTGCAGTGAGTAGACAGAATGGAGACCTGGTGGTGCAGGAGCTCTGACACCCTATTTACTTTCAGTGAAATTGTGGAAATTGTTAAGTAACAAGCGCTTCTGTGTTTTCATTAGCCCCTTTGAACTGAGTGGAGTGCTGATCCCGCACACTTGGCCAGCACTCTAATCATTCTGATATCACTGCTGCTGCGGAGTAGTAACCCTGCAGTGACTAGCAGAGGGGAACATGGGACCCCATTCTCAAGATTGGGTGCTGCCTCAATGGTGAGACTCCCACTGATCAACACATAGGTTCACTTACTTTTCCTTGCTAATGTAGAATATGAAATGTTTTTTTTTTTAATTTTTGCAGTCTGTAAAGAGTAAAATTCTGAACTCATTTCTGTAAAAAGAACAGAGGTAAATATACGCAAAAATATAGACATTGGTATTATATTTATTAAGACCATCACCATTGTGCAGCTGCCTCTGAGTCTAAATCAGTCCCAGGATCTGCATATAAGCAGCTGCAGACTGACAGCAATGCCTCTCCTCTGCTGATTTCTGCTGAGCTGTTGGGCCATGTACTGAATGAGAAGACCTGGTCTGTGCCATGAGCTGCTCTCCTGTTCTCAGTGCCTTTTGTCTGCTTGTATTCTTACTACTTGTAACATCTCATAGAAGCCATAATCCTCAATGCAAGCTATCAGGATACAAGCCCGTTATTGAATATGAATATTACCAGGAAGGAGAGATCATTATAGCTGGGCTGAATGCTGCTCATAATGCTGTTAGTAGAGCTGATGTTTATGATATGGCTGATTCTTTAAACTTGTACTGTATAGGGTGAGTACCTCTTTCTTCCTCGCAGACTCTATTTGCTACACTGACAAATTGGTGTTTATTTAGTAATACTGCCTAAAAATTACACAGCGCAAACATAGCCCAGAAAGTAAAATGATGCATCTGTCTAATATTAAGACTCTAATCTAAGTTTAGAACACTTATTAATGAACTTAGTTTCTGCCAAAAATCACAGAACAGTTTTGTTACAATTTGGTGCATATTTCCACAATTTAGACCACGACCCTTTCCTAGACAAGTCAGAAAAACTGAAGTATCTGAACCCATGATAAATGTGCTTCAAGCATATAAGACAGTTTTCTAGGGTAATGTGCACCAGAACACGGTCGTATTTTGGATAGTAAATCAGCCCCTATATGTTTCATGTTTGTTAGTGAATAAAAGGTGTAAATGACCCCAGGATCAGAAGCGGTGTCGGCTCCTGCCAGATACCACACAGTATAATCTGACCGCTACCGATCTACAAAAGGTAAACCGATATACAATACAGTGACATAATAACTAACAGATGAGAGCCTCCATGGGGAAGGAGAAACAACAATGTGCATGAAGTACAGAGGAAACCTGAGACAGTAATCACAGTGCCATGGGGGCTTCAATGAGGGATTTATGGCAGAAGCCTGCAGACATGAAGGTGCAGTAAATACATCAAGCTGGAGAAGCACAAATATCAGCTGCAGGATTATAGATTTTACCGCATTAATCACCGGACGCTTCTTGTTTTTACACTCTCATTCATACCCGGTTCCAAGATCTAAAATTTTTTTTTATTTCTGCATATGAGGGCTCGTTTGCTTTTTTTGTTTTGCGGGACAACTTAAATAGTGTCATTTAATGCTCCATATGATGTCCTGAAAAAATGTCAACATATTTTAAGTGGTGCGAAATGACAAAAAACACAATTGTGAGATCTATATTTTATTTGGGGGCGGAGCTTGTCTTGCTGTTATGGCATTCTCAGTGTGATAAATGACATGTTGTCTCTATTCTGCGGGTTAGTATGATAACGGCGATACTTAATGTAGAAAGTATTTTACATTTTATCACTTTAAAAAACTACAAAACATTAATAAATGCCTCCCGGCCGCACATTCTGACCTCTTCCCCTTTATAAAGCTCTATGAGGACTTGTTTTCGCAGGTCCATCCGTAACTTTTTATTGGATATCAGATTTCACCCTTTTTCTTCACTTTGTTTGGAGTAGCGGCTGATTTCTATCTTACAGTTTTCACTGCACGATGAATGATGCAATATTTTAAGATTTCAGATTTTTAAGGACCCTGCGACACCAATTATGTTACATATTTATGGTTTTCATTATCTAGGGGAAAAGATTTCTTTACTTTGAGGGCTCGGTCAGACGAGCGTTGTTCTTGCGCTGCTACAGAGAACAGCGTGGCTATGTGGCCAATAGGTTTCTATGGAAGCGGTCACATGGACGCTATGTAGAAGCGCTGAATCTGTGCTACTAACCAAGTTAGGACAGCCAGTGCCTACTCGCCTATCAGCTCCGCGGTGCGCCGCTGTGCAACATGCTTTCCATAGGTGCCTGTGGGACCACCGATGTGTGACCGGGGTGTTTCATGGAGCTAGATAAAGGCCGGTCACAAAAACATTTTCAGTGTGTCAGCAGCGTTGTTTACACGTTAGTTAGCAGCACATAAACAACGCTCGTCTGATCGAGCCCTTAATATGCATTTTTTTGTTTTTTTTATTTTTATTTTTTTTCCAAATAATTAAAATGTTTTAATTAAACTTATTCATGAGGGAGAAATACATAAAAAAAAAACAGCCTATGAATTGGAAAATGAGTAATACAGCAGGGATGGGGGTGGGGCACAGGGCTATTGACAATAAATTATATATGGCCTCTGTCACAAGGGAAGATAGGCGCGCAATGGACTTAAAAACCACGCAGCTATTAGAACCAATGGTTTCTAATGGATTCCTTCATCTGAACATTCCCATAGGAAATCATTATTTCTAATAGCCGCATGTTTTTTTAAGCGTGTGGTTTTTTAGCTCCCCGTGTGAATGAGCCCTAATACAGACACTTGGGCCGCTCTCACATGAGCGTATTTTAAAGTATTTAGTGCGGCGTTTGAATCGCCTGCTAAAAACGCTGTAAAACACCTCTATTGATTTCAATGGAGGCTCTTAGACAAGAGTTTTAAACACTGTCTTCTCTATTTTAGTGCGTTTGAGCAATTTCTGACACCATTCATCACCCCCTGCAATGATGGGGCGCCTTAAAATCGCTATTGAACGAGTTTGAAGACATTGTTAGGAAAAGAAAAAACGCAGCAATTAACCCCTTAAGGACATGGCGTATTTTGGGCTTAAGGACGCAACGATTTTTGACAGATTTTTATCTCTATTTTTCAAAAGCCATAACTTTTTTTTATTTTTCCGTTGATGCGGCCGTATAAGGGATTGTTTTTTATGTTGTGAACTGTAGTTTTTATTGATGCCATTTTTGGGTACATAGACTACATTGTAAAACTTTTATTAATTTTTTTATGATAGAGAGAGAAAACGCATCAATTCTGCCATATATTATTTTTTTTTTACAGCATTAATCATGCAACATAATGGGCGGAGCTCTGAGGCACTGTAGTTTTTTTTTGTTCCATTTTGGTGTACATACAGCTTTTTTTCATCACTTTTATTGCGTTTTTTGGGAGGTAAAATGCTAAAAATTAGTCGGCTTTTTTTTTTAACGCTTTTTGCCTTGCAAGATGAAACATGTGTTTAACTTATTGCATGCATCATTACGGACACGACAATACCAATCATGTGGGATTTTTTTTGTTTGTATGCTAACATTAGAAAGGAACAAAAAAGGTTTGTTTTTTACATTTTTCATTTTTGTACATTATTTTTATCTTTTTTTTTTACACCATTTGGGTCCCTCTGGGATACTTGCATCATAGCACTGAGGATTGCTATTATAAGGCATTTCAGGACCACTGCCTATGATCGCTGTAATAATCGATAAGGCATTGACTTCTCTCCTGTAATGCCTTATCGATTATTACAGCGATCATAGGCCGTGGTAATACAGAACGCCTGTAGGTGGTATCTTGTTACCATGGCAACCAGCCGGGCTCTCTGCGATTACATCGCGAGAGCGTGATGACATCACAAAGGGAGCACACTCCCTCTGTGAACCCTTCCCATGCCGCAATCTACATAGATTGTGGCAGGAAGGGGTTAACAGTGGGGGGTCACATCTCCGATACACCCCCGCTGTTGCAGCAGGAGGATGGCTATCAGTGACAGCCGACTCCCGCTGCCAGATAGCGGGAGAACTCGTATGATCTTACATTATCCACATGACGGAAGGATACGTTCAGTTGTGGGAATTACCCGGCAGCCATGACGTACCCTTACATCCTGTGGAGGGAAGGGGTTAAACTAATGCCTGTGTGAGAACAGCCTTATTAATAAACTGTAATATGAGAACAGTTGGGCCTGCAGCTGTCCTATAGACACATCTGGGTAGAGCGCCCTCTACTGTTATACTGCTAGGTGTAGATGGATTTCTCAGTCCTGTCTTCACCAAGATGCACAGCAGAAGAGGGTTCTGTAAGAAAAATGTACAGAATAGGATGATAAAACCCAATGCATAAATGCTTAGAATCGTCTATTCTGGACATTAAAAAAAAGTGCTGGTACTCTTTAAAGGAAGTCTGTCACTTAAATTTTGTCTAGTAACATAATATACTGCTATGTATGCGTCGTCATAAAGGTCAGTGTGACCTTTATCTTTTGCCAAAGTGTCTCCTATGTGAAGATATTGGCCAATAAGTTTCGCCGGTGCCATATGCTAATGAGCCCCAGCCTTTTCTGATAGAAGCCGCCCCCTTTCTTGCTGAGTGACACCCCCAGCTCTTCCGGCTGCAGGACATCCATTTCTCCCATCCGGAAGTGTAGGTCACATAATTCACTGACACGGAAATAACCGAACTTCTATAATACAATTCCTATCAGCATAATGGAGACGTTCTCTCCCAGCAGTCACAGCTGTCCCTCCCAAGGATTCAGTGAAAGTTAAAATTCACTGACACAGAAAAGAGTTCTTAACTGTAAGAGCAGTGAGACTGTGGAACTCTCTGCCTGAGGATGTGGTGATGGAAAAATCCATAGAGGAGTTTAAAAGGGGACTTGATGTCTTTCTAGAGTGGAAGGATATTACAGGATGTAAATCTTAGGTTAATTGGTAATCCGGATATACAGGCAGGTAGGAACTATTAAGGGATGGTCCAGGGATTAGTCTGATTGCCATTAGGGAGTCGGGAAGGAATTTTTCCCCCAAAATGGCTAATTGGCTCCTGCCTCTTGTGGTTTTTTGCCTTCCCCTGGATCAACAATATAGGTGGATAAACAGGCTGAACTAGATGGACATTGTCTACCACTTACACACTTTATTTTATATTTTGCAATGCCTTTTTAAACAATTTATTTTTATCAAAGTATGTTGCAAACAAACAAATATGCAATGTACAATGAATATCTATGAAGATGAGTCAAATGTGGAACAAAAATGATGAAACATTGTAATTGAGACACGCAAGTCTCGTATAGGAAACAATCCATTACAATTCGCAACCAAAGTATCACTTCCCAAATTTGACTCTGATCGAAGTCTACTTTGCAACTAATGCAAGGATTAGTGATCTTAAATAGAGATGAGCGAACGTACTCGTTATGAGTACTTACGCACCCGAGTACCGCCATTTTCGAGTACTGCAGTACTCGCGCGTAAAGATTTGGGGGGCGCCGTGGCGGCACGGGGGGTAGCAGTGGGGAGTGGGGGGGAGAGGGAGAGAGAGAGGGCTCCCCCCTGTTCCCCGCTGCTACCCCCCGCACCGCCACGCCTCTCCCCGCCCCCCGGCGCCCCCCGAATCTTTACGCCCGAGTACTGAAGTACTCGAAAATGGCGGTACTCGGGTGCGTAAGTACTCATTACGAGTACGTTCGCTCATCTCTAATCTTAAACTTAACTATAAACAAGAAAGAGGGTAGGGGTAGGGGGAGGAGTTTGTCAACTAGGCTGGTTTTGAAGAGTTTCTAGTCTGGGGCTTTATTATTGATTGGTAATGGGTGTGTTTCTAAAGACTGTTTGAAAGGCCTTAAGTATCTGGGGGGACTATGTTATAGGATGACGGACAATGGGCGATTCTGATGGTGTTGTGTGGCCATCTGCTTGTTTTTTTAAATTGAATCCCTGGTGGCCCTATGTTCAAGAATTTAGCTCTGGTACCATTCTCCCAACTCATGAGCTCCTCAAAGTGGAAAATTAGCTGTATTTTGTTTTCCCATTGAGTTAGAGGGAGGTGGGGGGTGGGGTTCCTTGTTTTGCCACACAAAGGGGATGAGTAATTTACAATTAGTAAGATTGTTGGCAAATTGTCTGTCTTTGGCGTAAAACTTTTAGATGGGAGCCACAAAAATACTACTTCTGTTGCCAAATTAAGTGAGGTTAAATACATTTTATTGATTTGAAAGAATATTTGCTTCTAATAAGGCACAATTCCTGGGCAGTTCCACCAAATATGTGAGATGGTGCCACCCTTGAGTTGTTATCTCCAGCAGCAATCAGTTGAAGCTAAGTTTAATTTAAATAGTTGATGTGGTGTTTTATTCTAGCTTGTTAGAAGCTTGAATGAGTTTTCTTGAATCCGTACACATTTTGAGAAACCATGAGAGTTGTTTAGAATTTTGTCTGTTATCTTTGGACAAGGTAATATTTAACTCATTTTCCAATTCTCTCAAGAACCATGGTTTGCATGGAGCTGAGTCTAAGGGTGCATTCACATGAATGTATATCGGCTCGGTTTTCACGCCGAGCCGATATACGTCGTGCTCATGTGCAGGGGGTGGGGGGGGAGGATGGAAGAGCCAGGAGCAGGAACTGAGCTCCAGCCCCATCTCTGCCTCCTCTCCGCCCCTCTGCACTATTTGCAATGAAAGGGGGTGGGGCTAAGTGCCGAGAATTAGCCCCATCCCGCCTCCTTCCATTGCAAATAGTGCAGAGGGGCGGAGAGGAGGCAGAGAGGGGGCGGGAGCTCAGTTCCTGCTCCTAGCTCTTCCACCCCCCCCCCCTGCACATGACTGTATATCGGCTCGGCGTGAAAACCGAGCTGATATACGTTCATGGGAATGCAGCCCATGAGCACTCTTTTGTGAAGCTTAGAAATTATTTTTTTTGCAGGGATTCAGGACAGATAGGATTCAAACCATAATGGGTACCTCAATTTATTATGGTTAAGACCATAGAATCTTGTGAGTGATTTAATATAGATTCAAGACTTCCAAGAAGTCTTCCCATGTAATGCCTAGGTATTTGATCCAAGAAGTGGGCCAATTGAAGGCTGAGAGGTGTTTCACTGCGCCTATGAGCTGTGAAGGGACGCTTATATTTAACACTTTGGACTTGTTATAATTGATTTTAAAATTAGAAAGTTTGCCGTAGGTATTGAAGATATCTAACAGAGCAGGGAAGGCTCTCTTGAGGTTGGTTATTATCATTAACAGAGCATCGGCAAATGTCACAGTTGTGTGTGTGTGTGTGTGTGGGGGGGTGTCTCCTATTTTCGAGCCTTTTATGTCAGGCGACTGTCTAGTTTTCTGGAAGAGCATCTCCATCACCAACACAAATAGAGTTGGAGATAAAGGGCAAACCTGCCTAGTGCTGTTGCTGATTGTAAAATTATTCGAGAGTGTTCCATTTATTAAAATTCTTGCTGTGCAAGTGGATTAAAGCGTGAGGATGGCTGCTATGATTTGTTGTGGGAAGTTAAATTTGCGTAGTTCTGCAACCTTATAGTTCCAATTGACCCCATCAAAAGCCTTTTCGGCATCAGTGTCCAGGAGGATGAGCGACCATTTTTAGTCTTTGCGTAGTGGGTTGCATGAATGTATCAGACAAGAGCTGTTATGTTTCCCTTCTCTGCCAGGAACGAATCCAACTTGATCAGGGTGTATCAGTTTAGACAGGAGGGGGAAGATACAGTGAGTTTTGCCCAAAGCTTGAGATCTGTATTTAGTATGGAAATTTGGTGATAGTTACTACACTGTCCGTGATCCTTTGCTTTTTCGGGATCAGCGTTATATATTCTTCTAGGGCTTGCAGGGGCAATTGGCCTCCTTCCATTAGTGAATTGGCAAAGATTAACAAAGTGTGAAAGTAGGATTTCTGGGAACTTTTTGTAGTAATTTACAGGGAATCCATCTGGGCCAGGACTTTTGCCATTAGTTATAGATGTGAGTATTTGAGTCACTTCCTGAAGTGTAACTTGTTTTAATAGCTGCTGTCTTTCCCCTGGTGTGAGTGTGGGGAGGTGTAGGGAGTTCAGGAATGAGGTGGTAGGGGAGGTGTCTGATGTGATAGGGTTTGTTGTCTGTTTTGCCTAAATTATATAGGGTTTCGTAATAGTTTTTTTAAATTCAGTGGTGTTTAAGTCAATGTATGTCCATTTGATTTGATTTTACAGATGAATGTTTTTTTTTCTCTTTGTTTCTTAATTAGTCCAGACATCTCTTTGGTACTTTTGTCCGCATGAAGGTGTGCACTGGGAACCCATCCGGGAACCAACCCCACCCCCCCACAGGCCATGAACGAGCGCTTGCACACAAGGACCAGCAGTATGGGTGGGGGCCGTAAGAGCCCCCAGGCGCGCACACCAAATTTTGCACTCTCAGTGGTGTGTGGGTCATTACATTGCTAACTCACCATTGCGGTTCTTTTCCCTAAGAACCAATTTCCGCACAAATTCTTAACAAATCATTCAGGAGTTCATCTGTTTAGCCTGGTAAAATAGGAGAGAAAGAGAACAAAATAACATATCACAGTGAATGTTCTTAAATTGTTTTAGCTTATTTGTTCTTTGGAGACTTAAACTTAGAATAAAGCTTCCCTTTTTCTGGTGGTGGGAGCGCTGGGAATTTATTGAGATGGATTGGCATCCACGATGGGATGTCCATAGGTGTGATGTCCAGCTTCTCCCAGGCTTTCTTTAAGTCAGCAGATGATCTAATGGTGATTTGGTTGCCATCCTTTTGGATCACCAGACCAAAGGGAAAGAGCCATCTTATGGGGATATTTTTGGCTTTGAGGGTGTCATGTTTCATCTACCTGACTCTATTCTTTCACATAAGCTATACTGTATCTGCAAGTGTTTGCCTTTTAGTTTGTCCCTTCTGGTTCCCTGTACCCCCTTTGTTGTATAACTCCTCCCTTTCCTGCTTTTAGAGAGTTTTCCTGTCTATAGCCACGTGTTAAGTCTCTACTCTGTGCCTTGGCTCATCATCATTCTTTTAACCTACTGCTGAACATGCATTCTACAAGATTTCTACCTGAATAAACCCTGGAATCTTTTCACATGCCTCCGCAGTGGAGTTGGATGCTGTCTGACAACATATACCTGGTGTGAGTACTGGTTCATAACTACAAGGACAGTTTCCTCAGCCTATACGCTTTCAGCCATGTTATTGAGTCAGAATAGTAAAAAGAATGTATAAATACTGCAAGACACTGCTGTAAAGACTCCTCCAGCAGCTCCACATACAACCACAGCTGCAGCTCATAATCTCCCACCAAGCTATAACTCTCCTCAGTGTTACCTCCATCCTGTGTGCTGCATCATGGCTGAAGAACACTCGGAGGCACAAGCTAGCATGGAGCCTAGTCTGCAGTCCAGTGACAGAGACAGGCACTCTACTAAGCCAACCTGGAAGGTTAGAGAGAACCTTGGAAGTCTCAAGCAGGAATTTTCCTCTGACATTTTAAAACTGTGGGAAACATTATATGTCTCCAATATTCAGCAGAGTCTGCCTTCACTCTGTGTCACCACTAGAGGGAGCCCTGCAACAGCTTTGTGCAATATATGAACATTATAATACAAAAGTTCAGGAGTACGAAAACACTTTGAAAAAAACTAAACACAGAGAATTCCATAGAGGAGTTGCAAAGCTTCCAGCATCTCAGTGTAGAAATAGACGACTTAGTATGTGACATTAAGTCTAAGACAAAAGCGAGAATTGCGCAACTTCAGGAAATGTCATCTCACATTTCTAACTCTACCAGGTGCTCCAATCATACATCTAAGTCACGATTTTCAAAGCATTCCACCCTCAGCGAGCAGCTTCTAAAAGCACGCACAGAAGCCTCTAAGGTACGGTCGGTCCGTCTTTGCACAGAAGAAAGCAGAAGTAGAAGCTGCACACAGGAAAGCAGAAATGGAGGCTCTGGAGAAACAATGTGAACATGCTACAGCCATAGCACGGTTAAGAGTTTTAGAACAATCTGCGAGGCAGAGTTAAAGAGCCAGCTTTGACTTCAATGTTTAGAAAAAAAAGATTTTCATCCCACCTTAGACGGCTTCTAGCTCCTGGTTCCATACAGCAGGTGCGTCTCCAAGTGCTTATACAGCCTTGCGGTCACTTTGGCTTTCTTTCACAAGTAAATTCCATAGTCTGGTGTGACAGAGGTGCTGCTTTATTGTTTAAAATATGTGAATATTCACAGATAAAGAAGGATCGGTTTCAACTCTATCAAGAGCCTTGTTCACCTCTACATGCACTCTGTTCACAAACCTTTAAAAAGTGTTAGCCTTAATTAACTGATTAAAACCAAACTGTGAATTTTAACCCTTAATATGTCTAGTTGCCAGACTAAATATTTCTGTCAGTCTCTCCCCATAAGAATTGACTAGAAAGCAGTCAATGCTATCATTCACCTCACTACAATATACACATATGATTCCATAAATATTTGTAGGGTAACTGGTTAATATTTTATAATAGAAAAATAATCACTGCATGTTATTTATTACATGGAAACAGTTCATATTTTTAAATGTGCAAAAGCGCTTTAGCGATCCATTATTTTTATCAAATGTGATTCCATGAACATTTTCATAATGATTAATTGATATTTTAATATTGGGACAAAGAATTAATTGATATAATTTTATGTATAAAATCAGCTTATGGCTGGATTCACATGAACGTATATCTGCTCGGTTTTCACGCCGAGCCAATATACGTCATCCTCATCTGCAGGGGGGGGGGGATGGAAGAGGCAGGAGCAGGAACTGAGCTCCCGCCCCCTCTCTGCCCCCTCTCCACCCTCTCTCCGCTCCTCTGCACTATTTGCAATGAACGGGGGCGGGGCTAAGTTCCGAGAATTAGCCCCGCCCCGCCTCTCCCCATTGCAAATAGTGCAGAGGGGCGGAGAGGAGGCAGAGAGGGGGCGGGAGCTCAGCTCCTGGCTCTTCCATCCCCCCCCCCCTGCAGATGAGGACAACGTATATCAGCTCGGCGTGAAAACCGAGCCGATATACGTTCGTGTGAATCCAGCCTATATATGAAGACAGATTGAAAAATACATATAGAAATTAATTAGGTTTTTGCTCAATTAGTTTTTATAAATTAGTTTATATAGAGGAGGTCAGTTTTAAAATTCATGCCCTTTGGGTATCTGGTATTAAGCGTTAATATCCAGAATGCCTCTCTTCTAAACACTCGTGTCTGGCTGACCTCACCTCCTCTATTACCATTAGTAACTTTCTCTATCCCAAAAAAATTAAAGCTATTCAAACTCCCTGAGTTTGTCTCCAGGAAGTGTTTTGCTGCTCCTGAACTATTGGAGCTCCCATTTTTGATGTATCGCACATGTTCCGCAATACGGGTTCTCGAGCTTACAAGAGACTATGTACCAAGCCTATGCTTCGATTTCCCATCTGCCGCAAATGTTACTGACAAAACAGATGTCTCTCTAGAGTGACAGGCCGCACATTCTTCTACAGTGCCCGGCATGCGAGGTCAGCACAGAACTCTGCTCGTTCCTCATATCTACTTGTTCCTCGTATCAATTCAAGATACCAGCGGTTCTCCAAACCTCTAGCAATGATACAGTTCCATATCTACACATCACCAAACCTATGGACTTTAAACTAGCTCCTAGGCTAAACACCCTTACAGCCACATATGTACCTACGTCTCTCACACAAAACACCACAAATGATGGGATCAGCACCACTCAGCCAATTTTAACACCTGAAGTCAGAGAGAAGCAACATGTCATAGTTTGCAAGGTATATGGTACATCCTGAGCTCACTAAGACAGGACTGACAGGTTTGACGACCAGCCTGAGAATTACAGAGGCTGGAAATGTGCCTTCAGAACCGCAACGCACGATCTCAGCATTACTGCTTATGAAGAACTAGATCTGCTGATTCTGTGGCTTGGCCCACAGTCTACAGAACAAATAATGGGACTCTGATATGTCCACATTGAAAGTCCAGCAGCAGGCCTTGCGGCCGCTTGAGAGAGGCTGGAGAGAACCTATGGCAGTCCTGAAGCAATAGAAAATTCTGTGTTCAAACGTCTGCAAGCCTTTGCAAGGATATCTGGTAAAGACAAGTAGAAATTCCAAGAGCTTGGTGACTTACTGCTAGAGCTACAGCTGGCCTCAGTTACCTGGAAACTGCTTGGACTAAACCCAATTGTATCAGTGTTGCCATACAAACTTCAAGAGAAGTGGGCCGCTCTGGGTTAAGATATAAAAGAGAAAATCAAGTCTCTTTTTCTCCATTTTCCTACTTCTGTGAGTTCATCAAAAACAGAATCCAAAAATGACCCAAGCTTTTCCTATGAGGAATCCAACCCTGGTCC
Source organism: Eleutherodactylus coqui (assembly GCA_035609135.1). NCBI lineage: Eukaryota > Metazoa > Chordata > Amphibia > Anura > Eleutherodactylidae > Eleutherodactylus > Eleutherodactylus coqui. Next base: position 15,910,891 of record CM069411.1, read on the forward strand.
ACATCCATCTAAGTCTGACAACTCACGCGCTGACTACAAATGCCGCAGAGGTCCAGTGTCAGTAAAAAAAGACTGATATTTTTCCCTCTACTTTGTCAGCCTCACAGGGAGTCATCTGCAAGAACAATCAAGATGAAAATGTTAACTCTAATCGTCTGTGTCCCTTCCATAAGAAGCCTCATCTCCTCAAGAAGTGCATTGGCTTTAGGAAGAAACCGCTCCAAGAACGCAAGGAGCTTCTAAAGAAGTTTGGGGTATTTTTCAGATGTTGTGCTTCTACTAAAACATTGCTAAAGACTGTAAAAATGCTATCAAATGCATTGAGTGTGGTTGTGAAGATCATGTACTAGCTCTTCACCCATCTCAACCTAGTACTGCACCAGCTATAAGTTTCCTTATCCCACCAACGTATGGCGGGGGGTGGGGGTGGGGGTGGGGGCACAGATCAAGCAGCAAATCCTACCACATTATCCTCTTCATGCACAGAAGTCTGTGGAGAAGGCATTTCCGATCAGTCCTGTGCGAGGATATGCCTAGTCAACGTGTACCCCAAGGGTCAACCAGAAGGGACTATGAAGGTGTACACCATCCTTGATGACCAGAGCAACTGATCTCTTGCAAGGTCAGAACTCTTTGATCTGTTTAACATAAAAGAAGACGTTTACCCTTATACCTTGGGTACCTGAAGTGGAGTGACAGAGGTCTCAGGGAGAAGAGCCAGCGGACTCATAGTAGCCTCTCTTAAGGGCAATTTTGAGAAACCCTTGCCCACACTTGTTGAATGTAATCAGATATCATCCAATAAGGGAGAGATCCCTACACCAGAGGCCGGTTTCCATCATCCTCACCTAAGGCCTATAGCTAATTAAATTCCAGCCCTCGACAAGAGTGCAGAGATCCTACTTCTGCTGGGTAGACATTCTTAGTGTGCATAAAATATGACAGCAAATTAATGGACCTCACGATGCATCATTTGCTAAGCGCCTTGACTTATAATGGGTCATCATAGGCATTGTCTGTATAGACAACATGAAACCGCCAACCAAGATTTCGTCCTTTAAAACTCACATCTTGCCAAATGGTCACAGTACTTATTTTCATCCATGCCCACACCATTATTAGGTGAAAAAGAAACTGACCAACAGTAAGTGGCATCATGACCAACAAGACAGCACAAACACTTTCCTCTGAGACAACAGTCTTGGATCAACAGTGTTCAATACAACAAGTGATGACAACAAGTTGGCACCTGCTAGAGAAGACAGTGACTTTCTCAAAGCCATGGAAAGGGAATTCACCCAAGATGATTCCAATAGCTGGGTAGCTTCCTTACCCTTCCGTTCTCCAAGAGTAAAACTACCTAACAATAGGTAGCGAGCTACCACTAGATTCTCCTCTCTGAAACGCACTCTTGAGAGAAAACTAGTAATGGAAAAACACTTTGTAGACTTCATGCAGAAGGTATTCGATAGAGACCATGCGGAACCTGCACCACTGGTAAGGGAAGGAGAAGAATGCTGGTACCTTCCATCCTTTTGGCGTGTATCACCCCCGCAAACCTGAACAAATCAGAGTCGTGTTCGATTCCAGCACTCAGCATGAGGGTGTCTCTCTCAACAATCTGCTTCTCACAAGCCCTAAACTAAACAACAGCCTCATGGGCATTCTAATTCACTTCAGACAAGAACCCGTTGCGGTTATGGCTGACATCCAGCAGATGTTCCATTGCCTTATCGTTAAGAAAGATGACAGAAACTATCTCAGGTTCCTATGGCACAAGGGCAATGATATCAACAAAGAGGTCATAGATTACCGGATGAAGGTACATGTCTTTGGCAACAGTCCATCACCTGCTTTAGCAATCTATGGACTGAGAAGGATAGCCCAAGAAGGTGAGAAGTAGTATGGATCTGAGGCTTGTCAATTCGTCGAAGAACTTCTACATCGACGATTGACTGAAATCCTTACCCACAAGTGCAGAGGTAATTGATCTCCTCTCCAGAACCAAGGAAATGCTGTCTGTAGCGAACCTTAGACTTCGCAAGATAACCTCCAACAGCAAGGAAGTAATGAAGGCCTTTCCAGCTGAAGATCATGCAATCAACTTGCGGGACCTTGACCTCAACTCTGAAGTTTTTCCTATACAACGCAGCATAGGATTGCTGTGGTATATCAAGCAAAATACATTTATATTTCAAGTGTTTGCTTGCGACAAACCTTTCACTAAGCGTGGAGTTTTATAGGTCGTGAACAGTTTTTGGGTTTTTTTTATGATCCTCTCGGGTTCATAGCCCCCATCACTAGGCAAGATACTTCTGAGACAGCTTACTACCAAGAATATGGATTGTTACGCTCCTTTACTTATCGAGAAACAACAAAGGTGGGAAAAATGGAAAAGGTCTTTGAAAGTATTATAACAACTCCAAGTACCATGCTGTTATGCTCCCAGTTCTCGTTCAGCTGCTGTCAAGAGGAAAATACACATCTTCTCTGATGTATCAATGGAAGCCATAGCCGTAGTGGCCTATCTGAAGATCTCAGGAACCAACAATGAGCTACACTTTGGATTTGTGCTAGGTAAGGCCAAACTAACCCCGAAACCTGCACATTTCATACCAAAACTTGAACTCTGTGCAGTCATAAGGAATTAATTGAACGTCGCAATAGATTCATTCACCTTTTACACAGACAGTAAGGTTGTTCTCGGTTATATACACAACCAAAAAAAACAATTCTATGTGTATGTTGGCCATCGAGTAGAATGGATCAGAAGTTTCTCCACCCCTGACCAGTGGCATTACATCTGCACAGAACTTAACCCAGCCGACCGGGGAACAAGACCAGCGCCAACTTCAAATCTGCTAGACCACATATGGTCTCCACTGCCAAGATTTCTATACAAAGTTCCTTGTTTGTTACCTACCAATGTAATTTCTGATCTGGTGGACCCTGCGTCCGACAAAGAAACTAGAGCCCTAAGTTTTACACTTTACACTTCCATAACTTCTAAGGTGAAGCTGATGTCACATCACTTTGAACGTTTCTTGACATGGAGTTTTCTTGTGCGAGCCATGGCAGACTAATTCACATTGCACAGTGTTTTGCAAAGAACGCATCATCGGAGTGTGGTGGTTGGCATATGTGTAAGGAACACCCTACAGTTGCAGAATTTAAACTTGCTGAACAAATTATCCAGTGTACACAACAAAAGGTGTATCACTCAGAGATAGACAGTATCTCGAAGGGCATCAGTCCGTCCAAGGGCAGCGCACTCCATAAACTCAAGCGAGTAGTTGATCACCACCAATTGCAGAGTGGGTGGCCGGATAGAGAAATCTGATCTAAGCAGCAAACAATAGAACCCCATCATCATACCAGGTGGACATTATATCGCTACCTTGCTAATACGACACCAACACGAGCGAGTGCATCACCAAGGTAGACAGTTCACTGAAGGTGCCATCAGATCAGTCGGTTTATAGATCATAGGAATGAAGAGATGCATCTCCTCCGTTTCTCAGCGCGTATTGGAGGAGGAGGGGGGGAAGAGACTGCTGCCCACACTGCAGAGGGTACCCATGCTACTTCCCTCACATCGGTTCAACGTGTATGGGCTGAAGAGGAGGAGGCTGAGAGTCATCTTCCTAGTGAGGACAGCGATGTGTCGTGTACTGGGACTCTGGCACACATGGCTGACTTTATGTTAAGCTGCCTTTCCCGTGACCCTCGCGTTAGACGCATTCTGGCCAACACAGATTCAGCCTTCTTGACCCACAGTATAAGGAGAACCTTTCCACTCTCATTCCCAATGAGGAAAGGAGTACGAGAGTGATGCAATATCACAAGGCCCTGGTGGAAAAGCTGATACTAAACTTCCTATCTGACAATGCTAGCGGTAGAGGACGTAGCTCAGTGGGCTAACTAGCAGGTGAGACGAGGGGAACAGGCAGCATGTCCAGCACAGGCAGGAGAACACTCTCCAAGGCCTTTGCCAGTTTTATAGCACTAGAATGTGTCACCACTGCCCAGTCTAGGCTGACTACTGGTAGGAGGGAGCAGTGTAAAAAGATGGTGAGGGAGTACATAGCCGACCGTACCAACATCCTCCGTGATCCCTCTGCTCCATACAACTATTGGGTGTCAAAGCTGGACAAGTGACACAAACTTGCGCTGTACGCCTTGGAACACTGGCCTGCCCAGCCACTAGCGTGTTATTAGAGAGTGTGTTTAGTGCTGCTGGGGGGATTATCACGGATAAGCGTACCCGCCTGTCAACTGACAGCCCCGACCGGCTTATACTTATGATGAATAAAGGCTGGATTTCCCCAGACTTCTCTTCTCCACCGGTGGAAAGCAGCTTAACATAAAGATTCTTTAAGCTGGTACAGGAGAACCATTCACCCTCTATCACCTCAAAAAAGGGTAGAAGTAGCTTGGTCTATCCTTCTCCGATCTCCCTCCTCCTCCTAATCCAGCATGTCAGCACGCGGAACAACCAATTCTTTAGAGGGCCAAAAGGCTCTGTAAAAACTAATTTTTGCCTCCAGGCTCTCTTACTAAATTCAGCAAGTAGAGCTCTATGTAAAAAGTTTTTTTCAGGGGTTCACCTGCACTCTTGGTGCACAAATTTTTCCGGGCTTCGCCTATACTTGTACTAAACAAATGTATACTTGGTAAACAAATTTTTCAGGGGTTTGCCTATACTCTTGTTAAAACAATTGTTTCTGGGGTTTGCCTATACTCTTGGTCAACAAATATTACATGAGTTCGCCTATACTCTTGGTACACAAATGTTTCAAGGGTTCACCTGTACTCTTGGTCAGCAAATGTTTCAGGGGTTCACCTATACTCTTGGTTCACAAATCTTTCAGGGGTTCGCCTATACTCTTGGTACACAAATGTTTCAAGGGTTCACCTGTACTCTTGGTACACAAATGTTTCAAGGGTTCACCTGTACTCTTGGTAAACAAATGTTTCATGGGTTCACCTGCACTCTGTGTAAAAAGAAAAAAAAATGTTTTGTTGTAGAATGGGTTGTTGAATTGTGGAGATGTGTAGAACTACTAGCATCTGAGTCCCCTTTATGCCCATGTTTGTGGCTCATGAAATTTTGTGACGGAGGTGGCATGGGATTGGAATAATTGAAACCCAACACTCCTTTTGTAGGATTACAACTCCACTTTAGTGCATCATCAGTTTGCCGGCTGGGACCAGTAGTGCGCACAAAGCAATCACAAGCATCCTGGCTGTATACTGCATACTGTTACCGGTTCTATACAGTATACTGCTACTGGTGTACACAGACTATATAACTAACAAAACTCCTCATTTTTTAGTTGTTTTTTGGCTGAAAGCATTTGCATAATAGGCCAAAGTGTTATATAGTGCAGATCGAGAGTACACACAAGACTGTACACATTTTACACTGTCTATTTTTGGCTTAGAGTGTGCACAAAATACCTCGCAGTTTGTGTTGCATTTTGACCCAGTGCATTATACAACATGATGAAGACTAGGGGTAAGGGTTGAGGACGAGGACGTGGGTGCCGCTACCTGAATGAGGGTGTGGGCAGAGGCCGAGGTCCTGGGCGGGGTGAAACAGTGCCTGGCTTGGCCACTCTAATTTCTTCATGGTTTATGTTGTCTTTCCCTTGGGCACTGGTTAACAAGTCCCTTGGGGAGAGATCTTTTTCGTTTTTTTCTCTTTGTATGCTTCCTCAACTAGCAGAGGCGTCGTTGTGTGCCTGGCCACTCGAAGGGGGTGCCCAGGTCGGATGGCCACCCGCCAGCTGCCGTGGCCGGACAGGCAGAGTGGGGACTCGGGGACTCCGTGGCTCTGTCTCAAAGGGAGGCTACAGTGCATTGACTCCAGTGTGCGCGTCCCCACTCCTTCTCAGCGCTTTGAGAAAATAGGTCAAAGACCACCAGCTCTCTGCGAGTATTCCTGGACAAAGGCAGGTTGACCTGAACCCCCAGGAAGAGAGGAGTGGGTCGCTCCTCTTTCGTGTTCCACTCCGCGGGACGTCAGGAGCCGAACAGAACAGCCTACGGTGTCGTGGAGCTACCATCGGTGAAGTGGGTGATGGGGTTTGCCTTACCCCATCTGGGATGGAGACAGCTGGACTCTGCGCTGGGGAAAAATTTCAGTATGCTGTGGATGCAGGCTCGTGCAGGGGATTGGGCAGTAATGCCACCATGTAACAGAGGAGAAGAGGCAGTGGTGTCACCCGCAGGCGGTGATAGACCTTCGTTGCACCTTATGTGGTGCTTAGCTAAAATGTGCCAGCGTGTGTGCCTTGCTGATTATGGTCTGTCCCAACTAAATTGTTAGTGGGGTGACCACCAGGCTCTTGGCAACAATTTGGCTTAATAGTGCGACCTGGGAGCCTCTGATGCATTCATGTATGCTGCCCCTGCTGTTCCCTATCCGTTTCTGCGGTCTTTCCATCACTTTCTGATGTTTTTAGGTGATTCACACAACCTCCCCTATGTGGAGCATGGGTCACCTTCAAAAATGCTCCAGTCTTCCATTGACTTCAACGGGGTTCGTTACTCAAAATGAGCTCTTGAGCATTACAAAAAGTTCGACTTGAGTAACGAGCACCTGAGCATTTTTGGTGCTCGCTCATCTCTATTGGTCACCCTTTTTGCTGAAGTTTCTGCTATAAACGCAATACCACTAGTTCCGGTATCTTCAGACCCTGATACTCCAATTATTCTTACTCCAGTTACGCTCCTCACCAAGAAGGCTGGGACTGCTACTATTTCCCCAAGCAACTTTGACTATAGTGACATTTACAGACGTCAGTGGAAACAGGTTCAACATCCGTCCAATGTGTTCTGGCACCATTGGAAGATGGAGTATCTACACACCCTCCAAAGTCGTCAGAAGTGGCAGATTCCAAAACTCAATCTCCAGGTTGCTTATCTTGTTCTTCTGAAAGACAAAGAGGCTCATCGGAATGAATGGCCCATGGGTCTTGTCACCAAGGTCGTCCCTAGCGACATTGGGAAAATTTGAAAGGTTGAAGTCAAGGTGACAAAAGGAGGCACTGTACGAGTTTTCTTCCATCCAATCAGTGAACTAGTATTTCTTCTTCCAAGGAAGGAAGTCACCTAAGGAAGCTATGATTATCCTACATAGCTCATGGCGGAGAGCATATCACCGCGGACTGCAACTGAGAGAACCTGAAGAAATTCACCTGCGTATTACTTTCACCACAATAGTTGATTTGTTAATTTTTTATTGACGTTGCATTTGTTGCCTTGTTTTTTAGGCTAAACAAGAATTTCTGGACTTTGAAGGACATTATCTCACAACAGTGTTCAGTGAAATCTAAAGATTTCAGGCGGGGAGTGTCATGTTTCATCTACCTGACTCTATTCCTTGACATGAATAAGCTGTACTGTATCTGCAAGTGTTTGCCTTTTAGTATGTCCCTTCTGGTTCTCTGTACTCCCTATGTTGTATAACTCCTCCCTTTTCTCCTGTTAGTAAGTTTCCTGTCCATAGCCCTCGTGTTAAGTCTCTTCTCTGTGCCTCATCATCATTCTTTTTACCTACTGCTGAATGTGCATTCTACAAGATTTCTACCTGAATAAACCCTGTAATCTTCTCACATGCCTTTGCGGTTGAGTTGGATGCTATCTGACAACATATACCTGCTGTGAGTACTGGTTCATAACTACAAGGACAGTTTCCTCAGCCTATACACTTGCAGCCATGTTTTTGAGTCAGAATAGAGGGCGTCTGTCAGAAGTTTGAGGATGCGTCGCTTGCTTAATGTGCTTGGAGAAAGATCCTGAAATAGTGAGATTTTGGTGCGTTCAAAGTAGATATTCCGAGTCTCTCCCGCTTTTTGAAGGATGGTGGAGGTGTCATCATAACTCAAAAGGCTGCAAGTGGTGTCCCCGGGAAGCTTTGAGGCAGAGGGTTTAGGGCGCAAGGCTCTGTTAATGCATTCAATGACGATGATTTCTACCCTCATGTCCCCCAGCAGGGATTGGAAAATTTGAGGCGCTGCTGCATGAAACGCCTCATTCACCACAGGTACAGGGAGGCCAGAAAACCTAATGTTTTTGCATTGGCTTCTATTCTCCTGATCTTCCAACATAAGCATGGCATGGTTCAGATGCTCTTGCTGAGCGATTAGATTCGCCTGTGTGGCGCTGCTGTGTGGGAGCAGTGTGTGTTGCACATTTTCCAGCCCTTAAACTCCTTGGCCTATTAGCCTCACATCTGATTTTATGTCCGCCAGTTCTTTCATTACTGGAGAAAGCGACTGTGCGAGGATCTGTTTTATAAAGGAACGTGAAATTGGATTGTGGTCTCGCTCTTCGGCCTGTTCTATGCTGCCTGATGCACACTCCATATCAACGTCCTCTAGATCCTGTTCCTGCTGGTTGCTGTGTGAAGCTTTAATCTGTTGCGCAGGGAGTGAGACGTGTTTTTTCTTTAGGTATTTGTCTGTTTGGCTTTTGGAGGGTTTAGGTATCAAGGAGGTCTTTGTTTCTTTCTCTGCTGGTCTTCACCATTTTGAGATGTTCTGTAGCTTCATGCGGTTCAATGTGGTGATGCGAGAAGTTTTAGTTGTGCATTATACGCATCTCGTTCCCAGCGGCATCTGTATAATGGATGCTAAGGTAGATGCTAAGGTGAAGAAGTTAGTGACGAGTATCTTTATGCAAGAGGGGGTGAAGTTCTGCTGCTTCTCTGGGCTGCACTGACCCAGACCCAGACAGGTTGAGAGATGATCTAGTTCTACCCAGGAGGCAGACTATATCTTGTGGGCTGAGTGGAATTCCAGGATCTATCCAGGCCTCGGGTGGTGGCGTGCTTTCAATCCTCTGGCCTACTTTCTCATGTGCTTTATGGGGCAAATACAAGGGGATGTTCCCCATGGTGAGCCCCCTCTGTTGTCTTCCTGGAGGGGCTTTTATCAGGGCCTCTCACTCCCTGATTGCTTCCCAGGCAGCCCTAGGATGCAAGATTCAGGGCTTGGGGCCATTTCTAAGGAAGGGGGGGGGGGGTCACCTTCTTCCCTGCTCCAGGAACTCTGCAGTGTCCTTGTAAGGGGTCTCCTTCTGCTTGGAGGCCCTCTGCAGTGCCGCGATCCAGCTGCACAGGGCCACCCGCTAATTTAGTCCCAGGCTTCTCTGGCCTACCAGGCCGTGATGTAGAAAATGCGTTGAGCCGGCCGCGTGACCTTTCTATGTGGTCCGGGCATCTCAGGGAGGGCTCTGGTGCTAATGGGGAGCACTTCTGAGGTGTGGGGAAGCCAGATAGCCGCCGGTAAAACACTGACTTGTGGGGCTCTCTTGCTGCATCCACTGACATCTCCTCTCTACCCCTGGCCAAGAGGACCTGTGTCTGGGTGTGAGAGGGTTTTCCAGCCTCCAGTAGCTCTTGGAATCCGCTGCTGGCAGCCAGAAATTTAGCCACCGGCTTCAATGAGCCTCCAGGGTTTGGTAGGAAACAAATATCCGCGGCAACGGATCGGGCTGGGAAGCCCCTCAAACTCTTCATCTTGATGCCCGGAGCATGATGGTGTCAGTGGGGAAGGTGACAGACCCCACGGGAGCTCAGATGGCGCCAGATATAATGTGGGTAAGACGGAGCTCTCCCGTGGCACTTCCGGTCCTCTCGGTGGTAAGCCATCCCCCATTTTGTAATGCCTTTTAACCCTTTATTGACGAAGCCTATGAGTGCCTTAATTACAAACCAATTATTTCAGTTTTTTTCCATTGTCTCATTCCAGGAGCATTAACTTTCTTAATTTTTTCATCAACGTAGCCTTATAAGGGCTTGGTTTTTGCGGGATAAGCTGTATTTTTAAGATTTGGTTTTGTGTTGCAACATTCCAAGAGCCATAGCATTTTCTTTTCTATCGATGGAGCTTTATGTGTCAGGGTAATTCTGCATGCAGCACCAATGAGGCCCACCCCAATGCCCCGCAGCCGGCTTTAAAGAAAAACACCACACACAGAGGTCTGGTATAGTTCCTCACACGGGAGTAACTGCACGCTTCATTGCAGGTTACATGATGTTTTATAAATTCATAGTCGGGAATGCTGCTTGCCTGTCAAAAATGTGCATATCACAGATATACCGGAGTACGCGTTTCAGTTCTTGCTAGAACCTTGCTCACCTCTACATTATAAATTGTTTGACAATCCTTAAAAACTTTCATTTGTAATAACTTGATTAAAATCAACAGTGAATTAACCCCCAATTGATGAAATAGCATTGAGAGCTTCTCAGTTCGTCTCCTCCCAACAAAAAGCCCGACATGAGAAGCCTCAAACGTCATTATTTATATGAAGAAACATAAAAAGATAATCAGGGAGGCGCTTCAACCAGTTTAACTGGGGGGTGACGCTGGGTGGTCAGAACGAGTGAAATGAGATAAAGTGAAATAAAATAAAATGGGACTTACCCGGTGTATGGTGGAAACCCCTGTGGAGAGGAGTCCCACCACCACCTCCTAGTCCAAGTTTGCTTGTCAGACCTCTAAAGGGTCTTACTCCTCTGGTGTCGACCAGGTTCCTGGGTTGTTGGAGTCTGCTGCAGAGCTTCTGTGTCCAATAGTGAATGGACCCACGATAACGTGATGAAGGTTGAAAAAAAGGTTGAAAAAATGCTCTTGCGCTGTCTCAACAAACAACCGAATGTGACAATGTAATATTGTCTTAAAAGATTTATTAGAGTACAACGCGTTTCGTCGCGTAAGAGCGACTTTATCAAGTCGACGAAACGCGTTGTACTCTAATAAATCTTTTAAGACAATATTACATTGTCACATTCGGTTGTTTGTTGAGACAGCGCAAGAGCATTTTTTCAACCTTTTTTTCAACCTTCATCACATTATTTATATGATTCCTTTTCATACATTAATTAAAAATAGCTTCCTTACTTATTAAAACACATGGATAAATGAATATTAATAATAATGGAACATAGAATAAATTATTTTGTATTATATGCTGTTATATTAGAGAAATTAACCTTTTCTTTACTTTACTTTATATTGTACATTGCTGCAAATCCAATAACAATTAAATACCCACACATAATTAACTTATTTATGAACAACTGAATTAATATATGTAAAAAAGTTCAGACTTCAAATTCATACTGCAGCAAGGGGGGTTCTCTTGTCTCGGGATCGCTGACCTCTAGTACCATGAATGGCACACCCCGCGGGAAAACACGGCTAAGGAACAGCGTATATTTTTTTTTGGCTCCCGCCAGCGCTTATTTCATCACACGTCACAGCACAGTAAATCATGTTAATGTCCATTAGCACCCCACTTGGGTGGGAGTCCAGGGGCGTCATCCCTGTCGGACTCTGCCTTTTCAGGCCACCAGCTGGAAGCACCTTCCTCTGCTGTGTTGGCCCTCTCTCTCTCAGGTGTTGAGGTTAGGGGCATCACCCTGTCAACCTCTTGCCTTTCCAGGCCACCAGCCTGCAGCACCTCACTCTGCTGCGCTGGTTCTCCCCCTCTCTTTGGCAGGAACTGGCTTTTATCTGGTTCCTGCTCCACCCCTTGGTTAACCCTCGCAACAGAAGTCCTGTCTTTGGCCCTCCACAGGCCCTTCTGTGTACTGCACTACAACAATACCCATAGGGAATCTTGTACCTAATGTCAGTTTCCAACATGCCTCCCTCCTAAACACTTGTTCCTGACTAACTATGCCTTTTTTCTACTGAACACCCTTTCAATGCCATCAAAAATAAAGCTTTTTAAACTACCTGAATGCATTTCCGAAAAAATGCCTTACTACCCCAGAGCTATTGATGTTACCATTTTTAATATTCCTGACATGTTCCGTGATCCGAGTTCTAACTTTGCAGGTTGTGCAGCCAATATAGCTTTTGTTACAATCTGTGCATGAAATCATATAAATCACGTTAGCAGTATCACAATTTATATAACTATTTATTTTATATTCTTTAAGTTTCTCACTATCAATAAATGTGTTTCTTTTTACTGCTAGATGACATATACTGCACTGCGAATTACCGGACTTAAAGGATCCATTATTTTTTAGCCACTGTGGTTTATTTTTAAATAAACTAAAGGTGCTTGGGGATAATAAATCCCGTAATTTTTTTTTTTTTTTTCGCAACACACATTACACCCTTGTCTAGTATATTGTTTACAATCTCATCTTGCCGCAAGATAGGTAGGAATTTATAAAAAACTTTTCTGATATTATAAAAATTCCTTTTGTGGGCTGTAGAAAATATTAAAACATTTTTCTTATTCTTCCTTTTTTTTATCCTCAAGAAGTGTTTCTCTATCAATGGCTTCAACTTTATTACATGCTTTATCAAGTACTGCCTTTTATATCCTCTTACATATAGTCTTTCTTTATGTCCTTTCTTGTTGTATCAAATGTAGAACTGTGTGGAGAGAATTTGTTTACCAAGAAGAAGACTATCAGATTCCGTGTAGTAGTCTGGACCCAGGAGAAATACAAATCACACCAGCCTGTGCGGTATCAAGTGATTTCTAATTTATTCTAAGGTGGTCAAAGCCTATATACTATAAATGACATCACAGCAAAAGTATATACCTCCAAGATTAATAAGAATACATAATAGGCTAAAACAAAAATGATTGACATAAGTTACACCTCCTTAAGTGTATCTATTACATATAATAAAACCCTTATGAATTCAGGAGAAAGGAATGCATGTAAAGGCGCCTTATAGTCTGCCCCCCGTTTCCTGTCTATAGACATGCATACATGGGGGGTCTAGTAGACTCTTATCTCTAATCTGTTTTCCTCAGAAGACATGCAGGCCTATAGAAGGGTTTCGTTTAACCCCTTCACGACTTACACTAGTATCATGCTATATATTCCTAGTCTACAATGCAATATAGAATAATTAACTGATACATTGATCTACAATTTTCTTAACATTCCCCACTTTAGATCAATACATCAACACAGTATAACAGTAATACACATATATAATGTCTCTACCACAGACCCCCTGGCTTATTCAGGCCCGAAGCTTTATTACCAGGACGCCTGGGTTCACACTTCAAGACTAAGTATGTAATTATTTCATATAAAAGTATTACATTGATGCATATATATATATATATATATATATATATATATATATATATATATATATATATGAAGTCATTCCACCAATTGTACCCAAGATTAGGCCTGCCCCCAAGAGAAGCTTGGCCTTGATTTATTATGAGATTGATGTTCCTTTCTTCATATATAAATGATTGTCCATCATGATATAAAATCTTACTTATCGAAGTGTCCATCAGTGATTTAGAGCGATCCTCCGGTACAATCAGAACGCACTGGAATCGAAATGCCACACTTCAAAATCATCAAAGTAAAATGGCGCTTTCTTCATAGAACTTTTAACCATCACTTGTCATACAGAGGTGGTCACCTGACCCAGTAAGGTATCTTGTTCTTCGTCATCTTGTATATTTTGGAACATAGTTTTGGTGATGGAAGTGTTAATAAGGTTTTGTAATAGTTCTCGGATACATGGAATACAGCAGCAACCGCAGAGTACTAGAATGGAGGCAAATACTGACATAGAGACTAATGTGGAGTATATGACTTGTGACCAGTGTCCAAACAAGTTTTCCAACCAGTCTGTGAATGGATTGTCTATACCAGAGTTCTCAGCTAGTTCATTTGATAATGCATTTAACCCTTCCAGTGCTCGAGTAACACTACCATCAGGTGCTGTGTTATTAGGAATGAAAGTACAACAATATCCTCCAATCATTTTACAAACTCCTCCTTTTTCTGCTAGTAACATATCAAGAGCCATTCTATTTTGCCATGCAATGAGTGAGGTAGGTCCTAGTTGTTCCGCTAGGCCCTTGATTGCATCTCTTGTATAATTAACAAATCTCTGTTGGTTATAATATATATAATTAATCCAGTCTACATTTTTATTCACTGTTACCCACCATGCAAGAAGAGACTCAAACCCCCAGCTATCTGATTCCTTGCCTTATACTCGTCCGGTACCCCCCTTGGGACCCCGATGGTGTCAATGTAAACATTGGCGTCAAAGGAACCTTTGGGAGAGGCATTCCTAGTTCTCCGGCCATGGCCCTTGCTGTTGTCCTCGGAGGTCATGAGGTACACAGGCATTATCAGTTGAACCAAAGCACAATCCCCGTTGAGGTCCGTACCTGGCACCTGTTTTAAACGCCTGTCCCCACACAACCACCACACGTCTGCGCGTGCCCTCTGTAGCTCAGGCCATATCCCAGAAAATAGCGTGCCCTTTACAGTTATCCTCTCCGCACAGTATCCCTTAGGCAGTCTCCCGTAGTCTGCCTTGGTCCCATTACCAGGTAATGCGAAGCAAGTATAATTCCCAGGATAAGAGACAACGGCAGGTGGTATTTGGTCCCCGCTCACAGGTGGAAACCGCAAACTCAATGTATAACATGGATCACTTATCTGTGGGGTGTAGGTAGAATTGAAAAGCTTAATCATACATTTTAACCCTTCAGGATCAGTAGCATTACTGAGTGGAAAAGGTATTGTGCCCAAGTGTGGTCTGGCTGTGGCACAAATGATACAATTTTCTTTTCTCAAACTATGTGCAGTGTATCTTAACCATTCCAACCATTTATTCTTTTCCTCATATCCCACTTCTAAAGCTAACTGGTCTTCCATTGTGAGATTTGTAAACCTTATAGTGTCACCGAAATCTTCAACCATTGTGTCACTCTGTGTTTTAGTTACTTCCATATATTTTGTTTTATTTTGAATTACTTGTATAAAGAAATGTCCTATTGGATTTATTCCAGATACCCATGCACCTATAGCAAACAACCTTTGTTCTTTTAAGATAGGGTTTTGCAGTGTGATTAACAATTGATTACAATCTTTGCTATGTGTGCATGGGGAGTTTACTGCCTTTATTACAGATAATCTTTTCTTTAAGCTTTGTGCATCTGTCCTTGACATTGTATAACCCCAATCCTGGGCTGCAGTGGTCCACAAGGCTTGAGACCAACCTGTACATTCAGTTCCAATATCAAGAAAACAAATATATTTGTCTGCCCAGGTAAGTTTCTTTGCTGCAGTGTGATCCCCACAGTTCATCAACTGACACATGTCTACCAGTATGGTACTTGTCACTCCTTCTATAAACGTTAAATTCAGAGCTCTACCAGTATCCTCCCATTGTGTAGGATCAGGGTAAATATGATGATGACCTCTGACAATTTCAGGGGTGTCCTCAATAGCATTCCCCAGACTCACCAATACACCAAAAATAAATGCTATTCCTGCCATATTGTTTTTACCGAGGAGGCCTTTGGGAAAAAGGGGTGTGGATTTCTTCACCGGTTTGAGACGAGGATCACCTAATGTGCCCCCCCCCCTTTGTAGTGGGCTTTTAAACCAGAACCTCCTCAGCACACTGTCCCTGCCCTGCCTGTGTTACCTTTTTACAGTGAGATTGGTGAATCCAGGTTTGCCGTTCAGCAATCTTTATTGCTGTGGGGGTGGTGAGGAGTACTTGGTAAGGTCCTTCCCACTTTGGGGTCTTCCAGCTCTTTTTCTTTATAACTTTGATTAGGACCCAATCACCTGGTATTATTTTCTCATCCCATTGTACTGGTTCTTCTGGAACAGAATGGGAAAGAATGATTTCTTTAGATTGCAATAATTTAGCCATGTATTCTGCAAGAGTCCTATCTGCTTCTTCATCCCCCCTTACTATATTAAGTTGAGGTATTTTAAATGGTTTACCATACATTATTTCAAATGGACTTAAACCTTCCTTAGTGGGGGTAATATGCATACTAAGTACTGCTAGAGGTAAGCAATATATCCAATTCCTTCCCGTCTGCTCCATGGCTTTCCTAAGTTTATTTTTAAGTATACCATTATGTCTTTCTACCAATCCTGCTGATTGAGGATGGTAGGCACAGTGATGTTTCAACTCTATATTTAATACTTCTCCTAGCTTGGAGATGACTTTGTTCACAAAATGGGCTCCATTGTCACTATAGATCCTCTCTGGTACTCCAAACCTAGGTATTATTTCCCTTAGTAATGCTTTAGCCACTGTGGCTGCATCTGACTGACCCGTGGGAAAGACTTCTATCCACTTAGTTAAAGCATCTATGATAACTAGGCAGTATTTCTTACCTTCACATTTGTTTAATTCAATATAATCCATACAAATGTGCTGGAAGGGATACTGAGGTATCGGAAAATGCCCCCTTTTTGGTCTTATATTCCCTTGTGCATTGTGTTTTTTTCACAGACAAGACAGGACAAACAAAAATTTTTTGAGTAATTTGTGAAGCCATACGCTGTGAATACTTTAGATATCAGTGCAACCATCCCTCCTGTTGAGACATGGCAGAGACCATGGCTCAATACTGCTGCATATCTGAATAGTGACTTAGGTAGGATGGGTTTATCATCTGTGGAAATGTATAATCCATCCTTCTGTATGGCTCCTTTGTTTATCCAGTATTGTATTTCATTTTGTGGGGCATGTGTTTGCATATCTTTGAGTATTTGCATGTCTAGGGTTACAGTTTCTGGCATATACATTTGTTGTGTCTGTGAAGCTTCCTTTGCAGCCTCATCTGCTCTTCTGTTCCCTATAGAAATGAGCTCTTGGTTGGACGTATGTGCTTGACATTTACAAATTGCTAGTTGTGCGGGTAGTTGTATAGCATCAAGTAATTGTAAAATCAAATCTTTATGGTTTATGTCTTTCCCTGTGGAGGTGACCATCCCCCTGTTTTTCCATTGTTGTGCAAACACGTGTACTGTAGAAAGGGCATATTGGCTATCAGTGTAAATAGTGACCTTCTTACCCTGTGCCCACTGACAGGCCTTAGTCAGAGCTACTAGTTCTGCTGCTTGTGCAGAGTAGTGCTTTGGCAAGGACCCAACTATTACAGTCTGTTCCAGTGTAACCACGGCATATCCGGTGGCGTTAGTGCCATCGGGGTTCTTCCTAGATGACCCATCTACAAAGAGAGTGTTTTCAGCATCCACAAGAGGTATATTCTGTAGATCTGGTCTGGGTAAAACATTTTGCGCTATCTCCCCCAGACAGTTGTGTGGAGTACCGTCTGAAGAAATAGGCAGTAAGGTAGATGGATTGAGTGTTGTGCATCTCTCAATTGTCAGATGTGGCTGTGAGCAGTAGTGTCATGCAGGAGAGATGTCTGGAAGGACTAAGATATGAGATCTTGTTTTGTAGGAGAATAACTGCAACAGCGTGCGGTACTTTCAGTGTAAGTGGGTGGAACAGCACTATAGTGGCAGAAGATTTGATTGCTTCAGCTGCTGCTACTACTGCTTGTACATAGGGGGGGAGCGCACGGGCCACTGGATCTAATCTGCAAGAGTAGTATGCCAGCGGTCTCTGTTTCCCACCGTGTTCCTGAGTTAACACAGAGGTCATATATCCTTCCCTTGAGTCAACAGTTTGCACAAAGGGCTTGCTGTAATTTGGGAGGCCCAAGACTGATGTGCCCACCAGAGTCTGTTTTAATGTAACAAAGGCTTCTTCAGAGGACCTCTCCCACTGGATCTTGTCAGCTGCAGCCAGAGTTTCATCATAGATGAGTCTGGTAAGAGGCGCTGTCAGAGATGCATAATTTGGGATCCAGGCTCTGCAGAAGTTTGTCATTCCCAAAAAAGACATCATTTGTTTTTTTGTTTGTGGTTTTGGGACCTCCAGGATTGCTTTTTTCCTGATGTCATCTAAATGCCTACCTTCATGGGACAGATTATACCCCAAATATTTAACTGTTTGCTGACAATATTGGAGTTTCTTGCTATTTACTTTATGGCCTTGCTCATAGAGAAACCTCAAGAGTGCAGTTGTGTCCTCCCGACAATTCTCCTCACTGTCTGCTGCTAGCAGTATGTCATCAACATACAGTAGTAGCTGACTACCTTTAGGAGGTTGGAACTGGGCTTAATTTGCTGACATAGCCTGGGAGAAAATTGTAGGAGACTCACAATACCCCTGTGGTACCCTGGTGAAGGTATATCTACTTCCCTTATAAGTGAAAGCAAACCAAAATTGGTGATCAGGGTGTACAGGTATGCTAAAGAAAGCATTACTGATATCCACAACAGTAAAATGAGTGGATTCGGTCTGAGGTCATTAAGTAAAGTATGTGGATCTGGTACTGTGGGGGCTCTTGGAAATACGGCCTTATTAACTTGTTGTAAATCCTGCACCATCCTCCATCCCATGGATGGAGGAGCCTTTTTAACCGGGAACAGAGGTGTGTTGCAGGGACTGTCTGGACATGGCACAATGACTCCTGCTTGTAACAGATCTTTGATTATAGGCTCTATGCCAAGTTCAGCTTCTGGTCTAAGGGAGTACTGTCTCTGATGTGGACGGAAGGTAGATCTAGGAGTAATAGTGACTGGTTCTACTCCCTTTATCAATCCAACATCAGCTGGCCCTTTTGACCACAGACTATCAGGCAACTGTTCAAGGTCCATCTCCTGTACTGTAAGGTTTATGTGTCAGGGTAACAATGATCCTTCTGGAATCAAGGCTTCAGGATGTGCTACCAAGGTAGTTTGGACTATTTTTGCAAATGATTTTAATTTAGGATTTTCCCAGATGCCATCTGGCCTCCGGATCCAATCCTTACTTTGTTTACAAGCACGTACAAATTGGCCTAGTTCTTTCCATTCTGCGTTTGGTGGTTTTGAGAGGGATATATGGGGGCTTAGTCCTTTGTATAGTGACTGCATGTGTTCACTAAGGATACATGAGGCCGCGGAAAATCCCTCTGTATCCCAGAATATCTGTTCCACTGTGAAGGATGTGGGACTCTCTCTAAACAATTCCTTTTCATACGAGATATCCGGCCCTTGATAGAACCGGTACCACATAGTACAATGAAGATTTAGTTCTGGCTGAAACTCCACCCTGGCGGAAAGCGTTTTTTCACCAGGATGGCATTGCAGTGCTGTAATTACTTGTTTCTCAGCCTCCTTCATTATGTTGTTCACTTCCCACCTACATTGCTCCACTGCTATCTTCAGTGTGTAGTATGTCTGCAGTTCTCCAGGGGCTGTTCTAACTTCAAATTTATTTCCCTTGGGGATAATAGAAATACCTAATTCCGTCATCATATCACGTCCCAATAAATTTACTGGACATATTCGAGACACTATAATCTGACATTTTACAGACTTATTTGTCTCTGGGTCCGTTATGATAACGGGTTCAGAGAGGGATTCCCTGTGGGTCCGGCCATTAACCCCTCTTACCATGATATGACTGTTACTGCATTTTACATCAGGTACATCATTGGGATGTATTAATGTTCTAGTGGCTCCTGAGTCCACCAGGAAAGTAATCATCCGCCCATTCACCTGGAGATCTATCTCAGGCAGAGTAGAAATTGCCAAGAGATCCTCCAAGTTTTGTACATCCACCTCTTCTAGTCATTTTTCCCAAGGTGTCAGAGAGTATTCGTTCTCTGGACATCCTCGGGCAATATGACCAGATTTCCCACAATTCCAACACACAATTGAGTCCCTGAACGGCACCCGACCTCTGCTTCTCCCTCTACCTCTACTTCCACGTCCTCTCGCTGTCCAATGACCTCTCTGACTTTCCTGAACCATCGTATCACATTCTTCCCCCTGTATAAAAACTCTCACTCTCTCACTCTTCTTTCCCTTTTCTTTGTAAAATTTTTCCGCATGTTTTGCATACTCCAAAACATCCTGCAATGATCCTGTTCTAAGGGTAACCATATGTTTCGTTATATAACCTCCTATTTCTTTCTTCACTACACTTACAAACGCATTCTTTAACTGCTGATTATATGCAGCGTTCGGATCATCTCTCTCTTCCTGATTTCCCTCTGGTGCCTCTAGTCCACTATAGATGTCAAATACTTCCTTCAGTCTGTGATAATACTGATCTACATCCTCATCATCTCTCTGAGTACATCTATGTATTTCCACCCAATTCGTCCTTCTAGCCCACCTGTTCCTACATCTTTGAATTAAATTGTTTGTTCTCTCTATTAAATCCTGATTATCATGTGGAAGAGGTCTGCCATCTCCTCCCCTCCCATTCCAATTGCCTTCTACAGAACTCCAATCTGGCCCTAGAATTCTTCTAGCTGCTCTCTCTATTTCTTCCCCATTCAATTTATAACTTCTCATTAACCCTCTGAATTGTTCATCAAACTGTCGGGGGTCTATTTTTGGATGCTTAATATGCTCTGTGGCTTTTACAACATCCTTCTCTGTCCATGGTCTGTATACTTCCATGGTAGCAGGATGTTGACCCCCCTGGCCATCATCTAGCCCACTCCGGGGGTTCGGGACATCAATCATAGGAAAGACATCCTTACTCTCTTGCGCTACTCGTTGGATCATTTGTCTCTCACTCCTGCGGGGGCCCTGGGTTACAGGAGTCTTGAAATTACTATCATCTAACAAGGAATCTATATGATGACTTGGCAACGGAGGAGCATTAGGTGTGGAATTTTGCCCGTATGGGGGTGGTTGGACACTATCCAAACCCCCATATGCAGCTACAGGGATAGGTGGCACAGTTTGTACAGGGCAGACTAAATGATCATCTTCTTTATCTACTAGAGGCATCATTTCAGTTTTTGCTGCATTGGGTCTACTTTTTATCTGAGTATGGCGGGTTTGGGCTTCTTTTAACCAATCTTCAGCAGCGGATAATCCGTATTTCTGCTGATCTTTAGTTGATTTTGTCCGTATTTTATCACATAATTCTTTACAACTATTGACTTTCAATTTATTTTTAAATCCATATTTCTTTTCCCACTTGTCACAATATTTGACATAGTCAGGATCTAACTTGTGCATGTACTTCTAATCCCCTTCAAGGACTTCCTGTCGTTGGCAACAACAACAGAGACATGCACAGGAAAATGCCTTACAGTTTGTATTTCCCATTGTTAGTAATTATGTTCTTGGCGCCGATTTACAAGACAAACAACATAAAACAAGCCTCTGGCCACTAAAATGTTTAGTGAAAACGCAAAGGTCCCTTACCAGAATCGCTGCTTCGCTTTATACACGAAGACCCCTTGTAGTTTCACCGAGTAGGGCCTGTGAACATCGAACACAATAAGGGGCTTGTCCGAAAACAACCTGCACAGCGAGGTTGGTCCTTAATGTGTCCTAGAGGTCAATGCCCACGTATCGGATCCACTCATCTCAATCACTCACACATTCACTTCATGCAATATAAGACAGCAATACAAATATTACAATATGTTAGTAGGCGGCCTCCCTCTTTTTATATTCTTAGTTATTCTATAACACAATATCAAGGAAAAAAGAAGTAGTAAGAAAATAATGAGTAAAGTTCCCTCAACACAAAACTTATCACAATGTTGTACTCTTGGCGACACCCATGTGTCGTTAGACGTCATTTAACCCCTTGTTTAACGTGCACAGAGTAATTCTTTCCTGTAGCCTTCTCACAATGGCTATGGTCTCACATAGACTACTGCTATTGCCCCTTAGCAACCAATTCGTCTATACTTCCTTCTCATTTACTATACACATTTTAAAATCGTCTAAGCAATGTAGAATACAGAAAAGGCAGAAAGATGAAGGGAAAAGGTATACAACCGGTATACTTACTACACGTTATCTGGAAGGCCTCTAAATTCTCAGGCTAGTTCGGAAAAACGTCACTGTTTCGGACAGGATGCCCGACTGGCCTCTAATGACGTCTAATCAAGACGGAGGTCTTTTAGTGATCGGAGAGTACTTCAGACCCACCTGTTCAGTCAGTGTCCTGTCCCTCTGCAGTGAGTGATTCCGGCTCGAAGGACCAAAAATGTGGAGAGAATTTGTTTACCAAGAAGAAGACTATCAGATTCCGTGTAGTAGTCTGGACCCAGGAGAAATACAAATCACACCAGCCTGTGCGGTATCAAGTGATTTCTAATTTATTCTAAGGTGGTCAAAGCCTATATACTATAAATGACATCACAGCAAAAGTATATACCTCCAAGATTAATAAGAATACATAATAGGCTAAAACAAAAATGATTGACATAAGTTACACCTCCTTAAGTGTATCTATTACATATAATAAAACCCTTATGAATTCAGGAGAAAGGAATGCATGTAAAGGCGCCTTATAGTCTGCCCCCCGTTTCCTGTCTATAGACATGCATACATGGGGGGTCTAGTAGACTCTTATCTCTAATCTGTTTTCCTCAGAAGACATGCAGGCCTATAGAAGGGTTTCGTTTAACCCCTTCACGACTTACACTAGTATCATGCTATATATTCCTAGTCTACAATGCAATATAGAATAATTAACTGATACATTGATCTACAATTTTCTTAACAAACTGTTAGTGCAGGACCTCTTAGCCCAGATAAATTCACCTGTTGGAATGGCTTCCAGGGTGTGCCTGGGATGTCCGCTTTTTGCATGCAACACAATGTTGCCTGCCGTCTCTTTCCTAAACAGTTTTATTTCAATAATTCCTGTAGAAGGATTTCCACTTAATACAAGATTCGAAAAGCACTTCCTTGTCATTGTGGGTAATTGTGAAATGCAGGTTTACAGAATTTTTATTAATATATTCAATAAATCCCGAGAAATCTTTTTCTTCCTTATCGGGGTCCACTCCTTTGTCCCAAATGATGACCACATCATCAATAAACCTAGCATACCACACGATGCGGCATGCATACGGATTATCATGATTGAAAATAAAGAAATTTTCCCACCAGCTCATAAGAAGGTTAGCTATCGATGGGTAAAATCTGGAGCCCATCGGGGCTCCAGATACGTGTAGTGTGTAGCTGTCTCATTGGCTCAAATCCACTGCATAACCATATATGTAATGTCCGCAGTTCCACCTGAGGCATGATTAGTCATATAGGCAGTTAAGTTAATCATTATCCAGATAAGGCAGCTCTGCTGTTCAGCCTCTGTGCAAGAAGTCACGTAGTCAATTCTAAGAAAGCAGCCAAACACACGGTCAGCACATTTTGTTTCTCTTTTAGCCTTAGGATACATCTCTCTGCCTAGCAAAATTCTGGCATAATATCTGCTCTAGTATTATTAAGGTCCATATTAAGTTTTTGCATTATAGGATTGCATAGAATTAGCACATGTATAAAAAGGAAAGATCTATCTATCTATCTATCTATCTATCTATCTATTCTTCTACCTACATACACATATA
Source organism: Eleutherodactylus coqui (assembly GCA_035609135.1). Lineage (NCBI taxonomy): Eukaryota > Metazoa > Chordata > Amphibia > Anura > Eleutherodactylidae > Eleutherodactylus > Eleutherodactylus coqui. Next base: position 15,934,126 of record CM069411.1, read on the forward strand.
TTTCCCTCTCAATGGGGGCTTTGTTTTTGTGGGAGGAACTCTTGTCTTCATTTATTTTGTTTTTGGGAACATTTAACATTTTGATTCCTTTTTATTCCACTTTTAGTTTACAGACAAGATTAACAAAACCTGCAATTCTAGCATGTTTTTAATTTTACATTTTAACAGAATTCAAGGTGCAGTATAAAAAATGTTAAAATAATTTTTAGACTCGTACGACTATGTCAATATTACATTTATATAGGGGTTTTTTTGCACCTTTTTGACACTTGTTTTAAAAAAATTATTTTTGTTTATTTTATTTTTGTCAACGACGCAGTGAAAGTTTTTTTTTTTTTTTAGGATAAATTCTACTTTTTAATGGTACCATTGATTGATCCATATGATATTTTTGATCACTTACTAATCCATTTTTTGTAAGACAAAATAGGCAAAATTAAGTATTTTGGCCATGTATTCTTGTATTTTATATTCATTATGTGCACTGAGCGGATTAAAAAATGTACTTTTTCCCCCTCTAAGTAATTACAAATACAGCAATATCTCATATATAGGTAAAGGTAAGGTTTTGACATATTTAGAATTTTTTAATTTTTTTTATTTTAATACTCTAAACTTTTTATTTTGTGTCTTCAGTTAACTTAAATATCAGCATCTTTTGTCATTCTTCTTTTAATACATTACCATATATCAGTACAGTAGTGCATTAGAAGGCTTATGTGGTCAGCTGGCTATATACAAGCCTCAGGGTGCCTTAGTAGCCCATCAGGTCCCCGTGATCACATCGTGGATATTCAATGTATGACAGAGGAAACCCACTCCTGCTGTCATTCTTTTACATGCTCTTTAGTCCCCGATGTTAGGGCAAGTAACCGGCTGTCATTTCACAGCCGAGCATCCGCTCAAATGACTTATGGGTGGTCTTAAAAGTTTAAGGACTAGGGTGTTTCAGTCCTAACAGACAGGACATGTTTTGGAGATTTTACATCTCTGGTGGTTTTAAGGCCCTATATCTTTTTCATTAGCTATGAAATTTATTTTTGCTGCACTTTGTTTTTTCTTTTCACTGAATTTTTCTTCTTGTTTTTCATGTTTTATTACTTGTAAAAAGCTAAAAAGGATTTTTACAAATTTTAGGTGTGTATTTTTTAAATTAGTTTATTTATTAGAGATGAGTGAGCATACTCGTCCGAGCTTGATGCTCGTTCAAGCATTGGGTTACTCGAGATGCTCATTACTCAAGACGAACACCACACGGTACTCGAGTCAATTGCATTTCCTTCCCCGCATGTTTAGCGCCATTTTCTAGCCAATAGACATGCGGGGAAGGCATTACCACTTCCTGCCGTGACATGCCAGCCCTCCCTTCCCCCCACAGTAGTGAGTGGCTGGGCCGATCAGGTGACCGCCAAGTACTTAAACTCGTCCCGCCCCCGGCTCGCCTCAGACGCATGCTGACAGAGGTTAGGGAAAGTGCTGCTGCTGATATAGGGACAGTGTTATAGTAGGATCCAGTCTTCAAGAACCCCAACAGTCCTTCTTAGAGCTTCTCACTCTTCAGAGTATGCATTACTTTTGTGGCTGGCTGGGAGCAGTAGTGTACCATTTTTTTATTTTTTTTTTAAGCATCTCAGGCTGTGCAGGCCCTTTCAACTATAGCGTTCTCAGTCTGAAGTGTATTATGCAGAGTTTAGGGAAAGAGCTGCTTATATAGAGAAAGTGTTAGAGTAGGATCCTGTCTTCAAGAACCCCAACGGTCCTTCTTAGGGCTACACCTGACCATGTGCATTATAATTGTGGGAGTAGTAGTGCATCAATTTGTGTATTATGCATCAAGGCCAGTTCCCAGCCTTTCAGTAATATCGTTCTCAGGCTGCAGTGCCATACAACCAGCTCTCACTGTGAAATTGCTCTGTAATATTTCCTAGCCTACTGCAAACTACTTCAGTTATACCGTTCTGTGTCTGCAGTGCATTAGACACAGTGTAGGGGCACAGCCACTTCTATAGGGAAAGTTATATACATTATACAGTCCTCCTGAACCTCCGTGCAATAACCCCAACGCTCCCTCTTAGGGCTTCAACTGACCGTTTGCATTATAGTTGTGGCTTGCTAGGAGTAGTAGTGAATCAATTTTTGTATTACGCAACAAGGCCAGTTCCCAGCCTTTCAGTAATAGCGTTCTCAGGCTGCAGTGCCGTACAACCAGCTCTCACCGTAAAACAGCACTCTAACATTTCCTAGTCTACTGTAAACGACTTCATTTATACCGTACTGTGTCTGCAGTGCATTAGACTGAGGTCTTACCGCTAAACAGTACTGTAATATCTCCTGGGCCACTGCAAAGTATTTCAGCTCTGCCACTGTGGAGAGCATCTCACAATACCCTTTTCTTGAGGAGGTTGGGATAGCCGCAGTTACCAGCACTATCCACTGGCTTTAGAGTCTTCTCCCACTCTATACAGCCTCTATTACCTACAAGTCTCTGTGTGCAGTGAATTAAACCACAGTTGTCAGTGCTGTACAGTGGAGTAAGTTATTTGGGCCCTGATCTATTCTTAATCCGCCATGTTGAGGAGTAGGGTAAAAGGGTCGAGGACGTGGATGAGGACGCGGACATCCAAGTGAGGGTGTCGGCACAGGCCGAGTTCCTGGGCTGGTGAATCACAGCCGGCTGCTGCGGGTTTAGGAGAGAGGCAAGTTTCTGGGCTCCCCAGCTTCAAATCACAATTTATGGGTCTGTGTGGTAGATCTTTATTACAAACAGAGCAGTGTGAGCAGGTCCTGTCATGGATGGCAGAAAATGCATCCAGCAATGTATCGACCACCCAGTCTTCTACAAAGTCCACTACTCCCGGCCTAGGGACTGCAACTCCGAATCCTCTGGCTGCTGCTCCTCCTTCCTCCCTGACTCCTCACTCCATGAAAATTACATATTCTGAGCAGGCAGACTCCCAGGAACTGTTCTCGGGTCCCTGCCATGAGTGGGAAAAAATGGTTAGTCTCTCACCTGAGGAGTTTGTTGTAACCGATGCCCAACCTTTGGAAAGTTCCCGGAGTCCGGATGATGAGGCTGGGGACTTCCGGCAACTGTCTCAAGAACTTTTTGTGGATGAGGATGATGAGACACAGTTGTCTGTCAGTGAGGTAGTAGTAAGGGCAGTAAGTCTGAGGGAGGAGCGCACAGAGGATTCGGAGGGAGAGCAGCTGGACAATAAGGTGACTGACCCCACTTGGTTTGCTAAGCCTACTGAGGACAGGGCTTCAGAGCGGGAGGCAAGTGCAGCAGCAGGACAGGTTGGAAGAGGCAGTGGGGTGGCCAGGGCTAGGTGTTCAAAGGTGTGGATGTTTTTTAGTGAGAGCACGGGCGTCCGAAGAACAGTGGTGTGCAACCTATGTCGCATCAAGATCAGCCGGGGAGCCATGACTACCAGCCTCACCACCACCAGCATGCGCAGGCATATGATGGCCAAGCACGCCACAAAGTGGGACGAAGGCCATTCACCACCTCCGGGTCACACCACTGCCTCTTCCCCTATGCCCCAACCTGCCACACAGATGCAATATCCCTCCCAGGACACAGGCATGAGCGCCTCCCGGCCTGCACCCACACCCTCCCCTCCATTGTCCTCCACTGCATCCAGCAATGTCTCTCAGTGCAGCGTTCAGCTGTCGCTAACACAAGCGTTGAAGCGAAAGCTCAAATAAGCCACCACCACGAGCTTTAAACGTGCACATTGCCAAATTAATCAGCCTGGAGATGCAGCCGTACAGGCTTGTGGAAACGGAGGCTTTCAAAAACATGATAGCAGCGGCGGTCCTGCGCTACTGGGTCCCCATTCGCCACTGTTTTTCCCGGTGTGCCGTCCCAGCCCTACACAAGCACATCTCCCACAACATAAATCGTACCCTCACCAATGCAATTACTGGGAAGGTCCACTTAACCACAGATGCGTGGAAAAGTATTGGCGGGCAGGGCCACTAAATCTCCCTAACGGCACATTGGGTGAACTTGGTGGAGGCTGGGACTGAGTCAGAGCCTGGGACAGCTCACGTCCTACTCAAACCCAGAATAGCGGGCCCTACCTCTGTGCTGGTATCTGCGGTGTTTTATGCCACCTCCTCCAAACCCTCCCCCCCTCCTCTGCCATATCTACATCTCAATAAGAAATGTGAGCACGTCGCCAGCAATCGGTAGCACCAGTAGTGGGCAAGCGTCAGCAAGCCGTGCTGAAACTGAGGTGACAAGAGGCACATGGCCCACGAGCTGCTGCAGTGTCTGACAGAGCAGACCGACCCCTGGCTTTCGCCGCTGAGCCTCCAACCGGGCATTGTCATGTGTGACAGTGGCCGTAACCTGGTGGCGGCTCTGCACCTTGGCAGCCTCACACACGTGCCATGCCTGGCCCACATCTTTAATCTGGTGGTTCAGCGGTTTATGAAAAACTACCTGCACTTGTCTGACCTGCTCGGCAAGGTGCGCGCGTCTGCGCACCTTGCCGAAGTCCACCACTGATGCTGCCACCCTGAGGACCCTGCAACACTGGTTTCAGCTGCGAGAGCACCGACTGCTGTGCGACGTGCCCACACGGTGGAATTCTACGCTGCACATGTTGGCCAGCTGCTGTACGAGCAGCGTAGAGCAATAGTGAAATACCAGCTGCAACATGGGCGATGGAGTGGTAGTCAGCCTCGGCAATTCTTTACTGAGGAATGGGCATGGATGGCAGATATCTGCTAGGTCCTCCAAAACTTTGAGGAGTCTACCCAGATGGTGAGCGGCGATGCGGCAATCATTAGCGTTACTATCTCGCTTCTTTGCCTGCTGAAAAGTTTGCTGCTAAGCATAAAGGCCGACGCTTTACGGTTGGAACAGGGGATGGGGGATGACAGTATGTCGCTTGATAGCCAGACCACCCTCATGTCTATATCTCAGTGCGTTTTGGAGGAGGAGGAGGAGGGGGAGGGGAGGGGAGGAGCAGGAGGAGGACGTGAAAGAGACAGCTGGCCACACGGCAGAGGGTACCCACGCTGCTTGCCTCCCATCTGTTCAGCATATATGAGCTGAAGAGGAGGATCCTGAAAGTCATCTTCCTAGTGAGGACAGCGATGTGTTGTGTACTGGGACCCTGGCACACATGGCTGACTTCATGTTAGGCTGCCTTTCCCGTGACCCTTGCGTTAGACATATTTTGGCCAACACGGATTACTGGGTGTACACCCTTCTCGACCCACGGTATAAGGAGAACCTTTCCACTCTCATTCCTGAAGAGGAAAGGGGTACAATAGTTATGGAATACCACAGGGCCCTGGTGGAAAAAGTGATGCTAAAGTTCCCATCTGACAGTGCTAGTGCCAGAAGACGTAGTTCAGAGGGCCCAGTAGCAGGGAAGGAGCGGGGATGAGGCAACATGTCCAGCGTAGGCAGGGGAACACTCTCCAAGGCCTTTGCCAGCTTTATGGCTCCCCAGCAAGTCTGTGTCACCACTCCACAGTCAAGGCTAAGTCGGAGGGAGCACTGTAAAAAGCTGGTGAGTGAGTATGAAGCTGATCGTACCACCATCCTCCGTGATGCCTCTGCTCCATACAACTATTGGGTGTCAAATCTGGACACGTGGCACAAACTTGCGCTGTACACCCTGGAGGTTCTGGCCTGCTCTGCCACTAGCGTCTTGTCAGAAAGGGTGTTTAGTGCAGCTGGGGGAATCATCATGGATAAGCGTACCCGCCTGTCAACTGCCAGTGCCGACATGCTTACACTCATAAAGATGAACAAAGGCTAGATTTATCCAGACTTCTCTTCTCCACTGGTGGAAAGCAGCGGAACCTAATGATTATTTTTGCTACAACAGGAGAAAAATGCATCTTCTATCACCACAAAAAAAGGAGGAATTAGCTTTGTCAACAGAAATGTTACTGGGGTCCACCTATACTCTTGCTACAGAAATGTTACAGGGGTTCGGCTATACTTTTGCTACAGAAATGTTACTGGGGTCTGCCTATACTCTTGCTACAGAAATGTTACTGAGATCTGCCTATACCTTGGCTACAGAAATGTTACTGGGGTCCGCCTATACTCTTGCTACAGAAATGTTACGGGGGTCTGCCTATACTGCTGCTACAAATGTTACTGGGGTCTGCTTATACTCTTGCTACAGAAATGTTGCTGAGGTCTGCCTATATTTTGGCTACAGAAATGTTACTGGGGTCCGCCTATGCAGTTTCTACTGAATGGTTTGAGGCGTTCGCCTACACTCTTGATACTAAATGTTACTGGGATCCGCCTATACTCGCTACAGAAATGTTACCGGGGTCTGCCTATACTGCTGCTACAGAAATGTTACTAGGGTCTGCCTATACTCTTGCTTCAGAAATGTTACTGAGGTCTGCCTATACCTTGGCTACAGAAATGTTACTGGGGTCCGCCTATGCAGTTTCTACTGAATGGTTTGAGGGGTTCGCCTATACTTTTGCTACAGAAATGTTACTGGGGTCTGCCTATGCTGTGGGTGCACAAAGACTTCCCATAGTGGTGTTTTACCGGTCTATCACAAATATACTGACTGACTAGGGTAGAAAAGTGGGCCGAGGTCCTTGGTGGGATGAAACTCTGCCATATTTAGACGCTCTGATTTCTTTATGCGTAATACCATCTTTAAGTTCCTTAGGCTCGCCTATGCTGTGGGTGCACAAAGACTTCCCATGGCAGTGTTTTACCGGTCTGGCACAAATACACTGACTGACTAGGGTAGAAATGTGGGCTGAGGTCCTTGCCAGGGTGAAACTCTGCCATAGGAGAGCCCAAGGAACTCAAAGACTTACCATTGCAGTGTTGAGCTATCTGACACCTACACAGAATAAATTGTGTGGGGACACATGGATTTCCCATTGCTATGTAACTCGCAGCACCTTAGGTCACACAAGGTGGAGGCTGGGACCGAGCCTGACCCTGGGCCCGCTCACGTGCTTCCCACATAGAGTATTGCTGCATTGTGGAGATGTGTAGAAGTGCTGGCTCCTGAGTGCCCTTTATGCCCACGTTTGCGGCTCCTGACAATTTTGTGTCGGGATTGGAATAATGATCGTATGTCAATCTATCATCAATTCTCAACAGCATTATGGGCTATCACCCAAACTTTCAAAGAGGGTCGCTGTCTGGCCCTGCCAACCCTCTGCAGGGTGTGCATCCGGTTCCTCCTCATCCAGTACGCACTTATAAATAAACATGAGGGTGGTGTGGCTATGAAGGGAGCGTGTGGCATGAGGGCAGCTGAAACTTTTGTGTGAGCTATGGACGCAGGGTCATGCGGGGGAGGGGGGCTGGACAGCAATGCCAGCATGTAACCCAGGAGAAGAGGCAGCGGTGTCACCCGCAGCCAGTGATTGTCCTTGGTTGCAGGTAGTGTGGTGCTTAGCTAAGATGTGCCAGAGCATGTGCCTTGCTTATGAGGGTTTGTCTGAAGTAAATTGTTAGGGGGTGACCGCCAGGCTCTTGCCCACATTTTGGCTTAATAGTGGGACCTGGGTGCCTCAGATGCAGCCATGCATGCTGCCCCCGCCCTTTCCTATACGTTTCTGTGGTGTTTCAATGACTTTCTGATGCTTGACAAGTCATCAGCTAAGCGGAGCATCGGTCCCATACAAAAGTGCTCGAGTCACCCATTGACTTCAATGGGGTTCGTTACTCGAAACGAGCTCTCAAGCATTACAAAAAGTTTGACTCGAGCAACGAGCACCCGAGCAATTTGGTGCTCGCTCATCTCTAGTATTTATGCTAAAATAAAGTGCATTCTTCACTTTGTTTTAAACATTTTGATAAATAATCTCGGATTACAGAGTAGATTTAGTAATATGGTTATGGTTCAGGTTGGTGTTGGTGGTGGGTCATTTTCTTGTTATATATTTTGTTCTGAGATTTTTTTAAACTTATTTTTGTAACTATATTTTATCATCTGTGATTTCCATGACATCATATTAGACCTCCGGTGAAAAAACAAACTTTTTTTTTTAAGATCCCACTTTTCAACTGTAGCTGGAGCATCCATAGGGGCTGCATCCATAGGAACCCAAGTTAAAGGGAAAACATCTCCCTATAGTGTCAATAGTCACTAGCAGACCTAATAAAGGTTGGCTGAGACTCTGCAGCAATGTTGTGCCAGGAGATACCCAGCAGAAATGTATTCGCTGTGTCAAAAAGCAGAAGCTATACTACTTACACTTTCTCTATTCACTATATAGTGTTGATTGAGTGTTATGTAGGGTGCAAAAGAGAAGGCAGAAGCAGTACAAAACTGATTCTACCTTCTCCTACAGGTCCTCAGCTGTCAGTTATAGCTGGGGACCTGACCCACTCCTGCTAGATTGCAGGGGCTTAAATCCTGCTCCAGATTTTTTCTTTTGGTCCGGATTAAAGTCTGGTGTATTTAAGGTGCTTAGTCCTTATTGGGTTAAATTTTGAAAAAAGAAAACCCTTATTAGGAACTAAATCCCCCCCAAAACCCCAAATAAACTGAAGAAAAATCAAAATGGTGGTGGATGATATCCAAGATATGGGTGTGTTTGCACATCTGTTTTGTATAGTGTATATTGGACACGGTGAATGTGCTTATCTGTGCCTCCCATTCATCTCTATTGACCTGTAAGTGTAAGTGAAAGTCATTGCATGTGACCTCATCCAATACTGTAGTTACTCTGTTAGATTTATCTCATCCTGACTCTTATCCTGAAAATCTTTCTAGTGTTCAAGTTGAAAAATATAGAGGCATCTTGTCCTTCATCTTTGCTGTTGATGAGATTAATAAGGATCCCGACCTTCTGCCCAATATTACTTTGGGGTATCATATAGTGGATACTTGTGGAGATCCACTGCAAACCGCACATGCTGTCTTCAGAATCCTATCCGGAAGACACAAGGAGGTTCCTAATTACTCCTGTATGGATTGTGGTAAATTGGCAGCTCTTGTGGTGGATTCTAATTATCACACCAGCCACACAATGCTTCCTGTACTCAGCCTGTATAGGTACATACAGGTAAGTGACGTCTACAGAACTACTAGAGATGAAGCATCATAATGACACCTAGCACTGCACATTCTACTTTATATTTGTGTTCTGGCACATTCAGGGCCATGGCAATAAAAGACATGTGTTGGCTTAATTTCTCTTTGTGGAAAGAGTTAATTTTTTAGATTGAAAATGTAAGGGTTAAAAGGATACTATAGAGATGAACTGTAAGATGCACCAAAATCACTGTATATGCCAAAATTGGCACTTAATATTTGGCCACAAAAGGGCTAATTATTGCTGTTCAACGAGAGTACAGGAGCTGGAAGCAAGCTTAGAGGAGTTTCTGCCTGACCTAGGAGGAAGAGGACACCGGATAGGATGACAAGGGGCTGCTGGCTGACAATACACAGGTGCAGGATTGCATCATTCTGGGGAGCAGGAGACCGGACTGGAACCCTCCACAAGACTGAGAGTAGAGCCGAGTACTGCAATGACTGACACACAGGCAATGTTGAGGGATAACTGGAATTGGTAGATGCTACAGTCTCTGCAAAACAAACTGTAAGTGAGGCTGGTCTCAACACAAACACTAGGTGTGCACAATGGCAGAGACATTAACAGTTAGTTAACAGGCCTGTTGTAAAAGAAAAACTGCTCCAGTATATTAGACTGACTAATAATTCATGCTACCACTGTAGGACTGAGGTAATATTACAAGAGGGCAGGGCATGGGCAGTAGGTAAAATACACTTCTGGGGAATTCCACATGTTGTATTTTTCATAGACCTTATTAATAACAATGGAGTGATAGGGTCTATTTACACAGGACGATTGTTGGCCAACAAATGCTTGACATTCGTCCCCGCTTGTTCTTGCTACCGTGCTCTCACATGGTAGCTAGTATTGCTGGCTCGCTCACACTGCGTCCAGCAGGGGGGTGGGGCAGTGTAGGAGATTTCTCTCCTCTCACTCCCCACCCCTCTCCATTGACTTAATACAGCGACCGTTCACGACTGAACAACCTCTAATTACACTCAATCGCCATAAACCCTTGTAGAATGCACAGTGCCATATTGCAATATGGAGGAACTACTTATTCTTTGCAGACTAATCTGCAGTCACCCAATTTAACCAGCCCAGATTGCGGGAGGGGCAACTGCAAACAAACATAGTCTGCACATGTGAACCAGTGCCAAACATGCCAGCCATAGATAAGTATTGTACACCATCTATTGTACACCATACAGGAGCTGCAAGCCCTACTGGTAAAGCAGTGGATCGCTCTGTATCACCATAGTGGACCACACTGGCAGACGGGCCGCGGCAAGGTCACCACGCATCCGTCAGAACCAAAGCTATCTCACTATTAAATAAATAAAAATCACTGAGGTGATGCAGTATATGAAGATGTGTTATTGGCGTGTCTTGATAGGCCTTTATTCATAACAGCCCTGGGTATCTCCAGAATGCCCACAGATGCCATAGCAACTGAACAACACTTGCAATTTCAACATGGAGGAACTGTGCAAGACACTTGAATAATGATTGAGGGTCAATAACTGCAATCAGCGTCCGCTCTGGTGATGGCTGTTACCAGTGAGTGTCTGCTGTCGTAGACAGTTGGCCCCTGCAATCCGACTCTATATAAACCCAGCACACTGAGCAGATAACTCTACAGCCTATGTTGTTAAGGGGTTATGAAAGCTATGTAGATGCAGAATCCCATAGGGACACCCGACACTTGACAAAGGTGGAGAGCTGGGAGGGTTAAGTGTTGGCCTGTCACAGCGGCACTTATCAGACTCTTTTTCTCAGAGGAATGACACGCAGCCAAGGCCAGAGCAGGATTGCAGGCCACCGTTGACACTCCTAGGATAGGGAATGCTAATAAAGAGGATGATGGGGGTAGTAGTTGCCATGGGGAGGTGACCGTTTCTGCACACCCGTATGTTACACGGCAGAGAATAACCACAGACACTTATTTTCTACCTCGGGTCCCTAGGAATGGTTAGGGCCCAGGATGAACTTTACTTGGAATAACTTTGGCAAAACAATTATTATACAGCAACTCAGGTACAATTTTTCACAGTGCAGGTAAGAAAGAAGATCAGAGGTCAGGGAGGATACACAGGAGGAAACCAGTTCTACAGTCTGCGTTATCTGTCAGGTATCACTATTGGACAGGGAGCACTCCGGAGGAGGAAATTCGGTAGGGGTCACTCCACAGACACTCTAGTAGTATTCTTTACTTTGGGAATTTGCCCCTGACACTAGAGACGCGTAGGTGTGACTTAGGAGAATACTTCTACATGGTTATCCTGGCTTTGGGGAGCCACATAGGAAAACTTGTGGCCTTGCTTTAAGTACCTCTACACTGGGTCTTGTCAGGAAAAGTGATTACTTACAAAGGATATTTCTTAGGATTGGGGCTCACACCCCTTACATTCAGTTTTCAGTTACTATCGGATATCTCTCCTTCTCTTCCATCTTCACCACAAGGAAGCTGTAGGTGCTTTCATGTGGTTCTGTGATTGGTGTCACAAAGGTAGCAGACAATATGGAAGACCAAACTCCTTTTCTGCTCTCAATCACTCCTATTTATCCCTTCACTCATACCAAATGACATGACAGACTAATACATTTACATGCAGGCAATGATTTTATTAAAGTTAACCTCTCAAACACCGCAGCTGTCCAACACACACTGGAAATGACAGGACAGCTTTCTACAGTGCATCTACATAAGACAAACATGTGATGATGTACTGGGCCACTACATAGACAGTTGCTTAACTTTGCATTAAGATGGCAAATTAATAATAAAATAGAGCTCAGTGCAGAAATAGTCTTAGTCTTTAACCCCTTCATAACATGTGCAGGGTGCTTTCCAGATGTTATGACAGCCTGAAGCCTTCTGAAGGCAGCAAGCACTTAGTAGAGGGGCTTTATCGCACACCTCTGCACGACTGTGTCCAGCAGTCACAGATGGTGGCATGGCTCTGACAACCCTACTAAGGCACCATAGCCACTCTCCAAGGTACGAAGCTAGGTGCGTAAGGGGTGGAAGGGGGAAAATACCAACACAGCTCATTAAGCTCCTTAGCCATGCTAAGGAATAGCTACGCAGGTATCATGTGTATTCACTGCATAGTAACAGGAACCCAGAGACGTTAATGGGTGATTTAGGTTTGTTTGGCAGAAGTCCGCAGCATTCTCCCAATGCTTTCAATGGGGCTAGCGCTGCTGTCACTAGCCCCATTGAAACCATTTGCGATGTGCCAGTTCTATACCGTCCTCTTTCTTGCGCTGCGATGCAAGATTTTTCTCATGCTCTCACAGCGCAAGAAAGAAAATATCGCCAGTGGGTGGGAGCCCTTAAACGTGTGCGTGTGTGTGTGTTGTTTTCTTCATCCCTGTGAGGAATAAAGAATTCCTTACCACAACTGACACAGATGACAGCTGCGGTAGGGGATCCAGCTACCGACACCCAGTAATTGTTTTTCATGGAAGGGATTTAAATATAAGCCCTTCCCTGAAAAACAAGGCACAGTAGTGTTAAAAATAATAAAAACACATACTCCTCTTCTTTCAACTGCCGGGGCTCAGCAGGGTCCTCTCTGAGCTGTCCCCGGCTCTGCAATGCAGTTCTTCAGCAGCCGGGGATTTAAAATCCCCGCCTGCTGAAAGAACTGCTTGTGATTGGCTGGGGTACTCAGCCAACATACAGGCAGCTCTCGCTGAATGAATGATAGGCAAGAGCTGTCCCCGCCTGCTGAAAGAACTGCATTGCAGAGCAGGGGACGGTGCAGAGAGGACACGGCTGAACCCAGCAGCTGAAGAAAGGTGAGTATGTAGTCAATGCAGCCGCAGCTCCATTGAAGGCAATGTGTGCATTTCCTATGATGCACACATGTCCTATCTTTACAGGCGCTTGCCTGTAAAACACGAACATGTGAACACACAATAGGGAATGCATTGAATTTAATAGACGCGTGTTTTTGTTTGTGCATATGCATGCACAAAAACAAGCTCGTGTGAAACCACCTTAATACTGATGTGTTCTTTCTCTTCAGCTCATTTATGGAGTCAACGACCGCATCCTGCAAGATAGAACCCTATACCCAACCACATATCAGTTTGGTCTTGATGACGTCGCTCGATATGTAGTTATTGTGTCATTTCTGCGCCGCAGAGGATGGAACTGGGTTGGACTCATTATAGCAAGTAAGGGATGTGATGAAGTGAGAGTAAAACAGATCTTGGAGGACTATAAGATCTGCATTGAGTATATCATCAATCTGGGTGATAAAGAGAAAGCAAAGAGGGAAATATCTAAGATCGATAACTCGACTGCTGAAGTTGTGGTGATCTGTGGATCTTACTCAGCAGGTTATGCTGATATTATCAGAGAATCTAAAGCGCTTATTGACAACAAGACTCTGATCCTCGATGAATCCTGGATTAATATACTACACGAAGCACTATCCAACATGATGACATTTATCAACTGCAGCTTAGTTTTTAGGATGGCGAAAAGAAAAATAGTGAAGGTTCAGGATTCTATTAAAAATGTGAACCCATCAAACCGTCCAAATGACCGTCTGCTGGAGGAAATCTGGTTCAAGATATTTAAATGTCTAACTAAAGATAAAGGAACAAATCATTTGTACCAGCAGCTCTATAATCGCCATGGAGTGAACTGCACCGAGATGCATTATATTCCACAAACCGAGTACAGGATAAGAGATGCAGGTTTATACTATACGTATGTATCTGTGTATGTTGTGGCGCAGGCCATACACATGATGATGGAGACTGGTAACAAGTCAAGTACACACAAAATACAGCAACGGGTAAGTATTAACCCCTCAAGGGCTTCTACCCACTCGGGTTTTTTTTAATGCTGCAATATCGCTGCATTTTTTCAATGGGACATTCGAATGTTAAAATCGCATCGCACAAAAGTTGCGAAAGCTAGTGGGTAGAAGCCCTAAGGGCGCAACCCTTTTTTTTTCGTTTTTGTCTTCTGTTTCTTCTTCCGACTTTCAAAAAATCCTAGTTCTTTCTTTACCCATCACTATAACTGTCTTGTTTCTTGCAAGATAAGTTCTATTTTTCTTTGATACTATTTAATGTACCATATAATGTACTGAAAAACCTCAACGAATTTCTAAGTGGAGTGAAATGGGGAAAAAAAAGTTCCGCCATCTTTGCTGGATCTTGTTTCTACGGAGTACACACTACGGCAAAAATGGCAAGATAACTTTATTATTTATATCAGTGCGATTAGGACGATACAAAACTTACATAGGTTCGTTGTTCTACTTAAAAATAAAATATCTCTTGAAAAACATAAAATTAGTCTGTGCCGCCATCTTCTGTCGACATAGTTGTGTGAGAGCTCAGTTATTGTGGGACATCCTGTAGTTTCTACTGGTGCCATGTTCGAGTACATGCAACTTTTTGATTGCTTTTTATTGCTTTATCTTGGAGACAGCGCGACTCCTAAAAAGGAACTTTTATTAAATAATCTAAAATATTCAGATCAAAGGGACTAACGTATATAGGAAATTTCCTCTGAGGTTTACACTAGGTAAATAGTGGAAAAATAAAAGGACTAGTAAATCCAATATACCGTATTTTTCGCTTTATAAGACGCACCTGGGTTTTTGAGGAGGAAAATAGGAGAAAAATATTTTGAACTCCCCCAGACCACGCAGTGAGGGAGGTATTACAGGAGAAATAAACAGCAGTAGTACCGCCTCGGAAGGAAGTATATACCACTAGGTCAACCTGTCATTCAGGATCCAGGAAAGCTGAGTATAAATGTAAGGCTGCATTCACACGAACGTATATCGGCTCGGTTTTCACGCCGAGCCGATATACGTTGTCCTCATGTGCAGGGGGGGGGGGGGATGGAAGAGCCAAGAGCAGGAACTGAGTTCCCGCCCCCTCTCTGCCTCCTCTCCGCCCCTCTGCACTATTTGCAATGGGGAGAGGCGGGGCGGGGCTAATTCACGCCCTTTAGCCCCACCCCATCCCACCTCCTCTCATTGAAAATAGTGCAGAGGGGCGGAGAGGAGGCAGAGAGGGGGCGGGTGCCTCAGTTCCTGCTTCTGGCTCTTCCAGCCCCCCCCCCCCCCCTGCAGATGAGGAGGACGTATATCGGCTCGGCGTGAAAACCGAGCCGATATACGTTCATGTGAATGCACCCTAATGGTGATCTCATTACTTGTCATCCAGCTTTCTAGGAGCCCTGAATCCCACGTTGAATAGTTATGGCAATGCATGTGTATGCATGCTTGCATAACTCTGCAGTTGGCATTCAGGATCCTGGAAGAGCTGAGTGACAATGCAATGATTCCATTAGTTGTCACCCAACTTTCCAGGAACCCTGCATGGCATGTCTCATTATAGTTTTGCATAACTAGGCACAAATATATACACAATACAGGCAGCTCTTTCTCCCTCTGCCCCTCCCTCTCCTATGTAGCTGGCAGATGTGAGAGTGTCTGTACATACAGCTGACTGCTGAGGCAGGGGGGAGCAGCAGCTCCCTCTCACTAATCAGCTGTTGTATGGGTGCTGGTATGCAGTGGACCTGCTATCTTTATCACACTGTCAGCAATATAGCAGGAGCCGCCTGTCTGAACAATAGCTTCCTGCTCCTCCCCCAGCAATCAGCTGCTGTATGGGCCACTCTGCTCCCTGCTCCTCCCCCGCCCCCAGCAATCAGCTGTTGTGCGGCCGCTCTGCTCTACTGCTGTGCCGGCTTTGTATGCAAACAGCCGGCAGCACAGTGACAAGTATTTGCGATCCTTTTCAGCTCTGGCCAGGTCTGATCTCGGCACGTTCGCTCTATAAGACGCACTGACTTTTTCGCTCAACTTTGGAGGGAAAAAAAGTGCGTCTTATAGAGCGAAAAATACGGTAGATATTTTTGATTCCTCTGTCGCAGTGAAAGGGTTATCTTGGAGACAGGGTGACCAAAAAAGTGCAATTCTGGCGTTGTATGTTCACTGCGCAGGATAAATAATGTGTTTAAAGATCAGACTTTTATGCATGCAGCAATACCAATTTTTTATTTTGCTTTTTTTAATTTTGTTATAAATATGGGGAAAGATTTTTTCTTTTAAACTTTTATTACTGTTTTCATTTTTTCATGAATTTTTCAAAATTCTAATTTTTTTAAAACTTTTTTTACATTTTTTTTTAGTCGTTATAGAGGGCTGGGGTCATTCATTACACTGCTACTGTGCATTCTGTGTTGTGAAAGGGTTAACCCCTTAAGTCTCCCTCACACAGATGTTTTCTTCAGCATTTAGCACTGTGCTTTCAGCTCAACGATAAATGCTGTCAGAGGCTTCCATTGTTTTTAACGGAGCCTCTCACTCAGCCCCAGACAGCCGCTCATTTGCGGCACGTTTCAGCGCTGCATATCTTCAAGCTCTGTCTGTTCTATTTTTGGGCATTTAGCGCTCCTTATCAATTATGATGAGTGCTAAAAGCTAGCATACTTTTTTATGTCCTTAAAGGGGACTTGAACCATAGCAGACTGGATCGCTATGATACAGCATGCCTTATCGCTTGTAATAGCAATCATAGGCAACGGCAAGCCAGGACAGCAGTTTCTGGTGTCTTGTTGCCATGGCAACCCGTCAGCTCTCTGAAATTATATAGATCGCGGCATGTAGGGGGTTAATAGCTGGGGTTGCTGTCTCACATCCCCTGCTGTTGCAGCAGGAGGTCGGCTACCAGTAACAGCCAACTCCCGCTGGCAGATGACGCATACTCAGCTTCTGTCCCTTGTCATCCACATGACATAAGGTTACGTCCTGCCGCGTTAGGTACCATGCTGCTATAATGTAACTTTATGTCCTATGGCGCTAATGGGTTAAAAAGTAGCTGCATTGTTACAAAAGTTTTGACATGTCACAGAAGCATGTTAGAAATTTTTGATTATTAGAGGTCACAGTGCTGAGACCCCAACCAATCATTAAAGAAAGGGGGCAGAAGCATTCAGTTGAGTACTGTTGTTACAGTTGACGGATGTGGACCTACTATACCAACTTACCAGCTTGGCCGTTTTCTGGACTGGTGAGGTTAGCAGCTGATCCTGGTGGATGGAGGTGTCGGAGCGCGCAGCTACGAGTCCTTCCGATCTTACTATCAAGAGAGGTGCAAGGAGTACCAAGTATAGGTAGATACCGTTGTCCTCAGATTGTCTATGGGAGATGAGGGGGGTCTCACCCTAAAATGAAAGATGGTTTGAGGAAAAGCCCTGTCTAAAATCATGGTGATCTCGGTGGACAGAAGTGTTGGAGCACGATGCTGCGAGTCCATCCGATCTGCGAACAGGAGAGGCACAATGAGTACCAAGTACACGTAGAGACTGATGTCCAAAGACGGGCTGTGGGACATGGGGGTCTCACCCTAAACTGAAACCGGGTTAGGGAATAAGCCCTGCCTAGGGCAGTTGTTCTGAGAAGTACGGCTCTGCGGTCTTCACCTGGCACCTGTCTATCCCTGGCAGGGCACAGAAAACGAGATCTGAAAACTAAACACACACAGAGAACAATAAAGATAAACAGAAGAGACCACAGAGATGAATACAATACAAGACAGGACGGCACTAGGGAACAGGAACACGGGAGAAGTACAAAACAGAGGAGGAAAGCACTTGGAAATGGGAACCTAACTGGATAGCTATAGCAAGATACACCAGCACTATGGCAATGAAGATAAGATCCCAGCTCAGTTTAATAGGAAGCTGATGGCTGATGTTTAGCAGGTGAACTGGAACATTAACCCCTGCACTGCTGGAAGGAAAAGTACTGCAGTTCAGGTTACAGAAAAAAACAGATGACACCTCCGCCTGCCAGAAATAACCGGAGGCAGCTAGGTCTGGGGCACAGGCCTAATAACTGTGAGGCCCTGGCAATAATTGGATCTATTCCGTTGCAAGACAAGCTTGTAGTTTTTTTTTAGGATTTTTCTTCAGCTGAGATCGGGTATAGCTGTACATGAAATCACTCTATTTTGTTATTAAAATGAAATGTTAGTAGTAAAGTATCTATATATCTCGTAAAATCACCCGCTTCCAGTAATGTGACAGATGGGATGTCCACTTAGCATATCTTATCAACCCCCCACCTCCTTGTAGTAGTGACAGGCGGACCTGCCCTTTAATAAAGATCATAAACCCAACCCCATCCCTGCAGTAGTGATAGCCCCAACCCATGACATGTCATGATTCTGCTAAAACAGGAGTTATTCATTTCCCATGTGGAGCCGTAAGCATACGTTCCACCTCTCCCAATTCCTATTATCGTAGCTATTGTGGTATAATGAAAAAGTGCCACCCAACTGTCCATCAGCTGCCACCCAGGATACTGGGAGAGCTAAACTCCTCAATACTTTAATTCTCCCCTTTCTCCCTTACATCTGAGAAGTCTCTGGTATGTATTTGACCTCACAAATCTTTGATCACGATGGCAATAAAATTGGCCATGGACAGGGGGATATTAATTACCCCCTGCCAGGGAGGTTTGACACCTCCAGTATTTCCCATAAACACCCTTGCTCCAAGATTCAAATTCGATGAAAATCTTTTAATAAGGATTACTGGTTATTAGAGATGAGCGAGCACCAAAATGCTCGGGTGCTCGTTACTCGGGACGAAAATTTTGCGATGCTCGAGGGTTCGTTTCGAGTAACAAACCCCATTGAAGTCAATGGGCGACCCGAGCATTTTTGTATACCGCCGATGCTCACTAAGGTTTCCATTTGTGAAAATCTGGGCAATTCAAGAAAGTGATGGGAACGACACAGCAACGGATAGGGCAGGCGAGGAGCTACATGTTGGGCTGCATCTCAAGTTCCCAGGTCCCACTATTAAGCCACAATAGCGGCAAGAGTGCCCCCCCCCCCCCAACAACTTTTACTTCTGAAAAGCCCTCATTAGCAATGCATACCTTAGCTAAGCACCACACTACCTCCAACAAAGCACAATCACTGCCTGCATGATACTCCGCTGCCACTTCTCCTGGGTTACATGTTGCCCAACCGCCCCCCCCGCACGACCCAGTGTCTACAGCGCACACCAAAGTGTCCCCGCGCAGCCTTCAGCTGCCCTGATGCCACACCACCCTCATGTCTATTTATAAGTGCGTCTGCCATGAGGAGGAACCGCAGGCACACACTGCAGAGGGTTGGCACGGCTAGGCAGCGACCCTCTTTAAAAGGGGCAGGACGATAGCCCACAATGCTGTACAGAAGCAATGAGAAATATAATCGTGTGCCACCGCCATCAGGAGCTGCACACGTGGGCACAGCAATGGGGAACCTATGTGCCACACACTATTCATTCTGTCAAGGTGTCTGCATGCCCCAGTCAGACCGCGGTTTTTTATAAATAGTCACAGGCAGGTACAACTCCGCAATGGGAATTCCGTGTGCACCCACAGCATGGGTGGCTCCCTGGAACCCACCCGCTGTACATAAATGTATCCCATTGCAGTGCCCTGGAAAGCAGAGCTAACGTCAGATTAAATGCAGGTGGGCTTCGGCCCACACTGCATGCCCCAACCTGACCGGGGTTTTTAATTCATAGAAACAGGCAGGTACATGGGTGGGTGCCAGGAAGCCACCGGCGGCACATAAATATATCCCATTGCATTGCCCATCACAGCTGAGGTAATGTCATGTTTAATGCAGGTGGGCTTCGGCCCACACTGCATGCCCCAGTCAGACTGGGGTTCTTTAGAAGTGGACACATGCAGTTACAACTCCGTGTGGACCGACAGCATGGGTGGGTGCCAGGAAGCCACCGGCGGTACATAAATATATCCCATTGCATTGCCCATCACAGCTGAGGTAATGTCATGTTTAATGCAGGTGGGCTTCGGCCCACACTGCATGCCCCAGTCAGACTGGGGTTCTTTAGAAGTGGACACATGCAGTTACAACTCCGTGTGGACCGACAGCATGGGTGGCTCCCTGGAACCCACCGGCGGTACATAAATATATCCCATTGCATTGCCCAGCACAGCTGATGTAACATCAGCTGTAATGCAGGTGGGCAAAAAATTAATTGGATTACACTGTAGGCGAGGGCCCCAAAAAATTGGTGTACCAACAGTACTAATGTGCCTCAGAAAAATTGCCCATGCCCAACCAAGAGGGCAGGTGAAACCCATTAATCGCTTTGGTTAATGTGGCTTAATTTGTAACTAGGCCTGGAGGCAGCCCAGTTAAAATAAAAATTGGTTCAGGTGCAAGTTTCAACGCTTTAATGAGCATTGAAACGTATAAAAATTGTTTACAAAAATTATATGACTGAGCCTTGTGGGCCTAAGAAAAATTGCCCGTTCGGCGTGATTACGTGAGGTTTCAGGAGGAGGAGCAGGAGGAGGAGGATGAATATTATACACAGATTGATGAAGCAAAAAGGTCCCCGTTTTTGATGGTGATAGAGAACGATGCTTCCATCCGCGGGCGCAGCCTACGTATTGCTTAGGTATCGCTGCTGTCCGCTGGTGGAGAAGAGAAGTCTGGGGAAATCCAGGCTTTGTTCATCTTGATGAGTGTAAGCCTGTCGGCACTGCCGGTTGACAGGCGGGTACGCTTATCTGTGATGATTCCCCCAGCCGCACTAAACACCCTCTCTGACAAGACGCTAGCCGCAGGACAAGCAAGCACCTCCAGGGCATACAGCGCGAGTTCAGGCCACGTGTCCAGCTTCGACACCCAGTAGTTGTAGGGGGCAGAGGCGTCACGGAGGACGGTCGTGCAATCGGCTAAGTACTCCCTCACCATCCTTTTACAGTGCTCCCGCCGACTCAGCCTTGACTGGAGAGCGGTGATACAGTCTTGCTGGGGATCCAGAAAGCTGTCAAAGGCCTTAGAGAGTGTTCCCCTGCCTGTGCTGTACATGCTGCCTGATCTCCGCGCCTCCCTTGCTACCTGGCTCTCGGAACTGCGCCTTCTGCCACTAGCGCTGTCGGATGGGAATTTTTCCATCAACTTGTCCGCCAGGGTCCTGTGGTATAGCATCACTCTCAAACCCCTTTCCTCTTCGGGTATCAGAGTGGAAAGGTTCTCCTTATACCGTGGGTCGAGCAGTGTGTACACCCAGTAATCCGTAGTGGCCAGAATGCGTGTAACGCGAGGGTCACGAGAAAGGCATCCTAACATGAAGTCCGCCATGTGTGCCAGGGTACCTGTACGCAACACATGGCTGTCCTCACTAGGAAGATCACTTTCAGGATCCTCCTCCTCCTCCTCTGGCCATACACGCTCAAAGGACGACAGGCAAGCAGCATGTGTACCCTCAGCAGTGGGCCAAGCTGTCTGCCTTTATGCTTTGCAGGGAACTTCTCAAGAGGCATAGCAGAGGAATGGTGACGCTAATGATTGCAGCATCGCCGCTCACCATCTGGGTAGACTCCTCAAAGTTTCCAAGGACCTGGCAGATGTCTGCCAACCAGGCCCACTCTTCTGTAAAGAATTGAGGAGGCTGATTCCCACTGCGCCGCTCATGCTGGAGTTGGTATTCCACTATAGCTGTAAGCTGCTCATAGAGCCTGGCCAACATGTGGAGCGTATAGTTGCACCATGTGGGCACGTCGCACAGCAGTCGGTGCACTGGCAGATTAAAACGATGTTGCAGGGTGCGCTGGGTGGCAGCGTCCGTGTGGGACTTGTGGAAATGTGCGCAGAGCCGGCGCACCTTTCCGAGCAGGTCTGAAAAGCGTGGGTAGCTTTTCAGAAAGCGCTGAACCACCAAATTAAAGACGTGGGCCAGGCATGGCACGTGCGTGAGGCTGCCGAGCTGCAGAGCCGCCACAAGGTTGCGGCCGTTGTCACACACGACCATGCCCGGTTGGAGGCTTAGCGGCGCAAGCCAGCGGTCGATCTGCTCTGTCAGACCCCGCAGCAGTTCGTGGGCCGTGTGGCTCTTATCTCCTAAGCTGAGTAGTTTCAGCACGGCCTGCTGACGCTTGCCCACCGCTGTGCTGCCACGCCGCGCGACACCGACTGCTGCCGACGTGCTGCTGACACATCTTGATTGCGAGACAGAGGTTGCAGAGGAGGAGGAGGAGGGTGGTTTAGTGGAGGAAGCATACACCGCCGCAGATACCACCACCGAGCTGGGGCCCGCAATTCTGGGGGTGGGTAGGATGTGAGCGGTCCAAGGCTCTGACTCTGTCCCAGCCTCCACTAAATTCACCCAATGTGCCGTTAGGGAGATATAGTGGCCCTGCCCGCCTGTGCTTGTCCATGTGTCTGTTGTTAAGTGGACCTTGGCAGTAACCGCGTTGGTGAGGGCGCGTACAATGTTGCGGGAGACGTGGTCGTGCAGGGCTGGGACGGCACATCGGGAAAAGTAGTGGCGACTGGAAACTGAGTAGTGCGGGGCCGCCGCCGCCATCATACTTTTGAAAGCCTCCGTTTCCACAACCCTATACGGCAGCATCTCCAGGCTGATCAATTTGGCTATGTGCACGTTTAACGCTTGAGCATGCGGGTGCGTGGCGGCGTACTTGCGCTTGCGCTCAAACACTTGCGCTAGCGACGGCTGGACGGTGCGCTGACAGACATGTGCCTGTGTCCTGAGAGGGGGGTTGGATCTCAGTGGCAGGTTGGGGCACAGGGGGAGAGGCAGCGGTGCAAACCAGAGGCGGTGAACGGCCTTCGTCCCACCTTGTGGGGTGCTTGGCCATCATATGTCTGCGCATGCTGGTGGTGGTGAGACTGGTGGTGGTGGCTCCCCGGCTGATCTTGGCGCGACACAGGTTGCACACCACTGTTCGTCGGTCGTCTGCACTCTCAGTGAAAAACTGCCAGACCTTTGAGCACCTCGGCCTCTGCAGGGTGGCATGGCGCAAGGGGGCGCTTTGGGAAACAGTTGGTGGATTATTCGGTCTGGCCCTGCCTCTACCCCTGGCCACCGCACTGCCTCTTCCAACCTGCCCTGCTGCTGCCCTTGCCTCCCCCTCTGAAGACCTGTCCTCAGTAGGCATAGCAAACTAGGTGGGGTCAGTCACCTCATCGTCTAGCTGCTCTTCCTCCGAATCCTCTGTGCGCTCCTCCCTCGGACTTACTGCCCTTACTATTACCTCACTGATAGACAACTGTGTCTCATCGTCATCATCCTCCTCACCCACTGAAAGGTCTTGAGACAGTTGCCGGAAGTCCCCAGCCTCATCCCCCGGACCGCGAGAACTTTCAAAAGGTTGGGCATCGGTCACGACAAAATACTCCAGTGGCAGAGGATTCGGAACCATTGCTGCCCATTCTGGGCAGGGGCCTGAGAACAGTTCCTGGGAGTCTGCCTGCTCCTCAGAATGTGTCATTGTAATGGAGTGAGGAGGCTGGGAGGAAGGAGTAGCAGCAGCCAGAGGATTCAGAGTTGCAGCAGTGGACGGCGCAGAACTCTGGGTGTTCGATAGATTGCTGGATGCACTTTCTGCCATCCACGACAGGACCTGCTCACACTGCTCATTTTCTAATAAAGGTCTACCGCGTGGACCCATTAATTGTGAGATGAATGTGGGGACGCCAGAAACGTGCCTCTCTCCTAATCCCGCAGCAGTCGGCTGCGATACACCTGGATCAGTAGCTCGGCCTGTGCCCACACCCTGACTTGGGCCTCCGCGTCCTCGCCCGCGTCCACGGTGTATTACCAGTGGTGCTGAAACAGAACGCTGTAATTAAATGTGCCGCTTATTGGCCTGTGGTTGGAGGCTGACTTCGCTTACCGAATGCACAGCAGAGCCAGGAAATAATTTTGCGCAAGCCTGCTGTAACACTTAGCTGGCTGCGTATGAATTAGGACAACTACCCCCAGCAGAGACCTAGTACACTGAGGACGGTCACAGGCAGCCCAAATAGATTTTTTTTCCAAAATGTTTTTGGAAAGGCCTACTGCCTATATACACTAAATATGTCTTCTGTCCCTGCCTCACCACTACTGGCCGTGGACTATGTAAAATTACTGCAGAGTCAGACAGTATCACTGTGGACAGGAATACAGCGGTGATGTAACAGGCAACACAGAGCCAGGAAATAATTTTGCGCAAGCCTGCTGTAACACTTAGCTGGCTGCGTATGAATTAGGACAACTATCCCCAGCAGAGACCCAGTACACTGAGGATGGTCACAGGCAGCCCAAATAGATTTTTTTTCCCAAATGTTTTTGGAAAGGCCCACTGCCTATATACACTAAATATGTCTTCTGTCCGTGCCTCATCCCTACTGGCCCTGGACTATGTAAAATTACTGCAGGACGCAATGCTCTGCACGGCCGATATACAAAAAAAAAAAAAAAACATGTACAACACTGCAAAAAGCAGCCTCAACAGTACTGCACACGGTTAGATGTGGCCCTAAGAAGGACCGTTGGGGTTCTTGAAGCCTACAATAACTCCTAACACTCTCCCTATAGCAGCTCCGGCACCAGCAGCACTGTCCCTGATCTCTGTCAGAATGCATCTGTGGTGAGCAGCGGGAGGGGCCGATTTATATACTCGGGTGACACCTGATCTCGCCAGCCACTCACTGCAGGGGGGTGGTATAGGGCTTGAACATCGCAGGGGGAAGTTGTAATGCCTTCCCTGTTTTTCTATTGGCCAGAAAAGCGCGCTAACGTCTCAGAGATGAAAGTGAAAGTAACTCGAACATCGCGTGGTGCTCGTTTCGAATAACGAGCATCTCAAACACGCTAAAACTCGAACGAGCATCAAGCTCGGACGAGTACGTTCGCTCATCTCTACTGGTTATGCAAAATACCTAGCCCGATGTCTTGTATACTGTATATTTGTCAATGTCTGTTTGTTTGACAAACTGTATAGGTGATTGATATAAAATTGTGCACATAGTATAATCTTAACCTGGAGAAGGTTATAGGCTTAAAAAAAAAAAAGAAATGTTATCTTGGAACCTTATTTGCAGGTTTGCCTTTGCTTGATTTTTAATGCAGGAACCCCAAAATTTGCTTTCGTCAATTGGATTCTATGTGCTCTATTTATTATTCCTGGTTATTTCCAACAAATAATTCCCACTAGAAGAGTCAGACTGAGGGTTGAAAATTTGTGTTACAGCACTGCGTTTTTAGCCCCAGTCTAATCCTGGTGGAGGCACCAATCATTTGCCCATTGTGTCCTTCCTAATTCCGCCTTGTATGTCCATGTGGATAACAGTTTGTAATGATATGTCCTCAGACAGGAATACATGGAGACAATTTATGAACACAGGCCCTCATTTTTTAACACCTTCTAACAGTAAATCAACGCAGCAGTAAAAAAATATTTTTGGTGCCCACAGCAACCAATCACAGGGCAGCTTTTGTTTTATATCAGCACTGATTATTGAAAACTGTTGCCCACAGCAACCAATCGTATTTGGTAGCCGGGCTAGTGAATTATACTTTCAAAATCGGTCGGGCCAGCCAATTAAAACACATCTACACACATTGAGGCACAAGTCCCAGAAAACCCCCGAAAGACGTATTCGAGTACCTGGTTATAAGTTAACTGTCATGCTTGATATCACTAAATAGCTAAAATTGTAACCAGGAATTTTCCGGCATATATTCCTGATCGGAGGATCCTTTGTGGAAATATGACCAAAATGGGGAATTATGGTTTTTCAGAGGTTGTATGCATCTAACGCATCCCTACCGAAATGACTTCAGAGGGGCAGGGGGGAGACATATTCTGGGGAATCCTTTATAACTCGGGGCTCAATGAATCCATTTTGTCAGACTGCAGAGATATGCTACAGCGTAAGGCTTTCCCACTTGCTTCAGTGACTCTGCACAAACCAGAACCTTGGGCCAAGTATCCCAAATCTGCTGCCTTTCTTTATTTTATTCTTGTTTCATTTTAAACTAGTGTCTGTTATGTACACCTGCAGACCTTACCTCCATTGTGACATCTTTTATTGTATATTTTTGTATATTTAGCCATGCTCATCTTTTTTACAAATAACTCCGCAAATTGTTAGTCAAGCCTTGCCCATTGTAAAAAGAACCTTAATTCCGAAAATTGTGTTCATAATTCCTAGTCTGGGTTTCAGCTTACCTTTCAAGTCTGGTGATGACAGCGAGTGTGTGTGGGTGTTGCAGAGAGCTGAAAGTGTTATACCAGTTCAGGGGGTGATTTGAGCTTCCTTTCTTCATGCGTACTGGAGCCTGGAAAGCTGGGTACAAATCCACCTGTACTCTAATGACTCTGCACTTGCAATCCCTCCAGAGTGATTGATTGAGGTTCTGCTGTGACAATTAGTAGTGGTGAGTGTGCTCAGATTAGTCAATCCGTGACAAATCGGTGACAGAGGTGTGATCGGCATGGGGTCCCCTCTCTCGTCTTGACAGCCGCAGTAAAAGAACTCAGGCCTATAAAACAAAACTTCTTTTCTTTCACAAGAATATTTAGTGGTTATTCTAGTAGTATTCCACCTCCCAAATTCGAATACGTTGTTAGAAATTTTCCATTAGGGTTACTTTGTGACACATATTTCAAGTTATATAAAATTAGTACTTATATAAGTCAACATTATGTGAAATACAGTTTACCTACAAAATTTTTGATGATGATTGATGGAAATATTATGCTTCTGGGATGTCTCTCTTCATGGTCCAGCAATAGTCAGCCAGTATACTAGGACTCCAGTGAAATTCACACAGCTCACTATTGCAAAGTTTAAGGCCTAATTAAATAATCACAAGCATACACCTGCTAGAATTTATAGGCAAACATAATATAGCGTTCATATATTTATAGTATAGTTTGCACTTGCAAAGTTTCCCACTTAGAATGAAGCAGTTGTAGAGGTCTGTTTTAGGCAAAAAAAACTGCCCTGTATTACTGAAGTAGGAAAAACTATGGATTTTGCACTGAGGGGTCATGACTAGAGATGAGCGAGCACCAAAATGCTCGGGTGCTCGTTGCTTGAGTCGAGCTTTCCGCGATGCTCGGGAGTTCGTTTCGAGCAACGAACCCCATTGAAGTCAATGGGCGACTCGAGCATTTTTGTATATGATCAATGCTCCGCTTAGGTTTTCATTTGTGAAAATCTGGAAAACCTACGAAAGTGATGGAAACGCGACAGAACCAGATAGGGCAGGGGAGGGGCAGCATGCAGGGCTGCATCTCAGGCTCCCAGGTCTTACTATTAAGCCACAATAGCGGCAAGAGTGTGTCCCCCCCAACAATTTTTACTTCGGACAAAACCTCATTAGCAAGGCACACCTTAGCTAAGCACCACACTTCCTCCAACCAAGCACAATCACTGCCTGCGGGTCACACCGCTGCCTCTTCTCCTGGGTGACATGCTGCCCAACCCCCGCACGACCCTGCGTCCACAGCGCACACAAAAGTGTCCCTGCGTTCAGCTGCCCTCATGCTGCCCTTGCTTCATAGCTACACCACCCTCATGTCTATTTATAAGTGCGTCTGCGATGAGGACAAACCGGAGGCACACACTGCAGAGAGTTGGCAGGGCCAGGCAGCGACCCTCTTTAAAGGGGGGGGGGGGGGGGGCGATAGCCCAGGGGGCGATAGCCCACAATGCTATTGAAAATCAATGAGAAATTGACGTTCGATCTTCATTCCAATAAAGTGCCAACCTCCGTCAGGAGCTGCAAACGTGGGCATGAGTTACATAGCTATGGGGAATCTATGTGCCCACACAGTATTCATTCTGTCTAGGTGTCGGATAGCTCAATCAACACCGCAAGGGGAAAGCCATCTGCACTCTGCCCCCTACCCAAGTCAGTCAGTGTCTTTGTGCCAGACAGGTCAAACACCGCGATGGGAAGTCTTTGTGCACCCACAGCATTGGCGAGCAGAAGGAACCAAAAGAAAGTAATAAACATGAAGAAATTACAGTGCCCAAACATGGCAGACTTACACTGCGCCAAGGACATAGGCCTCGGCCAGCAGCTTCAGCAATCGTAGGCAGGAAGCAGACTTCGATGCTAGTTCATCTGTGACGGGGTCATTAAATCAGTTACGTTTTCTTTCACCGCTCCAATGACTGGATTAGCAGGAAAAAGTTTCACAGGCCCAACCTGGCACAGTTGCAGTTCCCCCAGGACATAGGCCTTGGCCAACAGCTTCAGCAATCGTAGGCATGAAGTGGACTTTGATGCTAGTACACCTGTGAAGGTCTCATTAAATCAGTTACGTTTTCTTTCATCGCTCCAAAGACTGGATTAGCCAGGACAAAGTTCCACAGGCCCAACCTGGCGTAGTTGCAGTTCTCCTGGGACATAGGCCTCGGCTGATAGCCTCGGCAATCGCGGGCATGAAGCGGACTCCGATGCTGCTAGTACAGCAGTGAACGTCTCATTAATGCAGTAACGCTCCGTCCTCTCCTTTGGCCCAAACGAGTTTCTCAGATAACTGTGGTAACACGAGAGAAAATACATGATGTGCATTGCTGATCCCCTGACCCCAAGCAGGAGGAGGAGGTGGCCTTACAAGGCCAAAAAAAACATGACCAGGACCCGCTGTAGCCTGTGTGGGAAGGATGTGAGCGGGCCCTTGGCCAGGCTTGGTCCCAGCAAACACCTTGTAAGACCCAAAGTGCCGCGACTGACATAGCAATGGGAAGTCCATGTGCCCACACAGTATTCATTCTGTCTAGGTGTCGGATAGCTCTATCAACACCGCAAGGGTAAAGCCATCTGCGCTATGCACCCTACCCAAGTCAGTCAGTGACTTTGTGCCGGACAGGTAAATCACTGCTATGGGAAGTCTTTGTGTACCCACAACGTAGGCGACCCGAAGGAACCCAAAGAGAGTAATAAACATGAAGAAATGATAGTGCCCAAACATGCCAGACTTTCACTGTGCCGAGGACATAGGCCTCTGCACACACCCTCAGCAATCGTGGGCATAGAGCGGACTCTGATGCTAGTACAGCTGTGAAGGTCTCATCAATGCAGTAACGCACCTCTTCTTTGGACCAAACCAATGTCTCAGATAACTGTGGTAACACGGGAGAAAATACATGATGCCCAGTGCTGATCTCCTGACCCCAAGCAGGAGGAGGAGGTGGCATTACAAGGCCAAGACACCATGACCAGGCCACGCTATAGTCTGTGTGGGAAGCACGTTAGCGGGCCCAGGGTAAGGCTCGGTTCTGCGCCTCCACCTTGAATTTTGCCTCCATGGGCAAAATCAAACCTTTGGATACGAATATGAGCTAATGGACAAAAGTAAAGCCACAGAACAAAAGTGGAAGCGACAACAGCTATGTGGAAAAGCTACTATTATCTCTGAGACAAGAGGGGCATTTGATAGCAATGAAAAGGATATTCTAGGTACTAAAAGTCAGAGCTCCTCCTCATCTCAATCTGAAATATTGACTTCAGAATGCGAGCGGTCGTTTGCAGCTCTAAAGACTGCTCTGTCCAGCTCTCCGGTCCTGCAGGCCCCAGACTTCACCCGGAGGTTTGTGGCGCAAACTGATACCAGCGTTTATGGCCTTGGGGATGTCTTCAGCCAAGTCAATGCTCAGGGAGAAGAACACCCTGTGCTTTACCTCAGCCGTAAGCTCCTGCCTAGAGAGGTGGCATATGCCATCGTCGAGAAGGAATGTTTAGCCATTGTCTGGGCCTACAACCATATCTGTACGGGCGTAACTTCATGGTAATCACGGATCACAATCCACTCAGCTGGTTGAACCTTGTGGCCGGAGAAAATGGCAAGCTCCTCCGCTGGAGCCTGGCGCTGCAGTCCTACGACATCACTATCCAGCACAAGAAGGGAAATAAAAATGGCAACGCGGATGGACTGTCCCGTCAAGATGAAGTGACAGAGACGGGCTCTGGAAGTGATCTGTAAAGATCAACTACCGTGGCCCATCTAAAAAGGGGAGGTGTGATGAGGTATCAGATTTTGTACCCAGAGTAGTTAGGCCGTCAGCCATTTTGTTCTATGTACCTTGCCTTATATTCAGCAATCCATGTGGTATCTACTAGATAATCCCTGAATAGGTGGAAAGGAGCGACAGGTTTAGCAGCTTTTTCCCCAGCCTGTCAATATGTGCATGTAGGAAAAGCCTTGTCTCTCCTGCCTGGACAAGAGTTGTGCTATGATGTAAATAACCCCCCATTCTCTCCGACCTGTATGTGTTGGGTGGTATTAGCATGAGGATGCTGACCCTGCAGGTGTTAATTAAGTTTAGGAAAACCCTTCTTGTATTAATTTCCTCTTCCAGACTAGCCGGGGCCGAAAAAATCCATATTGAGGAAGTCTTTAATAAGAACATTTGGTTGTGTGAAGGTCCCAGCCGGATATGATTTCGATTTTCAAAATCGTGTGTCCCAGACAGACAAAACGCATCCACTCACGGTGCATTAAGTGCTCAGGAACCTTTTCAAATTACGTAACCCCATCACTGGTTGGGATTGCGCCTGTCCGTTTGGTACTCACACGTAGCTAAAATCATAAACGTAAATATGTTGGACATATTCTCACGATTGGAGGCTCTCCCGCCGAGGTGTGACCAAACATAAATAAATATGATTCCTCAGAGCTCCTACAAGACCAACCCTCCAATCTCAGTATAACCTCAGAAGGGGCGGAGAGGAGGTGTGTACTAGGGACTCTTTAAAATGTGGGTCCCCTCAGGTCCCATTTGTCGATTCAAGGAGCTATCCTGCGGTATATGGACTTTCCTATGCTCTGGCTCTCTGCCGCCCAGACCCCTTTGGGCCGTGTATCCCAAAATCTGGTAACTTTCTTTTAATTTCTCCAGTTTGATTTTAAATCTGCTGAGTGTGTATTCATACTGTATTCCTTATTCTCCCATGTAACAACCTTTTTCTTTGTATACCTTTGTACTTTCTGTATGTATTACACAGCTAGACCTTTTCTAGAATAAAACTACAATTTATCAGTGCAAGCCTTGTCCGTTTTAACAAAGAACCATAATACTCCGAAGATTGTGTTAATAATTTATAGATCGGGTCCAATGCCCGTGAACATTGGTGGTAGTGGCAGCTGTGTATGGGTATTGTACAGCTCTGGAGGGCGTTGGAACGGATCAGGCAGTGATTTGAGCTTTCGCTTCGCATGCGTGCAGAAGCCCCGAGAAAGCCAGGTACAAATCAGCCTGAATTCTAATGACTCCATGCTTAGAATACCGCCAGAGTGATCGAGGACTGAGGTGGGATCGATAGGTATGGTCCCCATCTCCCTCTTCTGTGTCCTGTACGTGACACATATGTTGTCTATTAAGCATTTCAAAGTGTTTGCAATGCAAGTTTCTGGCTATACCACTCATCTTTGTCAGGAATTACCAAAGATGATCACAAGTAAAGGCTTCATCAGTCCAGAATCAGTCTGGGAGTATGTGGATCTCATCTGGCCTGTTTCCACCAAGGATATGTGCCTGCTGTAACTCTGTCCCCAGACCTCCAGGGATGCTGTGTTCTATAGTCGGCTCTATTCCTACCTCAGCTGTAAACTAAAATATGTAATTATCAGTACCAACAAGATGAAAGCCTTCATTATTCCACTGGCAGCATGCCAACCATTACCTTCCAAACTTCAACCCTTAGGGGGGCCAGGTTTTGATGATGATCATCCTAATATATTATTGGTCCTACTTCTTCCAAACCATTCATGTTGGTCTTCTTGTCCTAGAAAAGTCCGCAAGATAAAAAAAGACAGAAGGAGCTGGATGTTCCCGATGACATATTCTTATCTATAGTAGAAGATGTCCAAAGAGAGGAGAACCTGATGGCAGAACAAGGGCTTCCAGCTGTAGGGCAGCAGAGCACTGGGGTGGCAGAAGTGGGTATGCCAGAGCTGATAAACCTTCTGTGTTTACTGTCAAATAACCTGCAGGAGATTGCAATCCAGAACAACAATAATTTTCAGTGTGCCCCCAGCTAACCAGCCAAACCCCATACAAGGAACAGCCCCTGTTTGGCCATCATATTCTTTGCAACCTAGTTTTCAGGCTCCTGCCGCTTATGACAATAACCCAGCTGCTATGTTTGTTCCATCGCCCATTTATAATCCATCTGCTTTTAACCCTTATACGTTTTAAAACCAAAATAATTGTACGGTTATGTTCTTAGTGAAGGGCATTCAAATTTAAAGTGTTAAAAAAAGTCATAGTAATAATCCAAAGTTCTTGATTCTAACAGTTGTTTTCCTTTTGCCGGAAGGCACCCATTTAAAATTAACATGTCTACATTTTTAAAGATTGTTTCTATATTTTTTCGTTAGTGTGTTTTTAAATACTGTTCAATGTTTTTATTGCTTTTATGCAGACCCCTCTAACATTTGTGTAGCAGCAGTATAGGCAGACCCCCTGTAACATTTACGTAGCAGATGTATAGATCGACCCAAGTACCATTTTTGTAGGTGCTGTATACGCAGACAACATTACCATTTCTGTAGAAGTATAGGCAGACCCCAGTAACATTTGTGTAGCAGCAGTATAGGCAGATCCCTGGTACATTTAAATGGCAGAAATATAGGCAGGACCCAGTAACATTTTTGTAGCAGAAGTATACGCAGACCCCTGTAACATTTCTGTAGAAACAGTATAGACAGATCCCAGTAACATTTCTGTAGCAGAAGTATAGGCATACCCCTGTAACATTTCTGTAGCAGCAGTATAAGCAGACCCCAGTGACATTTTTGTAGCAGAAGCATAGGCAGACCCCTGTAACATGTCTGTAGTAGAAGTATAGGCAGACCCCAGTAACATTTCTGTAGCAGAAGCAGAGCAGAACCCAGTACCATTTTTGTAGCAGCAGTATAAGCAGACCCCAGTACCATTTATGTAGAAGTAAAGGGAGACCCCAGTAACATTTCTGTAGCAGCAGTATAAGCAGACCCCTGTAACATTTATGTAGCAGAAGCATAGACAGACCCCTGTAACATGTGTGTAGTAGAAGTATAGGCAAACCCCAGTAACATTTCTGTAGCAGCAGTATAAGCAGACCCCTGTAACATTTATGTAGCAGAAGCATAGGCAGACCCCAGTACCATTTTTGTAGCAGCAGTATGGGCAGACCCTAGTACCATTTCTGTAGAAGTAAAGGCAGACCCCAGTAACATTTATGTCGCAGCAGTATAAGCAGACCTCTGTAACATTTATGTAGCAGAAGCATAGGCAGACCCCAGTACCATTTTTGTAGCAGAAGTACAGGCAGACCCCTGTAACATTTATGTGGCAGCAGTATAGGTGGACCCCAGTAACATCCTTGTGTCAGCAGTATAGGCAGACCCCTGTAACATTTAAGTGGCAGCAGTATAGGCAGACCCCAGTAACATCCTTACGGCAGCAGTATAGGCAGACCCCTGTAACATTTACGTGGCAGCAGTATAGGCAGACCCCAGTAACATTTTTGTAGCAGAAGTATAGGCAGACCCCTGTAACATTTATGTGGCAGCAGTATAGGCAGACCCCCTGTAACATTTACGTAGCAGATGTATAGATCGACCCAAGTACCATTTTTGTAGGTGCTGTATACGCAGACACCATTACCATTTCTGTAGAAGAATAGGCAGACCCCAGTAACATTTGTGTAGCAGCAGTATAGGCAGATCCCTGGTACATTTAAATGGCAGAAATATAGGCAGGACCCAGTAACATTTTTGTAGCAGAAGTATACGAAGACCCCTGTAACATTTCTGTAGTAACAGTATAGACAGATCCCAGTAACATTTCTGTAGCAAAAGTATAGGCAGACCCCTGTAACATTTACGTGGCAACAGTATAGGCAGACCCCAGTAACATCCTTGTGGCAGCAGTATAGGCAGACCCCTGTAACATTTATGTGGCAGCAGTATTGGCAGACCCCAGTAAAATCCTTGTTGCAGCAGTATAGACAGACACCTGTAACATTTCTGTAGCAGAAGCATAGGCAGACCCCAGTACCATTTTTGTAGCAGACCCCTGTAACATTTATGTAGTAACAGTATAGACAGATCGCAATAACATTTCTGAAGCAGAAGTACAGGCAGACCCCCGTAACATTAACGTCGCAGCAGTAAGGTGGACCCCAGTAACATCCTTGTGGCAGCAGTATGGGCAGACCCCTGTAACATTTATGTCGCAGCAGTATAGGCGGACCCCTGTAACATTTAAGTGGCAGCAGTATACGCAGACCCAAGTAACATCCTTGTGGCAGCAGTATAGGCAGACCCCTGTTACATTTACGTGGCAGCAGTATAGGTGGACCCCAGTAACATCCTTGTGGCAGCAGTATAGGCAGACCCCTGTAACATTTAAGTGGCAGCAGTATAGGCAGACCCCTGTAACTTTCTTGTAGCAGAAGTATAGGCAGGCAGATCCCAGTAAAATTTCCGTAGTAATAGTAAAGGCCAACCTCTGAAACATTGGGATACCATGAGCGTAGGCGAAGGCCGGAAAAATTGGTTGGATAAGAGTTTGGTGTGGGCCCGAAAAATAAGTGTACCAAGAGTACAAGTGTAACAGAGCCTGTAGACAGCCCTGTTGAAAAAATCGGTTCATGTTAAAGTATCAATACTTTTGAAACTTTGAAAAAATGTTAAAACATTTCTAGATGAGCCGTGTGGGCCACAAATAATTAGCCGTTCAGCGTGATGACATGTTGTTTCTGGAGGAGGAGTAGCAGGAGGAGGACTAATGTCACTAAACACCCTCTCTGACAAGACGATAGCAGCAGGGCAAGCCAGTACCTCCAGGGCATACAGCGCAAGTTCGTGCCACGTGTTCAGCTTTGACACCCAATAATTGTATGGAGCAGAGGCGTCATGGAGGACTGTGGTATGATCGGCTACGTACGCCCTCACCATCTTTTTACAGTGCTCCCTCTGACTCAGCCTTGACTGGAGTGGTGATGCAGTCTTGCTGGGGAGCCATAAAGCTGGCAAAGGCCTTGGGGAGTGTTCCCCTGCCTGCGCTGTACATGCTGCCTGATCTCCGGGCCTCCCCTGCTACTTGGCCCTCGGCACTGCGCCTTCTGCCGCTAGCGCCTTCAGATGGGAAGTTTAGCATCACTTTGTCCACCAGGGCCCTGTGGTATTGCATCACTCTAGTACCCCTTTCCTCTTCGGGAATGAGAGTGGAAAGGTTCTCCTTGTACCGTGGGTCGAGAAGGGTGTACACCCAGTAATTCGTGTTGGCCAGAATGCGTATAACGCGAGGGCCACGAGAAAGGCAGCCTAACTTGAAGTCAGCCATGTGTGCCAGGGTGCCAGTACGCAAGACATGGCTGTCCTCACTAGGA
Source organism: Eleutherodactylus coqui (assembly GCA_035609135.1). NCBI lineage: Eukaryota > Metazoa > Chordata > Amphibia > Anura > Eleutherodactylidae > Eleutherodactylus > Eleutherodactylus coqui. The sequence goes on from CM069411.1 coordinate 15,969,383, forward strand.
AGATGACTTTCAGGCTCCTCCTCCTCCAGAGGCCATACATGCTGAACAGATGAGAGGCAAGCAGCATGGGTACCCTCTTCAGTGTGCCCAGCTGTCTCTTCCCCCTCCTCCTCCTCCTGCTCCTCCTCCCTTCCTCCTCCTCCAAAACGCGCTGAGACATACTGTCATCCCCCGTCTCCTGTTCCAACTGCAAAGCCTCGGCCTTTACACCTTGCAGCGAACTGCTCAGCAGGCATAGTAGCGGGATGGTAACGCTAATGATTGCAGCGTCGCCACTCATCTTCTGGGTTGACTCCTCAAAGTTTCCGAGGACCTGGCAGATGTCTGCCATCCAGGCCCACTCCTCGGCAAAGAATTGGGGAGGCTGACTCCCACTACGCCGCCCATGTTGAAGTTGGTATTCCACTACAGCTCTACGCTGCTCATAGAGCCTGGCCAACATGTGGAGAGTTCCACCGTGTGGGCACGTCGCACAGCAGTCGGTGCACTGGCAGATTAAACCGATGTTGCAGGGTCCGCAGGGTGGCAGCGTCCGTGTTGGACTTGCGGAAATGTGCGCTGATCAGGCGCACCTTTCCGAGCAGGTCTTACAAGCGTGGGTAGCTTTTCAGAAACCGCTGAACCACCAAATTAAATACGTGGGCCAGGCATGGCATGTGCGTGAGGCTGCCGAGCTGCAGAGCCGCCACCAGGTTATGGCCGTTGTCACACACGACCATGCCCGGTTGGAGGCTCAGCGGCGAAAACCAGCGGTTGGTCTGCTCTGTCAGACCCTGCAGCAGTTTGTGGGCCGTGTGCCTCTTCTCTCCTAAGCTGAGTAGTTTCAGCACGGCCTGTTGACGCTTGCCCACCGCTGTGCTGCCACGCCGCGCAACACCGACTGCTGGCGACGTGCTGCTGCTGCTGACACATCTTGATTGCGAGACAGAGGTTACGTAGGAGGAGGAGGAGGAGGGTGGTTTAGTGGAGGAAGCATACACTGCCGCAGATACCACCACCGAGCTGGGGCCCGCAATTCTGGGGGTGGGTAGGACGTGAGCAGTCCCAGGCTCTGACTCGGTCCCAGCCTCCACTAAATTCGCCCAATGTGCCGTCAGGGAGATATAGTGGCCCTGCCTGCCTGTGCTTGTCCACGTGTCCGTTGTTAAGTGGACCTTGGCAGTAATCGCGTTGGTGAGGGAGCGTACAATGTTGTGGGAGACGTAGTCATGCAGGGCTGGGACGGCACATCGGGAAAAGTAGTGGTGACTGGGAACCGAGTAGCGCGGGGCCGCCGCCATCATGTTTTTGAAAGCCTCCGTTTCCACAAGCCTATACGGCAGCATCTCCAGGCTGATCAATTTGGCTATGTGCACGTTTAACGCTTGAGCGTGCGGGTGCGTGGCGGCGTACTTGCGCTTGCGCTCAAACAGTTGCGCAAGCGACGGCTGGACGCTGCGCTGAAAGACATTGCTGGATGGGGCCGAGGACAGCGGAGGTGAGCGTGTCGGTGCAGGCCGGGAGACGGTCGTGCCTGTGTCCTGAGAGGGGGGTTGGATCTCAGTGGCAGGTTGGGGCACAGGGGGAGAGGCAGTGGTGCAAACCGGAGGCAGTGAACGGCCTTCGTCCCACCTTGTGGGGTGCTTGGCCATCATATGCCTGCGCATGCTGGTGGTGGTGAGGCTGGTGGTTGTGGCTCCCCGGCTGATCTTGGCGCGACAAACCTTGCACACCACAGTCCGTCGGTCGTCTGCACTCTCAGTGAAAAACTGCCACACCTTTGAGCACCTCGGCCTCTGCAGGGTGGCATGACGCGAGGGGGTGCTTTGGGAAACAGTTGGTGGATTATTCGGTCTGGCCCTGCCTCTACCCCTGGCCACCGCACTGCCTCTTCCAACCGCCCTGCTGCTGCACTTGCCTCCCCCTCTGAAGACCTGTCCTCAGTAGGCGTAGCAAACCAGGTGGGGTCAGTCACCTCATCGTCTAGCTGCTCTTCCTCCGAATCCTCTGTGCGCTCCTCCCTCGGACTTACTGCCCTTATTATTACCTCACTGATAGACAACTGTGTCTGATCGTCATCGTCCTCCTCACCCACTGAAAGCTCTTGAGACAGTTGCCGGAAGTCCCTAATCTCATCCCCCGGACCCCGGGAATTTTCCAAAGGTTGGGCATCGGTCACGACAAACTCCTCCAGTGGGAGAGGAACCACTGCTGCCCAATCTGGGCAGGGGCCCGAGAACAGTTCCTGGGAGTCTGCCTGCTCCTCAAAATGTGTCATTTTCATGGAGTGAGTAGGCTGGGAGGACGGAGGAGCAGCAGCCAGAGGATTCAGAGTTGCAGCTGTGGACGGCGTAGAAGACTGGGTGGTCGATAGATTGCTGGATGCACTTTCTGCCATCCACGACAGGACCTGCTCACACTGCTCAGTTTCTAATAAAGGTCTACCGCGTGGACCCATTAATTGTGAGATGAATCTGGGGACCCCACAACCTTGCCTCTCCCCTAATCCCGCAGCAGTCGGCTGCGATACACCTGGACCAGGAGCTTGGCCTGTTCCCACACCCTGACTTGGGCCTCCGCGTCCTCGCCCCCGTCCACGTCCTCTAGGCCTACCCCTACCCCTTAGCATGGTGTATTATGAGTAGAACAGAAACAGAACGCTGTAATTAAATGTGCCACTTATTGGCCTGTAGTTGGAGGCTGACTTCGCTTACGGAACGCACAGCAGAGCCAGGAAACAATTATGCGCAAGCCTGTAGTGAGACCTAGGTGCGTATGACTGAGCTACTTGAATTCACAGGGCAGAACCAGTCAAGTGGCCAAAGGCCAGTGGTAAGCCTTAAGTATTTTGCTTCAATTTTTTAAATGGTGAGGTGAAAAACCAGACAGATACCGTATGCAGCGTATATATGTATACTCTTTCCCTCTGGCGGGATGACGGCGATCATGTAACGGACACAGCAGAGCCAGGAAACAATTATGCGCAAGGCTGGGTATTAATGAGCGACTACTACCCCCAGCACACACGCAGTAAACTGAAGACGGTCACAGGCAGGCCAAATATAGTATTTTTTTCCACTTTTTGGGAAAAAGCCCACTGTCTGTGATATAGCCTGTATATGGATTTCCCTGTTGGAGGATGACTGTGGTTATTGAAAGCAAAGTGCAGCCAGAAAAAATTATGCGCAAGGCTGGGTATTGATCAGCGACTACTACCCCCAGCACATACGCCGTAAACTAAAGACGGTCACAGGCAGGCCAAATATAGTATTTTTTTCCACTTTTTGGGAAAAAGCCCACTGCCTGTGATATAGCCTGTATATGGATTTCCCTGTTGGAGTATGACTGTGGTTATTGAAAGCATAGTGCAGCCAGAAAAAATTATGCGCAAGGCTGGGTATTAATCAGCAACTACTACCCCCAGCACACACGCTGCAAACTGAAGATGGTCACAGGCAGGCCAAATATAGTATTTTTTTTCCACTTTTTGGGAAAAAGCCCACTGCCTGTGATATAGCCTGTATATGGATTTCCCTGTTGGAGGATGACTGTGGTTATTGAAAGCACAGTGCAGCCAAAAAAAATTATGTGCAAGGCTGGGTATTAATCAGCGACTACTACCCCCAGCACACGCCGCCGTAAACTGAAGACGGTCACAGGCAGGCCAAATATAGTATTTTTTTCCACTTTTTGGGAAAAAGCCCACTGCCTGTGATATAGCCTGTATATGGATTTCCCTGTACAACTGTCCCTGCCTCAGCAGTACTGCCCCTATACTCTGTAAAATGACTGCAGACTGAGGACGCTATGGTCTGCATGCCCGATATACCAAAAAAAAAAATTGTGCTAAACTGCTAAAACCAGCCTCAACAGTACTGCACACGGTCATGTGGCCCTAAGAAGGACCGTTGGGGTTCTTGAAGACTAAAATAACACCTAACACTCTCCCTATAGCAGCTACAGCAAGACAACACTTTCCCTGATCTCTCTTAGCTTGCGTCTGTGGCGAGCTGCGGGTGGGGCAGATTTAAATACTGGGGTGTCATCTGATCTCCCCAGCCACTCACTGCAGGGGGGTGGGATAGGGCTGGAATGTCACAGGAGGAAGTTGTAATGCCTTCCCTGTGTTTCTATTGACCAGAAAAGTGCGCAAATTTCTCAGGGAAGGAAATGTAATGGAGTCGAGCACCGCGTGGTGCTCGTCTCGAGTAACGAGCATCTCGAACACCCTAATACTCGAACGCGCAGCAAGCTCTGACGAGTACGCTCGCTCATCTCTAATATATATATATATATATATATATATATGTATGTATGTATGTATGTATGTATGTGTGTGTGTGTGTGTGTGTGTGTGTGTGTACTAATTTAATATATTAGTATATGAGGAGGAAGGTCGTCTGTGCAATATCTTACTGCATGAGGAGGTTGTCTGTGTAAATTTTTACTGCATGAGAAGGAGGTCATCCATGAAATATATTGGTAAATGAGGAGGAGGTCATCTGTGTAATATTAGTATTTGAGGAGGAGGAAATTGTCTGCGGAAGTTATTATTATCTGAGGAGCAGGAGGTCTGTGTATTACTGGCATAATTAAAAATCAAAAACTCACCAACTTCCCCTGTAATTTTTGTTGCCAATACCAACCAATAACAACTTAGCTTTCACTTGTTATACTACTGAGGTAAAATGAAAGCTGCGCTGTGATTGGTGGCTATGGGCAACACGGATTTCCTTTTGGACAGCTTTCATAAGAGTGGGTGCTGGGCTCATTTCTATGTGGTACATAGTGGCTTAGTGCTGGTGAGACGCTGTGCAATAGTTGGAGCAGAGGAGGAGGTTGCCTGTGTAAGATATTGTTATCTGAGGAACACGAGGTATGTGTAATATATTAGTATTTGAGGAAGAGGAGGTTGTCTGTGTAATATATTAGTGTATGATGGGGAGGAGTCATCCGTATTAGATAAGACTGTGAATGAAAACCATCTGTTCAAGTGCAATTCCAGCATTCCCCACCCAAGGGGTATTGGGGCTGTCTTATCCCCACCAAATATGTTCCTATGAGATGAGTTATACATGTACCAAGTTTGGTTGAAATTGCTCCAGGCGTTCATGAGTTATGGTGCCACATACACACATACAGTTTGCCTCCATATTGCCCTGCATTGACTCCATTCAAGCTGTGAACTGAACTGACTGATTTGACCCTCTGCTATCTGCTGTATTGCTTCCCCCAGCACATATCATGTTTTAACTGTGAATGGTATGTCTCCATATTGCCCTATTTTTTGGCTCCATTTGTACTATATGTATTTCCCCCACCTCTGCTTCATCTAGTGTTGCTGGGCACATTTTGTTTGATAAGAGGGCAATAAATCTCCCACCATCCTGTTCGTTAGTCTCCCGAGGATGGGATCAGCTGCATTGATTATTGCTCTCAACCACACACTCCTGGCTGTAGTCTTTTAGTTGGAACTTTAAAGTCAGTGGTAGTCTCTATGGCACACATGGGGTTGGCACGCATGTTTGTCTAGGACTTAGTGTCTGGAAACAAATGTTTTTGGTAGGCGAACAATGCAGCTTAACATTGCAGTTTAACAGAGCAGGAGACAGGTAAACTTCATGCCCACTCATACCCTGCACACCAATATCCTCCTCTTCACACTAACCTCTACCACTATCCTCAGCCCCTTCCTGCTCCCCTCACCTATGCACAGCTCCCATGCACTTTTCATCTTCCTCAAATGCCTTCATCCCTACTAATGACCCCAGCTCATACTCTGCCTCCCAGCTTTTAACTCTCACCTCCTCCCTCAGCCTATCACAACTCTCAGACTCCCCCAGTGACAGAGACCGCAACACTCTCGATTTAATCTTTCTCTGCCTCCCACGTTACTAACTTCCCCCTTCCGCTCTTGGATCACAACCTCCTCTATTTCTCAATCAGGCACCCTAGCATCTAACCTGACCCTCCCATCTGTCGCACTTCCAGGAACCCCCAGATCATCCGCGCCCATCATTTCATTGAGAAAATCCAGTGCTCCCCTCCCCCCTATCTCTCTCCTATTCTGTCCTAACCTGGCAGTCGAACTCTACCACTCAGATGAGCCCTGGATAAAGCGGCACCACCCATGACCCAAGCAGTCAACTGTACACCACAGCAACCTTGGATCACTGCCCAAATGCGCTTCATCTGTCAGTGCTCTAGGTGTGCTGAATGGCTGTGGAGAAAATCAAAGCTGCCCGTAAACTTTCTCCACATCAAATTAATGCTTAAAACCTATAACCTAGCCCTTCACTATGCCAAAAATGCCTACTTTACCTCCCTTGTCTCCTCACTATCCTGCAACCCCAAATTAATATTTGACACCTTCTACTCCCTCCTCAGCCCCAAAGAACAGGTCCCCATGACCGATCTGACTGCTGGAGAACTAGCCGCCTATTTCAAAGAAAAAAAATCGACAACATCTGAAAAGAAATCTCCAAAAATTGCACGGCTAGCCCTGACCCTGGTCTTTTCAGCACTTCATCCAATAGTCAATCATTATCTATATTAGAACCAATGACAGAAGTCTCCAGACTGCTCTCCACTGCTCACCCCACCATCTGCTCTAGCGACCCTCTCCTCTCTCACCTCCTCCAGTCCCTTTCCCCAGCTGTCATTACCCAAATCACCACCATCTGCAACCTCTCTCTAACCTCTGGCACCTACCCCATCTCATTCAAACACTCCATCATGTTGCCTCTGCTAAAAAACAACCCTTGACTTGACCGAAGATGCCAACTACCGACCAATCTCAAACCTCCCCATCATCTCCAAATTACTAGAGGGCATGGTCTACTCCCGCCTCACATACTTTCTCTCTCACAACTCTCCACTAGACCCTTTCCAGTCTGGCTTCCACCCTCCACACTTGACAGAAACCGCCTTTACAAAAATATCAAATGACCTGATGATGGCAAAGTCTAGAGGCAAATACTCTCTACTAATCCTCCTTAATCCCTCTGCTGCATTTGACACTGTCGACCATAGCCTCCTCCTGACTATGCTCCACTTTAAAGGTCTAAAGGACTCTGCTCTCTTCCGGTTCTCCTCCTACCTCTCTGACCGCTCTTTCAGCGTCTCATTCGCTGGCTTTATCTCTTCTCCACTTCCTCTTGCTGTCGGGGTTCCCCAGAGCTCGGTCCTTGGTCCACTTTTCTTCTCTTCCTACACATCCCAAATTGGACAAACCATCTGCAAATTCGGCCTCCAATACCATCTCTACGCTGATGATAACCAACTATACACCTCTTACCGTGACATTTCTGAACCATTTCTCCGAAAAATCACAGACTTTCTGTTCGCTGTCTCTAATACTATATACTTCCTTTTTCTCAACCTTAACTCCTCTAAAACTGACCTTCTAATCTTTCTGCCTCCCAAGCAACCTCCCCTCAACATCTGCTTTCCAGTGTCTTGCATTACCATAACCCCCATACAGCAAGCCTGCTGCCTTGAGGTCACACTGGACTGTGACCTCTCCTTTACTCCCCACATCCAATCTCTGGCCTGAACATGCAACCTATACCTCAGAAATGTTGCTAAAATCCATCCTTTCCTCACCACAGACACGTTAAAGACATTTCTTGCCCTAATCCCCTCCCGACTTGACTACTGCAACTTGCTCTTCATTGGCCTTCACCACACGAAACTCGCTCCTCTCCAGTTCATACTAAACGCGTCCCCTAGGCTCATTTTTCTATCCAGCTATTTCTGAGACTCCTTTGCATTATGTCAGTCACTGCATTGGCTGCCCATCCACTGTAGAACTAAATTTAAACGCCTGACACTCAGCCACAAAGCTCTCCATGGCTCTGCGCCAATGTACATCGCTTTGCTCCTGTCTGTACACCACCCAGCTTGCACACTCCGATCCACTAACACACAGACTAAAAACCCTCTCTAATATGAACCTCACATGCTTGCCTACATGACTTCACCAGAGCAGCACCCATCCTCTGGAATGCTATACCCCAAGGCATCCGGACAATTCCCAACACAAGAACTTTCAGACACACCCTAAAAAGGCACCTCTTCAGGGAGGCATACCAAATCTCCTGACCAAGTCCCCCTGCCTTTCCCTGTGGCTCCCCACACCTTCCACCCTGCTTATTGCATACAAACTCTACCCCTGCACCTCCTTATCGCCTCTTCCCCATTTGCTTCTTAATAATTCATTTCCATATGCAATTCCTGTACCGCCTGTGTTCCCCCATACCTGATTTCCCTCCATCCTTATACCTCCTGTATCACCCTTACCCCATTTGTTTAAAACTGATTGTATATCACATGTAATTGTTGTATTGTCTGTGTTCTTCCGTGCATGAAAGCGCTGCGGAATACGTTGGCACTATACAAATTAAATTATTATTATTATTACATTTATACATACATCCTATTTTATATAGAGAGATTTTAAATAGAATTTAGCTTATCTGATAAGAAATGCATACCTCAGTAATTTGAGCTTAAAGATGTCCTGTGCCGTATGTTAATGAGGCAGAGTAGTCTTGTGGTGGGCCATATGTAAATGAGGCAGAGTAGTCTGGTGGTGTGCTGTATGTAAATGAGGCAGAGTAGTCTGGTAGTGGGCCATATGTAAATGAGGCAGAGTAGTCTGGTAGTGGGCCATATGTAAATGAGGCAGAGTGGTCTGCTGGTGTTCCGTATGTAAATGAGGCCGAGTGGTCTGGTGGTGTGCCGTATGTAAATGAGGCAGAGTAGTCTGGTGCTATGCCCTATGTAAATGAGACAGAGTAGTCTGGTGTTGCGCCAGCCCTGCTAGCTGCCTATTCGTCCCCCAAGTCCTCCCCTCTTGCCTTCTTAGACACACTTAGCTCTAACAAGTCTTGCACGAATGCTGTACGGTCGTCAGCTGCACATACATAGATGAATGTCCCTTATGTGAGCAGATTTAAGTTGCTCGTCTATGCATACGCCGGCTGATGGCTGCACACTTTTTTATATATTACAATATATTTTTTTTACAATTTTAACTAGTTTATTTTTATGTTTCACAGAGGCAGAGAGGCTTAAGGAAATGTAAAATTATACTTCACAGAAAATCATTTGTTTTTACTTAAGTTTTGAAATTTACAATAAGGCCAAATGCACATAACCAGGATGGACTCTGACTGTGAAATCTCTTAGCGGAATCAGACCCTATGCCCTGCATTGACCCTCGTATACCTGTCATGAAGTCTTCTTTCTGCTCTACAGATGTGCCAGCTGACATCCCACCACACATGCGCGGTTCAGAGAGTCACGTTGGTGACCACACGAATCCGCTACGACTCGCAGTTGATTTCCACTTGTGGGCATGGAAAAGCATTTTCCATAGCATGTCCTATGGGGAGGATTTGCTTCGGGATCTGGAGGCAAACACTTGCTCTGGATAGCTGAGTGCAAATACGGCTGTGGGAATTGGGTCTAAGGGTATCTTCACACTTGTGATCGCACTATTGCTGCATTTTTTTTTTCAAGAATGTTAATAAGACTTTCAAATGTTAAAAACACCACACAAAAATCACAAAGCAAAGAATTGCGATTTTTGTGCCATGCATTTTTAACATTAGAAAGTCCAATGACATTTGCAATAAAAAATTACAGCGATATCATGATCACAAGTATGAAGGCACCCTAAAGGAAAGCAACAGAGAATGAAGCACATCGTAGATGAGATATATATCAAAATAATGCATAAAGCAGTAAAATAAAGATACAACAGGTGACCCTTCAGCAGACACATTCACTATACTGGATACCCTATAGATACTGGAAGAGGTATAAATAAAGTACATTTGAAATATTATATGCATATATCGATAGTAATCTTCAGAGCCATAAAGGGTTTTTCCATTTTTAATATTGATGATCTATCCTGGGAACCCCTAAACCCAACATCAGCCTAACTTAGTAAGATACGACCCTCATGTTTAGTATCAATAGATTAGTAAAACTGTGCGCCAAAACATGATGATCATAATCTCTCCCTAGAAGCTTCCTACGAGAAAATAGTACCAAAGTTAGAATTATATTTGATCTATGTGATCTTGCATGTAACTAGCCTTCCCCATCACGTGGTAAGAGCTCATTCACATGAGCGCTGTCTGCGCGCAGTATAGGTGCGTGAATAGATTGCGTCTATACTGCACTAAAGATCATGTGAACGGGTGGATTGCAGCTATTTGAATTTGCCCATTTACATGATCCGAGGTGCGTGGTGCATGTTTTCCGGCTCCCATCGGAATCTATGGAAAGCACGCACCCAAGATAGGTCAATCCTATCTATTCTCGCACCACGGACGTTAGATGCGCGCACAGCACTCGCATGTTCTATGTAAGATGTAAGTATTTTGTGCATCTTAAATTCCATCATGTAAACGCTTCTATAGGAAACCATTGGTTCTTAAAGAAGCACTTCTGTGTGCGCCTCTAATGGGTACAGACAGCGCTCATCTGAACACACCCCAACGGGTAGCGATCCTATTCCATATAAAGCCTGAAACACTAAGGGGTTAATAAGATCCATCTTTGTTGCTCTATGAGAACTAATAATCCCTGATAAAGATCACTCTTACTGCTGGAGTGCAGCGAGGCCCGTATTCCTTGGTATGTTACTGAAACTTACCTATCTGTCCATCTTACAGTAAAACAGTGTTCAGTGATAAGGGGAATCCCTGCGGGGGTGAAGAAACAGCTGTGGCAGAGGAGTGCGATGCTTTCCCATTGCTTTCAATGGGGCTGGTGCTGCTGCTGCCCCATTGAAAGCAATGAGATGAAGGCAACCCCCTTCACAATGATTTTCAGCAAGGAGGGGGCTTGAAATATAAACCCAACCCTGAAAAAATCCCTTGCTGCAGAAAAAAAAAATACATCACCTTAGAAGTGTTCTGGCGTGTGTTCTTCCAGGTCTTCTTCAGCATCTCTTCTGGCCAGGGATGGAAAAATAACCACCTCCTAAAAGTGCTGCATCTGATTGGCTGAGTGCTGTGACGAATCAGAGGTAGTGCTCAGCCATTCAATGAATGTGACAGCATCCAGGGGTTTCACATCCAAGGAATTCACTGCTGCAGCTGTCACAGCCTCAGCAGGGAATACAGATCACACTATTTATGTGTGATTTTTTTGCTACAGTCACGTATTTTTTACACATGCAATGTGCAATTTTAAACATTGTCCTATCTTTTGCAGGTGAAATTTTTTTGCGCACGTAAAAGTTGGACATGTAACCGCCTTTATTGGAAAGTATTGGTTCAAAAAGAGTTGATTTTTAATTGCACTTATACATGCGCTAAAAAAATCACTTATCTGACCGCGGCCTAATCCAAATCCAACAGTGATGTTGTAGGTTCATGTTTGTGATAATAACTAGTCAATCCTATGGTGTTCTACAATATGGGAATGCAGATAATACTTGATGATGTGACACCGCTTCATCTTTATATTGTAGTGGCCCAGCTGGCACTAGCAGCACCTTTGTCCTGTCTCACCTGTCTATATGCCATCCCTGGATACAGAAGGTGCCGTCTGTGGGCGAGACTCTTTGTCTCCCCTTCTGTTCTAAGCTAGAGCTCATCATTGACGTCAGCTGGCCTCTCATTGGCTGACAGTCAGGTTTAATCTCACTGGTGCAAAGGCCCAAGGGCGGGAAACAAACATACAAGTCCCTGTGCAAGTGGGCGGGTAGCGAGAGAGGGGATACAAGGAAGTGATGCTGAGCAGTTAGCAGACTCGGCCAGGAGAGATTAAGGAGGAGGTTGCAGTTCCCGTAGTCAGCGAGAAGGAGTATTTAGCGAGTTATTCCTGGCCAAGGTAGAGTGTGGTGAACAACCTGCTCCCTTGCTATTCTACAGCAGAGTTACAGAAGACACTTTCTGAGGCACATCTTTATGAAACACCCGGTGAAATCAAAGCCAGGATTAGCATATAGTCACTAGTTTCTCTGCTTCACAAATAGACCTTCAGTTAAAGAAAACGTAAAATTGTTCATCTAATTTCAATTGTGGGGAAAATTGTATAGTAAATCAGTCTTCAGTGAAATAATGGAGAGAGCATTGAAAACCATCAAATCATCAAATCAATCGTATTATATCTTGCCTGTCTTATATTGCATCCCTGTTCACCTGAAATAAAGACCTCCACAGGAAGTTGTAAAGTTAACCTGTTGTTTGCCAATACCAAAGTTAGTAAAGCTGCTCACTCTCAGTTTACTAAGCTATACTGGACTGGTCTCTTTTATTTCTGCGTCATCATCATCCGGAGTGTCCAAATACAGTGTGGTTTCATAGTGACAAGTAAAGGCCTCTGGCCATACCAACTGTAGGTGCATTAGGGTGTTACAACATCTTTATCCCTTTTTTACAGTTTAACAAATACATGAAATACGTCAATTACATAAATCCCGATGGAGAGGAGATTAGCTTTACTGATGACGGTCAAGTGCGCTGTCAATTGTGCGTAGTAAACTGGATTCTGCACAAAACCAAGATCAGCGATAAGTTTCTTTTCACAAGCCAACTCATAACCATCATGGAGAAAACATCAGAAGGGAATCAGCAGATAAGATTCAAATATTCTATCACATGGAAAAAAGGCCAAGTAAGTGGAACCGGCCATCACAGCTCATACTAAGCTCCTCTGTAAGGGCCCTTTTACATAGGCCGATATATCGTCAGATTTCTGCATCCATTGGGAATCTGGATGATTATCATTCAGTGTGAATTCAGTAAATTCATGCCTCGCCTGATTTGACGATGAACAAGAAGCAGATGAATCGTCATTTGTCAATTACTGCAAGCAGAAAACAGAACAACAAATGTGCGGTTAGTTATCTCTGGACGACTGGCTGATTATTGTGGATGGAGGCGGGCGGGCTCTCCACCTCCATTCACTGAGCAAGGAGCATTCCTGTGCAGAAGCTGGAGGTCTTGTTGGGCCCCTACACCCGATACGTCATCCTGTATAAGAGGGCCCTAAGCAGTCGCTGATCCTTCTTCTGGAACTGCTTGTATTTTTCTTTTTCAAATTTGACAATTTTTTCTCACTAGTTCTCTATTATGTTTTTGCCTCAGAATACTAATAAGGGCTCCTACATCACTAGCGTTTTTTTTTTTTTACACTGTAATATTGCTGCGTTTTTTTCCAATGGGACTTTCTAATGTTAAAATCGCATCGCGCAAAAATCGCAAGTTTGTGCTTTTGCGATTTTTGTGCTATTTTAACATTAAAAAGTCCCATTGAAAAAGACGCAGCGATATTGCAGTGTTAAAAATAAGCGCTAGTGGGTAAAAGCCCTAAATCTGTATCACACGCATCTTTTAAAATTGCAGTAAGTGTGTTGATAAATTTAACCCCTCAGTGCCCAGCCTCTTTTCTGCCTTAACAAAAAAACACTTGTTATTGACCCATTGCAAGAGCCATAACTGGTTGACATAGCCATATATATATATATATATATATATATATATATATATATATATATATATATATATATATATATATACACACACACACTTTTTGGGGGGGGGGTGGAGAGAGTTGTATATTTTAATAGCTGCACTCTGTGGTACATATAATGTGTTGTAGAACTCTTATTACATTTTGTGGGGGGCAGGGTAGAGATGGAAAAAACAGCCAGAAGTTACAAAAATGTTTTGCGGTTTTGTTCTTACATTGTTTAACATTCTGTAAAAAGGGGACGGAGCCTGACCGCTGAGGAGAATGGCCGTGTGAGAGTACAGCTCCCCCGGCAAGACTCCTCTGCAGGACCCATAGCAACAACCAGCAGCGCAGAAATGAAGAGAGTCGGGAGGGAGAGAGGATCGGAGCCCTCAGGGACCCTGCGGATGAGCAGAGGGCAGTCCGACATGCAGCGTTATCTTAAGGAGAAGGGCCCCTGCTCCCCGCTGTTTCCAGCAAAGATGGCGCCGGCTCAGCTATCGGCTGCACCTCACAGTAAGGAGAGGGAGGAGGGGGCTGCCTCGGACAGTGAGGACAGAGAAGCAGTGTCCAGAGGCTTCATGAAGGAGCTGATCATGAAGGCACTGAGCCCCATTATGTCTGAGCTGGGGGAAATCAAGGAGGACATTAAACACCTGGGTCGACGAGTGGAGGACCTGGAGAATTCCTCCTCCACTATTATTACGCATGCCACAGAAGTAGCGCGCACCCTAAAAGAACACCATAATCATATCAACAAAGCCCTCTTGATGCAGGAGGATTTAGAGAATAGAAACAGACGCTCTAATGTACGCATCAAGGGGCTGCCGGAGTCGTGGCCTGCGGACTGCCTCAACAAGGTGACCAAAGAAATTTTCTCACTCCTCCTCGGAGCGGAGAGAGCAGCCCCCAACGTGATTGAAAGGGTCCATAGAGCCCTTAGACCTCTCCCGGCGAATACAGAGCCTCCACGGGATGTTATCTGCAAAGTCCTCTCCTTTCAAGACGCTTTTGCAATCCTAAGGGCGGCCAGAAACTACAGGGACTTGAAATACTCTGAGGCTCCTATACAGATTTTCCAGGACCTGGCCCCGTCTACCTTGGCAAAGCGCCGCCTTCTCCGCCCGCTCTTAGATGCCCTGAGAGAAAGGAGGATCAAATACGCTTGGTTGTTCCCCTTCGGTCTGGGCATATCCCATAAAGGTCGACGGCTGAATATCCGTGACCCGGAGGACCTGCAGGTATGTTGGCAGTTCCTCGAGATGGAGCCGCTGGACCTCCCATGTTGGCTCCCTTTGCCAGAGCTGCCAAAATTCACAAACCTACCTCCAACAACCGACTGGAACATGGCACCCCCAACCAAATTACCTAAGAGTAAGAAGAAAAAGAGCCGAGATCCCACCCCAGCAGGAGATTGAGGAACTGATCCAGCTCGCTTGCCGTCCGGGCAAGAAGTTTTCCACATCTGACCTCTGTTCGCAAGGCAGAGACTCCTGTGACCCCAGCAGGAGATTGAGGAACTGATCCAGCTCGCTTGCCGTCCGGGCAAGAAGTTTTCCACATCTGACCTCTGTTCGCAAGGCAGAGACTCCTGTGCCGCAGCTGAGCAGAATGACCTCAGATCTATGCAGGGTCAACGGCAAATTTGGGGATCATTCCCCGTTTTTTTTTTTCTTTCCTTATCTCGTTGAGAAGCGCTGTCGTCCCGCTGGTGGGACCTCTTCAGACTCACTAACCTTTAAGCTTTTGGCTCACTCGCTGTTATTACCCATTTGCTCCATTTGCTCCCTCTCCTCCTCCCCTCCCCTCCCCTCTACCGCTTTAATCAAGTCAAACTTTATTGTTGGTTTCAAGATGTTAACTTCAAATGGTCCTTAGGAGTCGTCCAGGGCAGGTATAGTGCATCTCGGTCTCCATCTGGTTAGCTCCAGTAGCCACTTTTGTGGTGGACACCGTCTTGCACACCACCCCCACTGACCGTCCCAGGACAAATTGGTCTTTTTCATTTCTAATATCTTGTTTTACATTGCAGTGTTACTTCCCCTTTTGTGTCCTCACACCTCCCTTCAGTGTTTGTACCCAATCCCTCCCCACAACCGTCCTCCCCTTCCCACTGATAAGGTGTTTTCTGTCTTGTTGAATATTCTGTTTCTCTCCATAACAGCACGTCTCTCGGACTCAAGATGCCCCCTCCGGCACCTGCTGGGGATGACCGCTTCCGTCTTTCCTCGTTCAATGTGAGAGGGCTCAATTCTCCTTTTAAAAGACATAACGTAGCACAACTTCTGGGAAAATATGGCACCAAGATTGCCTTCCTACAAGAGACCCACTACAAGGAGGGTAAGTGCCTTTCATTACCGGGCAGACAGTTTCCACAGGGCTTCCACAACCCTCACCCGACATCCGCCTCAAAAGGAGTCTCTATCTTATTCCATAGGTCTACCACATTTAAGTGTGAGGCACAACATACTGACGGAGAGGGTAGGGCCATCTTCCTAAGAGGACACCTAAACAATTTTCAAATCACCTTGGCCAACCTGTACACTCCAAACTCTAATCAAGTTGCGTGGCTGGTGGGGCAGTTAGAGACCCTCAGGGAATACGCGGTGGGCCCTATTATTCTGGGAGGGGACCTGAACCTGACGTTAAACCCTCTGCTTGATTCGTCAGTCGGGCGCTCCCAAATATCACATCCTAAGCTGAGACGCCTACTGCGGTGTTTCTCGGAGATGGGCTTGGTGGATGCCTGGCGCCAGTGCTCACCCTCCGCTAAAGACTTCACCTTCTCACACGTACATGCCTCTTTTCAAAGGCTGGATTACTTTCTCATAGCCTCTAATCTTCTTCCCCTGTTAATCGACTCCTCCATTGCCACCACCACTGTGTCCGATCATGCGCCGCTACACGTGGATCTTAGACCCCTAAGTAACTCCCCTCGGGAGTGGAGATGGAGGCTGAATACCTCCTTCCTAGACTCCGCGGACGACAAAGCTGAGATTGCCAATCAACTAAAGGAGTTCTTTGAGCTCAACGGGGGTGGTGATCAATCGGTCCCAGTGGTGTGGGAAACGCACAAAGCGTTTATCACAGGAGTACTGATAGCTCCCGGATCTAGGAAAAAGAAAAGCCAACAAAAGGAGATAGACGACCTATTGAAGCGACTCTCCAAATTAGAATATACTACTAAACTCTCCGCTAGCAAAGAAAACCTTTCCAAACTCGCAGACATCAGAAAAGAACTAAATCTTTGTTTAGAAACAAGATTTAACAAAAGGTGTCTATACCTCAAACATATAGCATTCGCCCAAGGCAATAGAGGCAGCAAATATATGACAGCCATGATTAAGAAAGCCCGTACTAAGAACCAAATTGACTCAATAAAAACGCACTCGGGCACCCGAGCCACTTCTTCCCCAGATATCGCAGCGGAATTTCAACACTTTTACTCCCAACTTTATAACCTACGCCCGCAACAGGACCAAAACGATAGTGGTGAATCTAACAAATTAATAGAGGACTTCCTAAGAAAGCTATCTCTTCCTAAATTAGACTCGGAAATAGCCAACCAACTTATGGCGCCCGTAAGGGAAACGGAAGTCGACGAAGTGATAAACTCCTCCCCCCCGGGCAAAAGCCCAGGCCCCGACGGTCTACCCCTCATTTATTATAAATCCTTCCGCAACATGCTGGTTCCGCGCCTCACAGAAATGTTTAATGCTCTCCTATGTGGCGGCGGCCTTCCTAGACAGACTCAAGAGGCCCACATTACGTTGATTCTGAAAGAGAACAAAGACCCAGAGATGTGCGGCAGCTACCGATCCATCTCCCTAATCAATTTAGATGCCAAATTATGGGCTAAACTCCTTGCCAAACGCATGGAAGCCCTCATCCCAACCCTGGTTGATAGGGAGCAGGCCGGGTTTGTGAAGGGGAGGGAGGGGAGGGACAATTGCATCCGCGTCCTGTACGCAATGCACTATGCCCACGCGAACAAAATTCCACTCGCTTTAATAAGTACCGACGCCGAAAAGGCTTTCGATAGGGTTGATTGACAATATATGAAATAGGTCTTACTACACTACAACTTCCCCCCCTCCTTTGTCGCGGCTATCTTCTCCCTGTATGCTGAACCCTTCGCTAGATAGAAAATAAATAATATTCTCTCCCCCCCCTTTGAAATAAAAAATGGCACACGCCAAGGTTGCCCTCTATCCCCCACCCTCTTTATTCTGGCCCTGGAGCCTCTGCTCCAGTATATCAGGATGGACCAGGAGATACGGGGACTAACAGTGGAAGACTGGACTCTGTCTGCAGCCGCTTTTGCAGACTACATCATTTTCTTAATTACAAATCCGGAAACGGGTCTCCCCAGACTCACCACTTGTTTGGAACAGTTTGGGGCTCTATCGAACTTTAAAATAAATTTTAATAAATCAACGGTCCTTAATGTCTCGATTCCAAAAGCCCGCTACGCGAGCCTGATGTCTGACTCCCCGTTCTCCTGGTCCAATACTGCAATAGACTTTCTGGGAGTAAGATTGACAAGTAAGATAGAAGACCTTTTCGCAGCCAACTTCCCCCAATTAATCACTAAAATTAAAACCTTGCTACATAACTATGACCTCCCCTATATCTCCTGGTTTGGGAGAAAAAATATAATTAAATCCTACGTACTCCCATTGATTCTGTACCAGATCCGGTCCCTCCCGATCCACCTACCAACTAATTTTTTCAATACCCTCCGCAAGATGTTTACTAAGTATATCTGGAGACAAAAGAGCTCCAGGCTGCCTTACAGCCTTATGATAAGGAGGAGGGAGGAGGGAGGAATGGGGCTGCCGAGCATCTCTGACATCTCTGACTTCTATATTGCATCTCACATTAGCTACTGGGCGAGACCCCTTGCTGTTTCGGATGATCACGGCCATGTACGGACCCACTTTGTTGGAGACCTTATGGTTCCCCAAAAAAGCTGTTAATAGAAAAAGGAGCTATAGTTTGCTCCTGAAGGGACCCACTGAGGCGTGGGATTCATGGGCTGAGGTGTTGGCGCCGTCTCCCTTCCCAGTCGCTCCGCTATGCACTCTCCCCACTCTGATGGGCCTCCCGTCGGACCCCTGTTTGGCCAGACTCTGGCAAAAATTTAGCAACAAGCCTTTAGGCGAGCTTCAGTCTCTGACCCACCTAAACCCCAGGGAGATAGTGGAGACTCTATTGCCCGGCCAGCCACTGCCTTTCCTCCAACGAGCTCAAATTGAGGGTGTAATCAAAGACTTCAAGAAAACTTTCATATCTACAAGACCCTTCACAGCCTTTGAGAGGGCGGTGGGGGCAAGTAGCTCGTCTGCCGGAAGAATCGCGTGCCTTCGCAAGCTTTGCTTCCCACCATTCTCAACCTTTAAGCCCACGTTCCTCTCCTCATGGGAGAAGGAGCTAAATATAACTCTATCCTCCTCGGATACCCAACTAATTCTAAAGCTCGCATATGGACTATCCTCGTGCATAATTAATCAAGAAGCCCATTATAAGTTACTAATCCGCTGGTATAGGACCCCGCAGTGGTTGGCCGACCACAAGCTTACGACCATCAGCAAATGCTGGAGATGTGAGAATGGCCCAGGTTCATACCTCCATATATGGTGGACCTGTCCACTCTTGTCGACCTTCTGGCAAAAGATAGCTGACTCGCTAAAAAGAATCCTACCCAACTTTACACTGACTCCTGAGGCAATGTTCTTGTGGAAGCCCTCAGGGGACTTTAGCCCTCTGAGGCACAGATTATTAGCACACGCAATCGACAGGGCGAAGGCACTTGTCCCTCCTCTGTGGTTGTAGAAGTCTCCACCTCTTTTCTCCCAATGGAGAGATAGGATGGACCGGACCTACAATTTGGAGGAACTCTCCAGCTGGTCAAATGGCTCACATGAGAAATTTCTGGAAATTTGGGGCCCATGGCGTAGAATACGCTCGGAGCTCCCTCCCTAAACCCTCGGGGGAGAGGAGACGAAGGCCGAAGTCCCGACTTAGGTATATTTAGAGAGTCCCCCCACCACAGAGAGAGAATGCCTACACAGACTACACTTAACCCCCACCCCACACACACTCTTTCCTGACCCTCTCCCCTCACCTCCCCCTTTCACGTAAGTCATTGTCTGTCCACCCGTTTGTCGAGACAGGTTTACATTTATGCATAAAGAACAGAAACGGATCTACGCGGCATGTGGCGAATTCTGTGGGTTGTCTACCCAGGGATCCAATAATTCTGACTTGTCTGATTGTACTTGATATGTACGTTATCTTAAAACTCAATAAAACTTTGGATTTAAAAAAAAAACAAAAAACATTCTGTAAAAAGTACATGATAACATTCTAATCTGGATCAGCACAATTACTGTGATACCAGGTGTATACAGATAATTTTATGTTTTACTATGTTGGCACAATAAAATCATGTTTTTAAACGGACTCTGACAGCAGTAAGTCATTGGCTGTAGGGCTGAGTGGGTGGGATTAGCCTGCAGCACATGAATATCCAGCACTACCTTATCCAGTCCTCTGTGTATGTGCTGCTTTCATAAAATGCAGGTTTCTCCCAAACTACTGCACAGATCCACACAACCTTATGCTGCCCTCAGATAGGGGTGTAAACAGATGGTGACAGAGTCTCTTTAAAGAAAACAATGTAATCTGCATCACTGCAATTTGAGACCCGGAATATTTTCATCTTCCTGGGAGTGAAGCTGTGAGAGGACTTGATTTTTGAGAAAGAGGTGTAGTATTTATTGGTACCAGTTTGAGGTACATGTGATTGTTGAACTGCTTCTTACTGCATTTTTGGGGGGAAGTGAAGAAAAAAATAACAATTCTGACATTATTTTTTTAAATTATTTTTACGGCGTTGACCATGTGCAACAAATAGCAAAATATCTTTGTTGCTTAGATCATAATGAACATAGTAATATTTATTATCTGTTGCTTTTTAATGGTTATCCAGAGGGTCCACTCAAGACACGATTCTCACGCGAAGGAGCTGGAAGAGTAAGATTCACACTTGTCATTTACCAGACTCCTTCCTGGAGGGATAATTCAAATATAACAGGTTGCCACAGGTGACGCCACTAGACATGAGCAAGCACTAAAATGCTCGGGTGCTCGTTGCTCGAGTCGAACTTTTCGTAATGTTCGAGAGCTCGTTTCGAGTAACGAACCCCATGGGGGACTCAAGCATTTTTGAATGGGACCGATGCATTGCATAGCTGATGACTTGTCAAACACCAGAAAACACCAGAAAGCCATGGAAACACCACAGAAACGGATAGGGAAGGGCAGGGGCAGCATGCATGGCTGCATCTGAGGCTCCCAGATCCCACTATTAAGCCAAAATGGGGGCAAGAGTCTGGTGTCACCTCCCTAACAATTTACTTCCGACAAACCCTCATTAGCAAGGCACACCTTAGCTAAGCACCACACTACCTGCAACCAAGGACAATCACTGCCTGCGGGTCACACCACTGCCTCTTCTCCTGGGTTACATGCTGGTATTGATGTCCAACCACCCCGCATGATCCTGCGTCCACAGCGCACACAAAAGTCTCCCTGCGCCGCGTTCAGCTGCCCTCATGCCACACCCTCGCTTCATAGCCACACCACCCTCATGTCAATTTATAAGTGCGTACTGAATGAGGAGGAACCGGAGGCACACACTGCAGAGGGTTGGCAGGCAGCCACAGTGTTTGAAAGCGTGGGCAATAGCCCGCAATGCTGTTGAGAATTGATGATAAATTGACGTACGATTATCATTCCAATCCCGTGCCACCTCCATCACAAAATTGTCAGGAGCCGCAAACGTGGGCATAAAAGGGACTCAGGTGCCAGCACTTCTACACATCTCCACAATGCAGCAATATTCTGTGTGGGAAGCATGTGAGCGGGCCCTGGGTCAGGCTCGGTACCAGCCTCCACCTTGTGTGACCCAAGGTATCATGAGTTATATAGCAATGGGAAATCCATGTGTCCCCACACAATTCATTCTGTGTAGGTGTCAGATAGCTCAACACCGCAGTGGGAAGTCTTTGAGTTACTTGGGCTCGCCTATGGCAGAGTTTCACCCCGCCAAGGACCTCAGACCATATTTCTACCCTAGTCAGTCAGTGTATTTGTGCCAGACCGGTAAAACACAGCAATAGAAAGTCTTTGTGCACCCACAGCTAAGACGAGCCCAAGGAACTTAAAGATGGTATTATGCATAAAGAAATTACCGCACCCAAACATGGCAATTTCACCCCACCGGGGACCTCGGCCTACATTTCTACCCTAGTCAGACAGTGCATTTGTGCAAGACAGGTAAAACACCTGTTAGAGAAGTTAAAGAAATACACCTAGATCAGGTAAAATAAAGTATAAGTGTCACCAGTGACTTAACCCTTAACCAGAACTCAGACACGACATCCGAATGTAGTTAATGGCAGTGAGTGTCTGGCGAGCCAGGCACCCAAGTTTTATTGAGAAGACAGGAAAACATATAGATAGGGGAAGCAGTATTCAAATAAGATATAGGTAAGATATATGGGTGTATACATTATTGGCAAAGAAATAACTTTCCCAAGCTCAAAATATCACATTTGCCGTAAGCACATTGGAATTTGCAGATGCTGGTGAAACAAAACAATTAAAGGATAACCCCTACACACTGGGCAATTCTTAACGAATCCTGATACCATTTTAAAGATAATTTGTGCACGAACATCCTTTGTACATATTACTAGTGTACGTGACTTGCTAAGTCAGTACATGGTTCATGACCAGAGCAGTGTGTTCTTCTTTGAAGGCCTTAAAGGCGTCTGCAGAGTGAACCAATGTCTATGAACCAAACTATATCTCTAACAATTTCCCTCCTTAAATATCTTTAGAATGGCTTTCAAGGATGCTTCCTAGGCTAGAGAACTTAAAACAAAGTAGACCTGCTATCTTTGCTACACTCACTAGCCCTGCCTCGAGAGACCCGTACCGAGGAAAGTCAGGAGATCTTCCTCCCACTCCTCTACCCGTCCCCCAACTGGTTCAGGTCTCTACTGTCGCTATGTGTGTTTTGCAAAACACAGCACAAGGAAAAGGGGTTATCACATTCCAGTGTACAGCATCCGAGGGTGTTGTTTATATGCAAGTAGATGCGAATAAATGAGTCCAATAAAAAAGTCCAAATAATGAGATGTCCATGGTATGATTGACAGTCCATTAGGTGTATAAGTCTCTCAAAAAGAGTATAGTCCTTCAAAGGCTGAGATCCTTTAGATCACACTCTCATATCCACAGTACATGCAGTTGTCAAACTTTTTCAAAGTAGGTTTTCCACATAAGGTGCAAGGTGCCTTGTCAGTTGTCAACACGGTCATAAGGTGAGTTTCAGTTTTTAATACAACAGGTGATTTCTTAGCAGATTTTCCTGAAAAACATTTGCAGTTAGTGCCCAGAATTTTCTTAATGATTACCATAACAATCTTAATGATAATTACTAACACCACAATAAGCAGAACTCCTTGTAAAAACAGGCTCACTACACCAGAGATCATGCCGCCCAGGCCTTTAAACCAATTTACAGGATTTAAGTAAGATAACCATTCTGGCCACTTAGTCTCATCATCAGAGATAGCTTTATGGTATAGCTCCTTCACTTTTCGTGCTTGTTCCAAATCATGAGTGATTTGCAATGTTCCTGATGGATGTATGTAATGTAGAGATGAGCGAGCATACTCGTCCGAGCTTGATACTCGTTCGAGTATTAGGGTGTTCGAGATGCTCGTTACTCGTAACGAGTACCACGCGGTGTTCGGGTTACTTTCATTTTCTTCCCTGAGAAATTTGCGCGCTTTTCTGGCCAATAGAAAGACAGGGAAGGCACTTCCCCCTGCAACGTTCAAGCCCCATACCACCCCCCTGCAGTGAGTGGCTGGCGAGATTAGGTGTCACCCGAGTATTAAAATCTGCCCCTCCCGCGGCTCGCCACAGATGCATTCTGACATTAGTTCAGGGAAAGTGCTATTGTGTTGGAGCTGCTATAGGGAGAGTGTTAGGAGTATTTTAGGTTTCAAAAACCCCAACGGTCCTTCTTAAGGCCATAAATCTTCTCTATATGCGCTCAATGGGGCCGGCGGCAGCAGCGCCGACCCCATTGAGAACATATAGAAGACAAATCCTTCTTCTCTGCCACAGCTGTAACAGCTGTGGCAGAGAAGAACAATGTTTGCCCATTGAATTCAATGGAACCAGCAATACAGCAGGTTCCACTGAAAGCAATGGGCTGCCGGCGAGCGCGGGGATGAATTGTCGGGAAGGGCTTAAATATATAAGCCCTTCCCTGCAATTCATCCAGAAATGTGTTACAATAAAAATATATACCGGCGTATAAGGCGACGGGGCATATAAGACGACCCCCCAACTGTCACCTTATACGCCGGCAATACAGTGGAGCAAAGAATAAAAATCATTACTTACTTCTTCTGACGTTCTGCGGCGCTGCTGCAGGCTGTCGCTCCCTCCTGGTTCCCGGCAGAGCATTGATTTCTCTACGAAGGGCTTTAAATCCCCGCCTCCAGAAACACACGTGCCTTCAGCCAATCACAGCCAATGACAATGATGTCATTGAATGGCTGTGATTGGCTGTGTTTCTGGAGGCGGGGATTTCAAGCCCTGCATCCAGAAAGCAATGCTCTGCCGGGAACCAGGAGGGAGCGACAGCCTGCAGGAGCGGCGCAGAACGTCAGAAGAAGTGAGTAATGATTTTTATTCTTTGCTCCACTGTATTGCCGGCGTATAAGGTGACAGTTGGGAGGTCGTCTTATACGCCCTGTCGCCTTATACGCCGGTATATATTTTTATTGTAACACATTTCTGGATGAATTGCAGGGAAGGGCTTATATATTTAAGCCCTTCCCGACAATTCATCCTGCGATCGCCGGCAGCCCATTGCTTTCAGTGGAACCTGCTGTATTGCTGGCTCCATTGAATTCAATGGGCAAACATCGTTCTTCTCTGCCACAGCTGTTACAGCTATGGCAGAGGAGAACGATCTTTACGCTGACAGTGCAGGGGGGGGGCACTCTTGCCGCTATTGTGGCTTAATAGTGGGACCTGTGAACTTGAGATGCAGCCCAACATGTAGCCCCTCGCCTGCCCTATCCGTTGCTGTGTCGTTCCCATCACTTTCTTGAATTGCCCAGATTTTCACAAACGAAAACCTTAGCGAGCATCGGCGATATACAAAAATGCTCGGGTCGCCCATTGACTTCAATGGGGTTCGTTACTCGAAACGAACCCTCGAGCATTGCGAAAATTTCGTCCCGAGTAACGAGCACCCGAGCATTTTGGTGCTCGCTCATCTCTAATGTAATGACAAGATGGCCCTACTATCTGGCATAGCCCTCCTTGTGAAGCCATGAGATAGTCTAGAACAACTGTGTGTTGAATAGTGACTAGGATGAATTGTTTAGTATATTCATTTTGAACAACAAGTATGTCAAATAGTGTGTCAGTGATGTTGTCAAAGGCGTCTCCCAAAGCCTCTATCATGTGAGTGTTTCTTAATGAGTTAAACATCATACCTATTGGTCCTCCCAGAACTGCGCCAGCCTTCCAGTCCCAATGTGTATGTGCAAAGTGTACCTTGTGTTCTGGGACGGCACGCTTATATAACATGTGTGGTGGAACATGCTGATAGGGAAATTCATCACTAGTCCAAACCCAGGTGGCTGGCTCCAATTTTGCTAGGGTACATGTACCTCCAGCTCCAAGTGGGATCCACCTGTAAGCTTTACTACCGCGCACTAAATACACACCCTCAGGAAATTTAAGTTGTGCCCCGTGTATGAGAGCACTTGCAATATAAGATACCAGAACTGTGTCAGGAAACAGGCACCATGAAGTAGCTTTATCTCCAGTAAGTACTGCATAATAGGATTTGAGATCACACCTTGGTTGTTCACCGTCACCATGCTCTTGTACTATCGGCTGCTCGCTATCTGTAGTCTGTCTAGGTCCACGCACTTCTCCCCCTCCTTATAGTACCCCTGAAGATCTTTACATTGAGTAGGGTCACTATCTGGGATCCTCTCCACAAACTGCCATGATGTGTTATGCAGTTCCCGGAGAAGGACTCCTCTGCACCACATTTACTCCTGATACAACTCTAGATTGTACTATTTTTACTTTATCTAGGATTCGGAACCTTCATCTTTTAATTCAAAAAATGTATTGATCCTAGACGTTAAATTTACCTGCCACCAAGGATGTTTTGTCCATCCTGTAACAGGTAAGGCAATCACTGTTCTCTTTTGTTCTTCAGGGAGGGAGATAAGAGGGAGATCCCAACAAACAGAAGTCAACAATTCCTGCTCAGTCAAAGGGGATGCAAAATATGGCATTGCCTTAGCTGAGACAGGAGAATGTGTACATACCCAACAATCTGAAAGATTTTTCACTCTAGACACAATACCATGATACTTGATAAACTTGTTGTTACAACTTGTATCTAGAACATCCTGATTGAAAACCAGTGTAATCAATGCACATAAGTAACAAAGTATGAGTGAATACTTCCTTTTATTTAATCTTGGTAGCCTGCGAACAGCTTGCAGTGGGAAGCATGTATCCATGTCTCCTTCCCTTGAACCTTCACAGAGGTGGGAGTAGTCAATTGGACCTGATAAGGACCTTCAAAGCGAGGCTCCATTGCCCTCATTACGTGCTTACGTATGGTTACCCAATCCCCTGGTTGCAGCTGATGAGTTCCTGAGAGTGAGGATGGATCTGGAATGGAACTGAAAACACGTTTATGAATCTGCTATAATGTCTTTTGTAAGAATCCCACATAAGAAGTCAAGTCTGAGTGTAGCATTTGCAGTTGTTGTGGAAAATACAGACCAGTTTTGGGTGGAGCCTCAAAGAGTATTTCATAGAGACTAAGTCCAGTCTGCTTGTTGGGTGTTGTACGGATTGAGTATAAGGCTATGGGCAGACACTCTATCCAGGGTCGCCCAGTTTCTGCTGAAGCCTTAGCAATTTTTGTCTTAAGGGTACCATTCAGGCGTTCCACCTTACCACTACTTTGAGGGTGGTATGGAGTGTGAAATGCCTGTTCGATCCCTAACAACTTGGTTACCTCTTGGCACACTTCTGATGTGAAATGTGTACCTCTGTCACTTTCTATTACCTCTGGGACACCATATCTGCACACTACCTCAGAGAGTAGTTTTTTTGCGACAGTCTTTACGTTAGCCCGACTGCAGGGCCACGCTTCAATCCAGTTCGAGAAAACGTCCACGCACACCAGGACATATTCATAGATCCCAACCTTGGGGAGCTGAATGAAATTAATCTGCAATCTCTGAAAAGGATACAATGGCTTTGGAGTGCATTTACGAGGCACTTTAACAGTTTTCCCGGCGTTATGGCAGTCACAGATAACACAACCTTGCATGAACCTGGCGGCAGAGTGATGGAACCCCGGTGCTACCCAATGCTGACTAACTAAATTCACCATTGCTTCCTTGGATTGGTGGGTGGGCCCGTGAGAGAGAGCACACATCATGGGGTGCAAGACCCTTGGCAGGCAGGTTCGGGCTCCCACCTTCCACAGTCCATCCCCTCCTGGGGACCCGGAGTGTCTGGCCCACTCCTCCTTTTTGCGTTCTGAGGCTTGGTTCTGGAGCTTCAGCAGCAGACCCATAT
This sequence comes from Eleutherodactylus coqui, assembly GCA_035609135.1. Classification (NCBI taxonomy): domain Eukaryota; kingdom Metazoa; phylum Chordata; class Amphibia; order Anura; family Eleutherodactylidae; genus Eleutherodactylus; species Eleutherodactylus coqui. Next base: position 15,996,566 of record CM069411.1, read on the forward strand.
CCACCTTTCCCAAGGCAGTATCCGTTGCCAAACAGTATAAGTGGCTGGGCAAAGGCAGAAGGGCTGCAGCTTTGGCTGCCAGGTCAGCTCGGTGATTTCCTAGGGCCTCAGGCGATCTCTCCTTGGTATGCGCTCTAACCTTAATAATACCTACCTTCTTAGGCAGCTCCAGAGCTCTTAACAACTGCCAGTGGGACGTTCTTAACGGGTTTCCCAGAGGAAGAGGTAAAGTTTCTGGCCCGCCATAAGGGTAAGTAGTCATGACATATGCCAAAACAGTATTGACTGTCTGTGCATATGTTGGCTACACGATGCTCTGCCATTGAACACGCCTCAGCGAGTGCAGTCAGTTCCGCCTCTTGTGCTGACATGGAGGGAGGCAGGGATTCCCCCTTCAGCACTTCATGTTGGGACACTATGGCGTACCCTGTATGTGGTTTACCGTCTTGGTAGAACCGGGATCCGTCTACAAACAATTCCAGGTCAGCATTTGGAATGGGAGTCTCGCTGACATTGTCAAGTGGTTTAGTCTCAGTATGCATCAATTTAATGCAGTCATATGCGGGGATATCATCATCCTTGTCATTCCTTTCCCCTACATCTGGTAAAAGTGTAGCAGGATTCAAAGCAGTGCACCTTTTGATTGTGAGGTTGGGAGGAGTGAGGAGAGCCACCTCATACTTGGTGAGCCTTGACATTGACAGATGTATGGTTGTCACGTGACAACACTTCCTGCACTGCGTGTGGTACTTGTACCACCAGGGGGTGCTCCAGCACCATGTCTGCAACTTTTTCTTTGAGAACAGCACAGGCAGCAATGGCTCTGATGCACGAAGGTGCTCCTCTCACAATCAAATCCAACCTCACAGAGTAATACCCTATGGGTCTTTGTTTAGCTCCATGTTGCTGGGTAAGGACATCTTTTGCATGTCCTTCACTTTCATGACAAAACAGATTGAACGGCAAGTCATAGTTTGGCAGACCCAAAGCAGGAGCTGAGACAATCGCAGTTTTCAATTTCTGAAACCCTTCCTTTGCTTCAGGCGTTAGTTGGAAGGGTTGTCCCTTGTTGCAAGTGATCAGCACATCAAATAGTGGTTGCATCAGGCTTGATGCACTGGGGACCCATTCCCGGCAGTAACTCACCAATCCCAGAAAGGCCCATAGTGCCCGTGCACTTGCAGGCTGGGGTGCCTGCACTATGGCGGCTTTCCTGTCATCAGTGATATGTTTCTTTTGTGCCGAGATACAGTGTCCTAGGAACACCACCTTTGTTTGTGCGATCTGCAACTTGTCCCTTGAGACCTTGCACCCTTCAGCAGTCAGAAACAGCAGAAGGGATCGGGTTTCAATTGGACAAATGCTTCTGGTTGTTGTACACAGCATCAGATCATCAACATATTGCAGCAGCTGTGTGTCCTGGTCTTCCGGATGCCAGGAAGACAGGACATAAGCTAGTGCCTGAGAGAACTCTGAGGGGGATGTGGCCCCTCCTTGCGGTAGTCTGGTCCAGCACAATTGTCTGCCTTCATGAGTGAAAGCTAACAGCAGTTGGGATTCTGCGTCAATACTTCACGCTAAAATAAGCATTTGCTAAGTCTACGATGCTAAAGAACACTGCCGTAAGGGGGATCTGATTAAGAATTGTGTGGGGATTTTGGACCAACGGTGAATCTATAATCATCAATTTATTGATTTCCCGCAGGTCATGTACCATCCGGTATGCCTGCGGTTGTCCTGGTAGACACTTCTTTTTCATGGGAAATAGCGGTGTATTATAAGGGGATCTGCAAACCCTTACAACACCCGCTCCAAGGAGATCCTCAACTTGCATTGAGATAGCTCCTGTCTGATCTTTGCTCAGGGGATATTGCCTTATGCATGCAATAGCAGCTCCAGGTTTTAACTTGATTTTCACAGGTGCAACTCGTAACAAACCTACGTCGGTCTTACTTTTTACCCACAATTCTTCTGGAATGTCTTGCAACATCTCTTCTATGTCTGCGTCAAGAATCTGGCCTGTGTCACTAATTTACACCACTCCTATTAGGGTTGTCAGCACCTCCTCAGACATGGGACCTGTCACTGTAACACCCTTCTTACCAAACCGTAGCACAGCATTGATAGCACTCAGCACATCTGCACCAATTAGATTTACTGGATAATTTTAAGACACTAGCAGCTGAACACAAATGTCAATCGTATCTGCTAAACGGATTTGCAACGGTTTAGTTTGTTGTAATGAGCACGGTCCATCAATTCCTACTCCCCCCACCCGTCCAGGTTCAATGAAACTGGAGGGTATGTCTTGTTTACGTATTATTGAGCGGCCGGCCCCTGTATCAATCATGAATCTTTGCTCGTTTCCATGGGGGTGCATTAATTCCACACTGGCGTGTGGTCCTGGTTCAGGTGGAACAAGCAAAGTGGGGTTGCCAGCTTCCTAGTCTACTTGGGGATACTCAATGCCAAGTAGCTGAGCATGTGTCTGACCCCTTCTGGATGGACAGTCCCACGTCATGTGTCCCCTTCCTCCATAGCCATAACACACTCCAGACCTCCGTGCATCTTCCCTCCTTGGCGGTGGTGGAAGTGCACATGAATCGTACCTCCTACTTCTCCCTGGTGTGTGTGTGTCAGCGTCCTGCACGCCTCTACCCTGTGCCGAAGACAGCACTAACTTGGGAGGGGCAGTGACAGAGATCATGACCGGTGTTTGTTTCTGACTCTTTTTCAATTTTCTTTTATTGAATTTGTCCTCTATGCTTCTAGCCACCACCAGAGTGTGCTCTAGTGGTATATACATGCATTCAGGACGCACTGTGTTCAATTCAGTCTTGATATCTTCACGTAGCCCATTAATAAAGCATGTGTGAAACAATCGCGCGTCTTTACTTGCGGCAGTGTTGATATCATACTCTTGATCAGTAAATATATTGGCACACCGAGCATGGTACTGGTCTACTGCTTCAGGCAGCCCAGATGACAGCTCATTAAAATGCTGCTTGCTTAGAACATGCAGACGCTTAACAAACTGGGTTCCTGAGTCTTCAGTTTTCTTATCATCTGGCACTGCAGTGATGTCCTCACCTGCTGGCACAGCGCGGATCTTAATCAAGAGTGGTGCACCAGCAGCGAGGGAACACAGCCCTGCCAAATCACTCCATGTTGCATCCTAAGTTTTCTGAATACCGTCTATATGCTTGTAAAAGCCAATTGGGCTTTTATAGCAATCTGGTAATTTGCTAACCATGACCAATTGCTCTGATTGACTCCATGGTTTAAACCAACGCTGGGGCCTCCAACTGTTAGAGAAGTTAAAGAAATACACCTAGATCAGTGTAACATAGTAACGCAGAGATAGAGCAGGGAAACAATGGTACAGGAAATTATAGAACGAACATATAGTACAGAAGGAGTTAAAGTATGAACATAAAAGTAGCAGCGTACATGAAAGGGACAAGATGTAAAGGGAGAAAAACATACAAACATCAAAGTATTTTACCTGATAGGGAGCAAGTTCACAAATGCTGAAGCTGTACACCTGCCACTGACACGGCAGCCGACCCCCCTCTCCAAGGAGAAGTGAAGAGAAATCTCTTGCCCCGGGGTACTGCTTCGTCCAAGAGAAGTAGGCTGCTGCTCCACGTTCAGTAAAAAGTGTAAAGATATAGAATCTCGCTGGGGCCTCCAACTGTTAGAGAAGTTAAAGAAATACACCTAGATCAGGTAAAATAAAGTATAAGTGTCACCAGTGACTTAACCCTTAACCAGAACTCAGACACAACATCCGAATGTAGTTAATGGCAGTGAGTGTCTGGCGAGAAAGGCACCCAAGTTTTATTGAGAAGACAGGAAAAGTGTCATTAACATATAGATAGGGAAAGGAGTATTAAAATAAGATATAGGTAAGATATATGGGTGTATACATTATTGGCAAAGAAATAAACTTTCCCAAGCTCAAAATATCACATTTGCCGTAAGCACATTGGAATTTGCAGATGCTGGTGAAACAAAACAATTAAAGGATAACCCCTACACACTGGGCAATTCTTAAAGCATCCTGATACCATTTTAAAGATAATTTGTGCACGAACATCCTTTGTACATATTACTAGTGTACGTGACTTGCTAAGTCAGTACATGGTTCATGACCAGAGCAGTGTGTTCTTCTCTGAAGGCCTTAAAGGCGTCTGCAGAGTGAACCAATGTCTATGAACCAAACTATATCTCTAACACACCGCTATGGGAAGTCTTTGTGCACCCACAGCATAGGTGAGCCCAAGGAACCCCAGGAAATTATTATCCATAAAGAAATCACAGCGCCCAAACATGGCAGAGTTTCACTCTGCTAAGGGCCTCGGCCCACATTTCTGCCCTAGTCAGTCAGTGTGTTTGTGCCAGACAGGTAAAAAAACGCAATGGGAAGTCTTTGTGCACCCACAGCATAGGAGAGCCCAAGAAACTTAAAGGTGGTATTGCGCCTGAAGAAATCAGAGCTCCCGAACAAGGCAGTTTCACGCTGCCAAGGACCAGCACCTCGGCTCACACCCTCAGTAATCGTGGGCATAAAGCAGACTCGGATGCTAGTGCAGCTGTGAATGTCTCATTAATGCAGTAACGCTCCTTTGGTTTGGTCGAAACCAGTGTCTCAGATAACTGCGGTAACACAAGAGAAAATACATGTTGCCCAGTGCTGATCCCCTGACCCCAAGCAAGAGAAGGAGGTGGCATAACAAGGCCAAGAAACCTTGACTGAGGTAGGACCCGCAATAGTCTGTGTTGGAAGTATGTGAGCGGGCCCTGGGTCAGGCTCGGTCCCAGCCTCCACCTTGTGTGACCCAAGGTGCCGCGAGTGACATAGCAATGGGAAATCATTCTGTGTAGGTGTCAGATAGCTCAACACCGCAAGGTGTCTTTGAGTTCCTTGGGCTTGCCTATGCTGTCAGTGCACAAAACTGGTATTACAGAGCAAGAAATCAGAGTGCCCAAACATGGCAGAGTTTCACCCCGTCAAAGGAACTCGGTTTCGGCCCACATTTCTGCCCTAGTCAGTCAGTGTATTTGTGCCAGATAGGTAAAACACCGCGATGGGAAGTCTTTGTGCACCCACAGTAACATTTCTGTAGCAAAGGTATAGGCAGACCCCAGTAACATTTCTGTAGTAAAAGTATAGGTGGACCCCAGTACATTCATGTAGCAGAAGTATAGGCAGACCCTTGTAACATTCCTGTAGCAGAAGTATAGGCGGACCCCAGTAACATTCCTGTAGCAAAAGTATAGGCAGACCCCTGTAACATTTCTGTAGCAAAGGCATAGGCAGACCCCTGTAACATTTCTGTAGCAAGAGTATAGGCGAACCCCTGAAACATTGGTGTACAGTGTTGGCGAAGACCGGAAAAATTAGTTGGATAACAGTATAGGCGAAGGCCGGAAAAATTGGTGTACCAAGAGTACAAGTGTACCCCTTAAAAATTGCTCAACCGCGAGGGCAGGTGAAACCCATAAACATTTTTTTAAAGATACAGCTCGCTGTTGCCTAATTTGTTACAGAGTCTGGAGGCAGCCCGGTGAAAAAAAAATGGTTTCTATTAAAGCATCAATACTTTTGAAATTTTGAAAAATTGCAAAAAAATTATAAACAGAGCCTTTTGGGCTGCAGAAAAATTGGCAGTTCAGCGTGATGACATGCTGTTTTAGGAGGAGGAGTAGTAGTAGGAGGAGGAGTAATAATGATAGTGATTGACAAGGCTAATTCCCCCTTTTTTTCTGGTGATAGAGAATGCTTTTTTCTCCTGTTGCAGCAAAAATAATCATTAGGTTCCGCTGCTTTACGCCGGTGGAGAAGAGAAGTCTCGGGAAATCCAGGCTTTGTTCACCTTTATGAGTGTAAGCATGTCGGCACTGGCAGTTGACAGGCGGGTACGCTTATCTGTGATGATTCCCCCAGCTGCACTAAACACCCTCTTTGACAAGACACTAGCAGGGCAGGCCAGAACCTCCAGGGTGTATAGCACTAGTTCATGCCACGTCTCCAGCTTTTTTTTTTTTTTTGACAATCAATTTTTATTTGGTTTTTGTTGTATTATATGAACAGACATATAACTTGGCATATATACAGATCAGTTTTATGCCTAGTCCTAATGGGCTAGGAGTAGTATAATAGCCATATCAACTAACAATTGTAGGTACACATAAAGATTAGCTCTAACTTATACCCTTACACCGGGTGCTTCAGTATCTCACGTATACATTACTTGGTGTATGGTAAACTAATGAACAAAACAGTGTGGGGGGGGGGAGTGGGGAGGGGGTTGTGAGGGGGGGGGGAATGGACAGGGGGCGGGTAGAGGGTATGGGAAGGGAATGGTATTTGGGGTCTGGGGTTACTCGACTGTCTGCCCCATGGGGCTCTCTATGTTTCCTGCGTGAAATCTTAGTGCGGTAGTCAAGCCAGACCCTTTGTATGTCAGACATCCCCAGGGGCGCACCCTAGGCTTGTTTGCTTTTGTTGGGCCACATGTATGTGTATGGGGGGACCCAATTGGGTAGGTCCGCTGAGAAGGCATTGCACAAATCACCTCTATATGTCCTGCATCAATTTCTCCATACCAGGGCTTTCCAGGGGCTCCACATCTGGATAAATTCATCATGCTTTCCTCTTCCCCAACTTGCTAATTCTTCAATGTTGCAGATTAGGTCAACTTTTTCCCTCCATTGATTCAATGAGGGTGGGGATTCCTGTCACCACAGTAGAGGGATAAGGGACTTAGCTGCATCAATGGCCAGGGCAACTAGTCTGTTCCTCATAGGATGGAAGGCTGTAGAGGGTCTCCAAAGGAAGATCAGGTCTGCGGTAAGTATTAGGTTTGGTGACATGCCTTTTAACATTTTCTCCACTCCTTTCCAAAATGGATTAATCAGGGGGCATTCCCATCATTTATGGAGGTATGAACCTATTCCCTGATTGCACCTCCAACATTTATCGTGGGCTGCAAGCTTGTATGCGGCTAGCCATTGGGGGGGGGGGGGGGTTTATACCACCGCACCAAGAGTTTATAATGACATTCTTGCATTAGTATGCATGGGGAGAGGCCGAATGCTGTTTTTAATATAAGTTTTACTTCCGCTGGGGAGAGTGATATATTTAGCTCTTTCTCCCATGATACCAAGAACACAGTCTTGGAGACCGTGGCTGGGGAGATAAACTTTCTCCTTAGATTAGAGATTTTTCTTGGTACAGTGGACCCTTCTTCCAGGGCCTTTTCAAAGAAGGTTTTAGGTCTTGTAGATTTATAGGTGTCCAGGAATTTTCCTATGGTTATGTGTGCGGTCTGTAGGAAAGAGAATTTATGATTGGGTAATAGGGTCTGAAGGATCTCCTCGGGTTTTTTTGTGGGCTTGAACTTGTATATCTTTCACCTTCCCTGTGGAAAAGCTCTTCCAGAGACTCTCTGTTGACGGGTCTGGAGGGACTCCTATCAACTTGTGTAAGACTCATAGTGGAGAGAGCGGTGAGGGTGTCGGAGCTAGGGAAGCCCTAAGGTCGTCCCAGGCCTCGCAGGGGGCCCCCAGCAAGGGATTAAAGTTTGATGCTTTGTATTTGGGTTTCATGGAGTACCACAGGTCCTCTATCATTGATGGGCCATGTGATCTCTCTTCTAGGTTAAATAGTAAGGAATCCTTCACTGGGTGAACAAGCTCCATCCAGTAGTTTAACTGGGTTGCCTTATAATAATCTCTTACACAGGGAAGATCAATTCCCCCTTCCGCTCGTCGTTTTATCATAAGACTATAGGCTAAGCGCGGTCTTTTCTGTCTCCAAACATAGCTGGAGAAAGCTCTCCTTAGGGTCTCAAAAAAGTTCTAGGCAGGGGGATCGGTACCATGCAGATTTTGTACAGAATTAATGGTAGTACGTACGACTTTATAATATTTTTTCTACCAAACCACGATATAAATGGAAGGTCATAAGAGGTTAACTTGTTTTTGATTTGTGGGATGAGAGGTTTAAAATTGTGGGCATATAGGTCTTCAGTGTTTTTGGTTAGTTTAATACCAAGATAGTCGATCGCTGAGTTGGACCAAGTGAAGGGGGAGCTGGATCTCAAATTGCGATAGATAAATTCTGATACTGAAATATTTAAGATGGTGGATTTAGAGAAATTAATTTTGAAATTTGATATTGTACCTAAGTCTTTTAGTTTTGTGGTTAGTTTGGGCAGACTTTTTTCTGGTTCGCAATGTCATCTGCGAATGCCGCAGTCATGAGGGTATTTTGGCCACAATTTAAGCCGTGTATATTAGGGTCTTGTCTAATGCTTTGTAGAAGGGGTTCGAGGGTTAAGATAAAGAGGGTAGGGGATAGTGGGCAGCCCTGTTGGGTCGCATTATGGATATCGATTGGGGCCGACAATATTTCATTAATCTTTATTCTGGCATATGGGTTGGAATATAAGGAGAATATAGCTCTGATGAAGGGTTTGGGAAGGCCGAATCTCTCCAATACCGCCTCCATGTATGTCCAACTAACCCTATCAAACGCTTTTTCAGAGTCAGTGCTAACTATGACCATTGGGATATTCTGAGTCCGCTCGTATCTTATTGCATGTAATAGTCGATAACAATTATCTCGGCCCTCCCTTCCCTTCACAAAGCCTGCTTGCTCGCTATTGATTAGTGAGGATATGTAATCTTCTAATCGTTTGGCTAACAGCTTGGGCCACATTTTCATGTTCAGATTTATTAGGGATATTGGCCTATAGCTGCTACACTCTTCAGAGTTTTGCCTTCTTTGTATATTAACGTATTCTGCGCTTCCAATGCCTGTTTAGGGAGGGATTCTCCCAGTAATAGTGCATTGAATAGGTTTGTTAACTGTGGGATCAGGATTGGTTTGAAAGTTTTATAGTAGGTCAAAGTGAAGCCGTCCGGGCCAGGGCTTTTACCCTGTGCGCAGGAGTCTATTGTATCCTCAATTTCCTGCTGGGTTACTGGGGTCAACAGAGAACACGCTTCGCTTGTTTCCAGTTTAGGAAGCTGTACTAAGCGAATTAAAGAGCAAATTAATTCATTTCTCGCCTGAGTGTCTGTGTTGGGGTTTTGTCTCTGGAGGTCGTAGAGGGTCGAGTAAAATTGATGAAACTCCCTTGCGATTCCCATTGAGGAGGACGTGATATCCCCTGCTTGGGTTTTTATAGAGTTTATGTGATTTCTGCAGCTTTTTTTAAAATTAATCTATTAATCTATTTCCGTGTGCATAGAGCGTGTGTTTTAAGTAGAGGTGTTTCTTATTAAATTTAGACTCCAAGGAGTTTCAGAGATCTCGTCGCAGTGATATTAATTTTTCTAAGTTCTCTTTATTTTGGGAGCTTTTTGCGACCTGCTCAAGAGCGGCTATTTGTGAGAGTCTCTCATCGATTTATTTTTGTTGCTGTTTTTTGGCTCTTGTTCCTAGGTCGATAAGAAGGCCTCTGACATAAGCCTTATGGGCTTCCCAGGTTATCGGAGTCCCTGTTTCGCCGTTGGTGTTCAGCTGGAAATAATCCTGGAGTGACTCTGTGATTAGAGTTTTGTTTTCTAATGTGTCTAATGAAGAATCATTTAGGCGCCATCTCCACTCTTTCGGTATTTCTTGGAAAGGGAGAATATTAACATGCAGAGGGGCGTGGTCAGAGATCGTCATGGGTTCTATGACGGCGCTCTTCAGAGAGGTTTGGAGCTTGGAGGGAATAAAGAGGTAGTCTAGCCTCTGGTACGAGGAGTGTTCGGTGGAGTAATAGGTGAAATCCTTAGTGGACGGGTGAAGGTGTCGCCAGGTGTCTATTATATTCAATTTTTGGAGGAGCTTGCTCAGCGCCCTCAGTTTCCTCTGCGAGGTCTGGGACCTACCTCCCGAGGAGTCCAGTAGTGGGTTGAGAGTCAGATTCCAGTCACCTCCAACAATGACCTAACCTGCGGCGAAACTCCTAAGCACCTCCAGCTGTTTAATTAGCCAAGGTACCTGATCTGCGTTGGGAGCATATAAATTAGCCAGGGTCAATTTGGTGTTGTTAATTGAACCCCTGAGGAACAAGACCCTGCCCTCTCCATCAGCATATTGTGCATCACATTTAAAGGCCAAAGATTTATGAAATAGGATGGAGACCCCTTTTGATGCCGAGGTTGGATGTGTGTTGTGGAAGGCTTGAGGGAAGTGTCTGCCTGGTAGGGCCAGACGCTTGTCTCTTTTAAAATGTGTCTCCTGCAAGAGGAGGATCTTTGTGCCATACATTCTCAGCAGGAGGGAGAGGTTGTGCCTCTTGAGGGGAGAGTTTAAGCCTCGGATGTTGAAAGTCATAATACGGATGTCTGCCATTAGAGCTTTCTGTCAATCAGTGAAGAAAGGTCTTCCTTCTCAGATGGTCTGGCTAGGTGTGGAGATAAACAGAACAATAAGATAAGATTATACTGTGTCTTTAAATGTGCCTATGTGGGGACCCGTCAAAGAGTCTGTAGGGACAGGAAACAATGGGTGTCAGGTAATAGGGGTGAGGGTGGTGGTGGTGGGGAAAGACACAAGAGGGAAAGAGGTTTGTTAGGTAATAGGTAGATTTAGATAGTGCTTATGCGATTCCTCAGGAATCCACTAGACTAGGTATCCAATGATTGGGATATTCCAGCCTGGTGGGTTACAACTGAGTGTAAAGTGGGGGAGAGAAACAACAATATCAACAGGATATTAGTTAAAGTTTCAAGTAAGCCTGATCGGTACAGGCGCTAACGTAACCGACTTAGGAATTGGAGGATCAAGAGTCCTTCAAGTTCAAAAGAAAATGGGAGGCGGGTAGCAATATTGCTACAACAATAAATCAGCAAGTTCTCACTGAAGAAGGCGGATTTTCCAAGCGATGCATTGCTTTAGCTTCAGGTTCATCTTCTAATTGTGTCTTCCTTGCTCCTCTTCTTTTTACTTTTGGGGGATTTGGCAGGTCCCACGAGCTGCCAGGTGTCTGTCGTTGGGGGACGAGAGAATGAGGGTGGCTCTGGGAGTGGCATCCAGTTTGGTATATCTATAGGATCAAGTCCCAGGTGTTGCCAACAGTTTTTTAAATCCTCTGGAATGCGAATGTTGAACCTTTTTTCCTTATAAGTAAACCCTATGCCAAAAGGAAAGAGCCATGCATATATTATGTCCTTTGATCGTAGGGCATCTGTTAGCGGGCGAAGAAGGCGGCGTTTTGATAGGGTAGAGGGCACTAGGTCCTGGAAAAGTTTTATTGCTGTGTTTCCATACTGCAGGTTCTGGCAATTTCTCGCAGCGCTGAGCACTGCCAGTGCATCCTGAAAGGAGAGAAGCTTGCAGATAATGTCTCTCGGGGGTTCAGAATGTGCAGGGGGTGGATGTATCGCTCTATGAATACGTTCAATTATGATTGACTCATCTTTTTCTGAGCCTAAAAGTGAGGTGAAGAGTTCTTTCGCAATTTTAGGGAGGACCTCTGACGCCCAGGACTCAGGGAGGTTTTTTATCCGAATATTATTGCGCCTATTTCTATTTTCGAGGTCCTCTTTTGAGAGAAGCATTTTGTTTAAGTAGGCGTGGTGTTCGTCCATTATCTGGGCCATCTCCAGGGAGTGAGAGGTAATGGTGGTGGTAGAGGTCTCCAGCTCCTCCACTCTCCTTCCTATGCTTCTAACCTCCTCCTTTATCTCCATTAGCTCTGCAAGGATCGGGCGCATAGTTTTAGCTAGCAGTTCCTTCATGAATCCTCTCGAGATTCTGTCACTCTCCTCACCTTCTGAGTAAGAGTCGTCCTCTCCCTCACCTCCGGCAGCAGTAGCTGAGTCTTGGCTCGGCGCCATCTTGCTGGCCGCGTGGGAGAGCGGGCCGCCCGCTCCTTCAAGTACCTCTGCATGTCTGCCTGGTTCCTGGCTGGCTGAGGAGTTCTAGTATGCTCTCCACCCTTCTCCCTCGCTGTCTTCACCATCCTCCGCATCTGATTGCTGCTGTTATCGGTCCGGGTAAGCGCTGCTGCATGGGAGCTCAGCTCTCAAGAAGCCATGTCTTTCCGCGGTCAGGCTCCGCCCCCACGCATCCAGCTTTGACACCGATTAGTTGTATAGAACAGAGGCATCACGGAGGACGGTGGTGTGATCAGCTACGTACTCCCTCACCATCTTTTTACAGTGCTCCCTCCGACTCAGCCTTGACTGGGGAGTGGTGACACACTCTTGCTGGGGAGCCATAAAGCTGGCAAAAGCTTCGGAGACTGTTCCCCTGCCTGCGCTGGACATGCTGCCTGATCCCCGCACCTCCTCTGCTACTTGGCCCTCGAAACTGCGTCTTCTGCCACTAGCAGTGTCAGATGGGAACTTTAGCATCACTTTTTCCACCAGGGCCCTGCAGTATTGCATCACTCTCGTACCCCTTTCCTCTTCGGGAATGAGAGTGGAAAGTTTCTCCTTATACCATGGGTCGAGCAGTGTGTACACCCAGTAATCCGTGTCGGCCAGAATGCGTGTAACGTGAGGGTTACAGGAAAGGCAGCCTAACATGCCAGCCATGTGTGCCAGGGTACCAGTACGCAACACATCGCTGTCCTGAATAGGAACATGACTTTCAGGAACCTCCTCCTCTACAGCCCATACATGCTGAACAGATGAGAGCCAAGCAGCATGGGTACCCTCTGCAGTGTGCCCAACTGTCTCTTCCCCCTCCTCCTCCTGCTCCTCCCCCTCCTCCTCCTCTTCCAAAATACGCTGAGATATAGACATGAGGGTGGCCTGGCTATCAAGCAACATACTGTCACCCCCCCGCCTCCTGTTCCAACCGCAAAGCGTTGGCCCTTATGCTTTGCAGCAAACTTCTTAGCAGGCAAAGCAGCGGGATAGTAACGCTAATGATTGCCGCATCGCCGCTCACCATCTGGGTAGACTCCTCAAAGTTTCCAAAGACCTGGCAGATATCTGCCATCCATGCCCACTCCTCAGTAAAAAAATTGTGGAGGCTGACTACCACTACGCCACCTATGTTGCAGCTGGTATTCCACTATTGCTCTATGCTGCTCATACAGCCTGGCCAACATGTGCAGCGTAGAATTCCAGCGTGTGGGCACATTGCACAGCAGTCGGTGCTCTGGCAGCTGAAACTGATCTTGCAGGGTCCTCAGGGTGGCAGCATCTGTGGTGGACTTGCGGATATATGCGCACCTTGCCAAGCAGATCAGACAAGTGGGGGTAGTTTTTCAGAAACCACTGAACCACCAGATTGAAGACGTGGGCCAGGCATGGCACTGTGTGAGGCTGCCGAGCTGAAGAGCCGCCACCAGGTTACGGCCGTTGTCATACACGATCATGCCAGGTTGAAGGCTCAGCGGCAAAAGCCAGAGGTCGGTCTCCTCTGTCAGACCCTGGAACAGCTCAGGGGCCATGTGCCTCTTGTCACCCAAGCTGATTAGTTTCAGCACAGCTTGCTGCCGCTTGCCCACCGCTGTGCTGCTGCGCCGCACGCTGCCGACTGCTAGCGACGTGCTCACACTTCTTAATTGAAAGGTAGAGGTGGCGGAGGATGAGGAGGGGGAGGTTTTGGAGGAGATGGCACAAAACATTGCAGATAAGAGCACCGAGGTAGGACCCACTATCCTGGTGTGGGTAGGACGCGATCTGTCCCAGGCTCTGACTTGGTACCAACCTCCACCAAATTCACCCAACGTGCCGTCAGGGAGTTATAGTGGCCCTGCCCGCCAGTACTTGTCCACGTGTCTGTGGTTAAGTGGACCTTCCCAGTAACCACGTTGGTGAGGGCACAATTTATGTTGTGGGAGACTTGCTGGTGTAGGGCTGGAACAGCACACCGGGAAAAATGCTTTTGAAAGCCTCCGTTTCCACAAGCCTGTACGGCAGCATCTCCAGGCTGTTTAATTTGGCAATGTGCACGTTTAAAGCTTGTGCGTGCGGATAGGTGGTGGCGTATTTGCGATTTCGCTCCAAAGCTTGTGTTAGCAACAGCTGAACGCTGCGCTGAGAGACATTGCTGGATGGAGTGGAGGACGGTGGAGGTGAGGGTGTGGGTGCAGGCCGGGAGGTGCTCATGCCTGTGTCCTGAGAGGGGGGTTGGATCTGAGTGGCAGGTTGGGGCACAGGGGAAGAGGCAGTGGTGTGACCCGGAGGCGGTGAATGACCTTCGTGCCACCTTGTGGGGTGCTTGGCCATCATATGCCTGTGCATGCTGGTGGTGGTGAGGCTGGTAGTGGTGGCTCCCCGGCTTATCTTGGTGCGACACAGGTTGCACACCACTGTTCATTGGTCGTCCGTGCTCTCACTAAAAAACATCCACACCTATTCGGGCCGCCATTTTCCACCCCCCTCACCTGAACATCTTGCTCAGATAAAAGGAAGCACAGAGGAGAGAGCTTTGGGAGTGATCCTGCAGAGCATATTGTAGCCGATCCATCCCATTGTGAGACAGGGGAACCTCTGCAAAAGAACAAAACTCATATACCACAAACTACCAGCTACTAGGTCCCCTGACTCTCTAAAAGCTCCGCGCCCGTCGCCTCCCTCCCCCCCCCCCTCACAGGGGGTGATTTACCGCTAAAACTTGCCACCATCTTAGCCTCCTGAGGAGAGACAGAGGAGAAATCTCTGAAAGGGAGTCCACCACTACCTAATCATCTATAATCCATCTCTTCATGCCTGGATGGGCTGGGCAGAAATAAAGCTCATTAAAGTGAACCCTATTGCTGCACAGATAAATCTGACCTGCTTCATGAGGAGAGAAAGAGCACTAAAAAGCATAATTAGAAGTATAGCAGCCCAAAACGCTTGAACATATTAACACTCCTAACCAGCTTTATAACTGCGTTGAAGACGCTGAAAAAGTGACGCTCACATTTTTTCCAGAACTGGACTGCTCTGCTTAAAATATAAAAACAATTTTTCAGGACTCCCATGCCGGGAGTCTGTTCTGCCATTTAAGTGAAGAAACTTTAAGCACGCATTAATATCCTCAGTGGACTCTGCAACCTGTAGAAGAAACTAAAAGAGCACTGCTGTAATTTTTCCAGAACTGGATTACCTAGTTCTAATTTACAATAAAATTCATTTTTTTTTTAGGACTCTCAGGCTGAGAGTCTGACTGCACCAAATTTTTTCTGGGCGCTGACACCTGCCTGGTGATGAGGAGCCGTATTTAATAATGGCAAACTGAGGACTGCCCGTGTGAAGGAGAGCACCCCACAGCACAATCCAGAATAAAGATCGCTGACTCCAGTACGCTACATCTCAGCGAACAATATATTCTCAAAAGTGACCGTACTAGTAAACAGAATAAAATGGTGAAAGGCATCAGAGAGCGTAGCAGTGACCCACCAGACACACCAAGGAGACAAAAAAACCAAGCAGACATGCAAAAATTCTTAAAGAAAAAGAGCACACAATCACCTGGCTCCATATCAAGATCGCAATCATCACAAAACATAACAGAACAGGAGTCCCAGGATCCAGAACTAGAAAGCGATATGGAGGAGGAGGAGAGCGACTTGGGAGCCCAAATTTCTAAATCATTTCTTCAGAAAGCTCTCCTCAAGGTCACCCAACCTATAATGACAGAACTAGCAGAAATTAAATCTGAACTGCAACAAATGGGTCACAGAGTTGAAGACCTTGAAGGATCATGCTCTGCTATCATCAAGCATGCAAAAACCACCTCCCAGGTGATTGAAGTCCACCGTACATACTTAGACCGCGCTCTTACTCTAATAGAAGATCAAGAGAATAGAAGTAGGCGATGCAACGTACAGATCAAAGGCCTTCCTGAATCCTGGGCATCAGAGTCTCTACGGAATGTCGCAAGTGAAATATTCACAGATCTGTTGGGTGAGGAGAGAGCAGTGCGTATTCAAATAGAACGAATACACAGAGCAATCAGACCTAAACCAAGATCAGAAGAACCTCCTAGAGATGTAATTTGCGGTCTACTCTCTTACACTGACACTAATGCAATTCTGACTGCCTCAAGAACACACCAACCGTTAAAATACTGCGATTCCCAAATCCAACTCTTCCAAGACATAGCACCCTCCACCCTGGCAAAAAGAAGGCTTCTGAGACCGCTTTTGGAGGTTCTGAGAACAAAGAATATCCAATATTCATGGCTCTTCCCTTTCGGACTCGCAATAAACACAGCAGGAAGAAGAATCTCAGTTAGAACTCCTGAAGATCTGGAATTGGTGTGGAAGAATCTGGACATTGAACCTATCGAGCTTCCCTCCTGGATGCCTACACAGTATGACCTAATCGCTCCACCACTTCCGGAGGGAGACGCTTGGAAAACAATATCCAAATTCAAATCTCCTAAGGGCAAGAAACACCCTTCAAAATAAACCCCACCAGCCCACCTGAGAGGTCTGCTTCGACGTGTGTTCGCCATTGAGGAGAATGACGCGCTGCAAGCGAAGTGGTTATGTGGCTGTTGATCTTTTTGAACTTACGCTTAACGTTTTGCTGTGCATCGGAACTATGGTGCCATGAGTGGGCTGACCTGCCTGTGCAGCCAAAATTTATTTATGGACTCACGCGACAAAGTCCCTCACATCTCCTCTTTACTGCGGCATCGAGATTTAACAGAGTACAGCTGGGAGGTGAGGGGAAGACGAGCGAGTCGTTAAGAGTGGCTTGTGGGCCGGGTGGGACCCGTGCGGTTGTACATGGGTCGACCGTGGGGGTTTCATTCGGCCGGCGGGCTACCTGAGGTAATGTCTCCTGGAGGTACAGCGAAAGAATTCCCAATTATAGTGGGAGGAATGTGGAACTTGATATAGAGCGAGGGGATATGGCATATATTGTTATATGTTCTCTGTTGTTGCTCTCTCTCCCCTCCCTCTCTCTCTTTTTTTTTCTCTCCTCTCTCCCACTACCTCCTGACTCTGGCCACACACGACCTTCTTCCGGATAGCGGCACACGGACTCCTGGGACGTGAAATTAGGCCCTCTTACCTCTAGAGTGGAGGGACACTTGGACCAGCGCTGACCCCACTAGAGAGAGAGCAGATTCTCGAAATCTCTGAATGAGCGACGCATGTGAGTAAGACCTCTACATACACACAACAGGAACATGACCTTCCCAAAGGGGAAGTAGTCGTCTGGTCGGGGTCATAACGACGACGACGCCCCCATGGGGCGGTTGTTGGGGTGCTCCCGATACACACGGCACCACTCCAATAGTTACATCGCTAGGCTAACTTACTGTTTCAGTCAGTTTAAGACAGTCTTCAGTTAGACTCTCAACCCCCATTTGTTAGTTTCCCCTCCCCCCCCCTCTCGTGCACACCCTTATTCCGGTCCATCTTTAGATTCTGGTCTTAATCCATCATACAAACCAAAGACCAACCTCCCTCTCAAATGCCACATCAATTCCAGAATAGGAATCCCAGCAAACAAACATCGCCCCCTCCTCAACTGGATAATACAACTGTCTCCTCGTTTAATGTGAAGGGTTTTAACTCGCCAAATAAAAGACACCATGTACTCTGGCTCCTAAAGAAAAGTAAAACGAAAATAATCTTTCTACAAGAAACGCACTTTAAAAGTAATAAAATTCCCTCTCTTCCAAAAAATTATTTTGCTCACTGGTTTCACAGTTGCAACCCCACCTCTGCGAAAAAAGGAGTCTCTATTGCTTTACATAGAGACCTTCCCTTCTTAATCCAACAACAACACGCCGACACTGAGGGACGTTTTCTGTTCATAAGGGGCACAATAAATGGAATTCACTATACACTAGCTAATATATACGCCCCCAATACACATCAATCTAATTGGCTCATAGAGACGTTTCTGCAGCTGAAATCCTTTGCGGTTGGGCATATAATACTAGGTGGAGATTTTAACACCACACTAAACCCGCTCCTAGACTCCTCAAGGGGTAGGTCCCAGGTCTCGCAGAAAGCTCGAAAAAAAATTCACTCTGCCCTACAGGAGATGAATCTGATTGACACATGGCGATTTAAACATCCTACGGAAAAAGACTACACCTTTTACTCACAGGTCCATACTTCACATCAGAGACTAGATTATATCTTTGTCTCCGCAAGACTTTTAAACTCTGTCCTGCACGCACAAATTGATAGCATTACGATCTCTGATCACGCCCCAATACATGCCAGGCTAAACATTCTACCCAATAACAAAGGTGAATGGAGGTGGCACCTTAATGAATCTATTCTAAGAGAAGAGGAATTCAAACAAGAGATTATTAAAAGCGTTACAGAATTCTTTGATATCAACTCAAAAGACAATTCAAATTTCCCTATCATATGGGAAACCCATAAAGCATATGTGAGAGGTCTGTTTATATCCCTAGGCTCAAAACTCAAAAAACAAAAACAAAAGAAAATTGACGATCTACTTAAAAAAATAGCCTCCCTTGAACAGAAAAGGAAACTTTCAATAGTAGAAAAAACACAGCTTGAATTAAACTCACTTAGAGAACAACTCAAATCTCTCTTAGATAAAAAATTCTATAGAGCACAAACGACTTTTAAACAAAAGATCTATGCCCACGGGGATAGGGGAGGGAAACTAATGTCAGCTCTTATTAAAAAGGCCAGAGAAAAGGCACACATTAAAGAAATCAGGAAAGCAACAGGGGAAAAAATTACTTCTACTCAGGACATTGCAGCAGAGTTCCATGCCTTCTACACCAAATTATATAACCTTGACAAAGAAACATCGCAAGCCGAATTAAAAAACA
This sequence comes from Eleutherodactylus coqui, assembly GCA_035609135.1. Taxonomy (NCBI): domain Eukaryota; kingdom Metazoa; phylum Chordata; class Amphibia; order Anura; family Eleutherodactylidae; genus Eleutherodactylus; species Eleutherodactylus coqui. Next base: position 16,015,299 of record CM069411.1, read on the forward strand.
AATATGGAGGCATGGCTACATTCCTAGAAAAATTGAATTTACCCTCACTTAACTCAGAAGAAGCAGAAGGTTTAATGTCCCCAATAAGCCAAGAAGAACTTACGGAAATCATAAATAGCTTCCCCAGCGGAAAAAGCCCAGGTCCTGATGGCCTGACAATACTTTATTACAAAACTCTTCAGCAGCCCCTTTTGCCCCAACTTAAGCTTACACTTAACGCTATCCTGCAGGGAGCCCCACTACCCAAACAAACACAAGAAGCCCACATCACCCTTATACACAAAGAGGGGAAAGACCCATCCCATTGCAATAATTATAGACCAATCTCTTTATTAAACCTTGACATTAAAATTTGGGCTAAAATATTGGCACGCCGAATAGGGGAAATTATCCCAAAACTAATATCAGACGAACAGGCAGGGTTTGTAAAAGGTAGGGAAGGAAAAGACAATGCAGCAATACTTCTACACTCAATCTACTACACAAAAAAGAAGAATATCCCACTAGTATTCTTAGGAATAGACGCTGAAAAAGCGTTCGATCGGGTCGATTGGACATTTATGAAAGCCGCCCTGGAAAAATTTAACTTCCCCTCAGGTTTAATTAACGCTATCTTCTCCTTATATGCAAATCCGTATGCGAGATTAAAGGTAAACGACACACTGTCTCAACCATTTAATATAACAAATGGCACACGCCAGGGCTGCCCATTATCCCCCACATTATTTATTCTCACACTAGAGATCCTTTTACAAGCGGTTAGACAAGACTCAGGAATACAAGGTCTAGAGATTGGAGAAGAACACATACAATCGGCAGCCTTTGCAGATGACATACTCTTCTTAATTTCAAACCCCATGCAAGGCCTCCCCAGACTGAATAGATTACTAGACATATATGGCAGTTTCTCTAATCTTAAAGTTAACAAAAACAAATCAGTCCTTCTGAACATCTCTCTGCCCCCACACAGAGCTACAGAGATTAAGAAAATATCCCCATGTCTGGTCAGAACACCACATAGATTACCTTGGCATCAAAATTACTAATAACCTCACAAATCTATATGTCACCAACTTAGAGCCGTTACTAGAAGAAGTGACCTCCCTTCTCTCCGCCTATAATCTACCCATCATATCCTGGTTTGGCAGAAAAAACCTCATAAAAACATATATTCTTCCCAAGATACTCTACAAATTACAGATGCTACCCATGCATATACCAAAATCCTTCTTTAAGAAAATAAGTTCACTTTTCTCAGGCTACTTCTGGAAGTACAAACGTCCCAGGCTAGCTTACACACTAATGATCAGGAGCAGACAATTTGGTGGAGTAGGTCTTCCTAATATTCTAGAATATTACAAAGCTATTAATTTAAAAAGATGGCTAGACCTCATGTATCCGCTAAATAGCCACAAATTAAGAAAACTAGTACAATTAAATCAAGGAAAAAATTTCCTCAAAGACATGTGGTTCCCCAACCCAAAAACCTTTCGCGCCAGAGGTTTTAATATTCTTACAAGAGGCATCTGCGAGACCTGGGACTCCCTCTCTCATATATTAGCACCACTACCATCTCCCAACACACCTCTAAGCCTACTCCCGTCCAGCATGAAACACCTAAAGCTAGAGACCCTGGATGACTTATGGAATATACTCGAAAATATGTCATTCCACGATCTACAGACTATAATACACAAAGATCCACACACTATAATAAACACGCTCCTTCCACAAAGAAAAGTGCAAGATCTCCATATGGCCCATCTTTCGGCCGTCATCTCAAATTTTAAAACTGAACACCCATCAACAAGACCCAGGACCGAATTTGAAAAACTAATGAATAACAAAAGCAAAGAGACTAGGAAAATATCACAACTAACGAAAAAATATATATCGCAAAATGTCTTAACTAGACCGACATACATCTGATCCTGGGAAACAGAACTAAGCTTAAAAATAACAGATGTGGAACTTAAGACAATATTTAAATCTTCTTATGGGGTCTCGCCATGTGTTCGTCTCCAAGAGAACCATTATAAATTACTCTCAAGGTGGTATAAAACCCCGGAGTGGTTATTTTTATATAAACTGGCTGAGTCAGACAAATGTTGGAGATGCCAAGAACAAACGGGTTCATACCTACACATTTGGTGGGACTGCAGGAAGATTAAGTCCTTTTGGTTGGATATTAAGAGAGAAATAACAAAAATTCTCAAAAAAGAAATCCAGCTCGGCCCAGATGTGATCATATTAAGTAGACCAAATAAGACATTCAATCCCTTTAAAGATAAATTAACATCTTTCATGATAGCAGCGGCAAAAGCTTTAATCCCCCTGCATTGGGGAAGCTCAGATCCCCCATCTATAAAGTCATGGAAAGAGAAATTGAACCAAATTCACCAGTTTGAAGAAATTCTTAGCTGGACAAACTTAACATATACCAAATTTCTTGAAACTTGGTCCCCCTGGATAGACTATAACTGGAGTACTACGCCAGATACATAAATACATAGCAAAAGGACCCTAAAAGTCTTAAGCCCCCATACCATATCATATCATATAATACATAATAATGTAGCAGGTTACAACATATTATAGTTACCCGCAACCCCGGGTAAACGAGACAAGAGGAGACATACACATACTGAGGAGGGAGTGAAAATTAATGAAACGAGAACACATAGGCACCTCCCTACCAAAAAACGAAACACTGAGTATAACATTGACTCCAGTAAATTCCTGGATGCATTCACACTCTAATCCCCACAAGCCCCCTTCTTTACTTCGTTACTTCCTTTGCCGCCCCCCCCCCCCGTCCCAACCCGCCCCCCCCCCCTCTCTCCTATCTCTTTCTTTCCTCAATATTAGTTAGTATTAAATAACAAAGCTTTGGTCCTCTACTGATCTGGTGATAATTGTCATAGTTTAGGCCTCCTCTCCTGCGGCTCCCCTACGGTGATACTTGGGATGACTAAGGTGGGGGTGGGGGCTCTGGTCAATTCCCCCGGTTGGCTGGTGGCCCTCCCCTCGTGGAGCACCTACTAAGAGAAATAAGTTATACATCCTAAGGGTTGGGAGGAAGTGGTGCGGGGGGGGGGGGGGCGGCGGGAGCGGAGGCAATCAGAATGGAGGGAGGAGGCTGTGCAGCAAGTGATAACTCCATTAATGCAATTGTTGGTATTGGCTGTACACTGCGCTGTCGCCTCCTCTCCCTTTTATGCGTTTACTGTTTGTGATGTTGATAATTCCACAGTCAGTGGGGATCCCGACCAGGCTCACATAGCTAATTAATAAAGCCTTAAAGCATAACATGAAGAGCTTGTGGAATGTTCGGGATCTACCAACAATCAAAAATGTAAAATGTCTTAATAAGAGAGGATCTTCTAAGTTCTAAGCTTTTAAGTTCTAAACTCGAAACTTAGTTACAATTGTTTTGTAATTAAAAATTTACAAAATTTTCAATAAAAAGTGAATTAACAAAAAAAAATAAAAAACATCCACACCTTTGAACACCTAGCCCTCTGCATGGAGGCTTGCCGCGAGGGGGTGCTTTGGGAAACAGTTGGAGGATTCTTCGCTCTGGCCCTGCCTCTACCCCTGGCTACTCAACTGCCTCTTCAAACCTGTCCTGCTGCTGCACTTGCCTCCCGCTCTGAAGCCCTGTCCTCAGTAGGCTTAGCAAACCAGGTGGGGTCAGTCACTTCATCGTCCAGCGGCTCTTCCTCCGAATTTCACTGTGCTCTCCTCCCTCGGACTGCCCTCACTACTACCTCAGTGACAGACAACTGTGTCTCATCATCATCCTCACCCACAAAAAGCTCTTGAGACAGTTGCCAGAAGTGCCCAGCCTCATCACCCAGACTCCGGGAACTTTCCAAAGGTTGGGCATCGGTCACGACAAACTCCTCAGTCGAGAGAGGAACCATTTTTTCCCACTCATGGCAGGGACCCGAGAACAGTTCCTGGGAGTCTGCCTGCTCAGAATCTGTCATTTTCATGGAGTGAGGAGGCTGGGAGGAATGAGGAGCAGCAGCCAGAGGATTCAGAGTTGCAGTCCCTAGGCTGGGAGTAGTGGACTGCGTAGAAAACTGGGTGGTCTATACATTGCTGTACGCATTTTCAGCCATCCACGACAGGACCTGATCACACTGCTCTATTTGTTTTAAAGGTCTACCAAGCGGACCCGTAAATTGTGATATGAAGCTGGTGACCCCAGAAACTTGCCTCTCTCCTAATCCCGCAGCAGCCGGCTGTGATTCACCATGACCAGGAACTCGGTCTGTGCCCACACCCTCACTTGGACGTCCACATCCACTTCCACGTCCTCGACCCTTACCCGTACTCCTCATCATGGCTGATTAAGAATAGAGCAAGACCCAAATAAATTACTCCACTTTACAGCACTGACAACTGTGGCTTAATTCACCGCACACAGAGACTTGTAGATAGCGGAGGCTCTATGCTGTGACTTGAAAAAATTAACCCACTGTCTTGCGCTCATACCTAGGGGTAATTTACTGTTCGCAGAGACTTGTGGATAACAGAGGCTGTATGGAGTGGGAGAAGACTCTAAAGCCAGTGGATAGTGCTGGTAACTGTGGCTATCTCAACCCCACCAAGGAAAGGGTATTGTGAGATGCTCTGCACAGCGGCAGAGCTGAAATACTTTGCAGTGGCCCAGGAAATATTACAGTATTGTTTAGAGGTGATTCCTCTGTCTAATGCACTGCAGACACAGAACGGTATAACTGAAGTCGCTTGCAGTAGGTTAGAAGATGTTAGAGAGCAGTTTCACAATGAGAGCTGGTTATACAGCACTGCAGCCTGAGAACGCTATTACTGACAGGATGGGAACTGGCCTAGGTCTAGATGCGTATTACAAAAATTGATGCACTACAACTCCCAGAAAGCCACAACTATAATGCACATGGTCAGATGTAGCCCTAAGAAGAAGCTTTGGGGTAGTTGCACGGAGGATCAGGACTGTATAGTGTATAACTTTCCCTATAGAAGTGGCTGTGCCCCAACACTCTGTGTCTAATGCACTGCAGACACAGAACGGTATAAGTGAAGTCATTCGCAGTAGGCTAGGAAATGTTAGAGTGCAGTTTCACGGTGAGAGCTGGTTGTACGGCACTGCAGCCAGAGAACGCTATTACTGAAAGGCTGGGAACAGGCCTAGATACAAAAATTGATGCACTACAACTCCCAGCAAGCCACAACTATAATGCACAAGGTCAGATGTAGCCCTCAGAAGGACCGTTGGGGTTCTTGAAGATAGGATCCTACTCTAACACTTTCCCTATATCAGCAGCAACTCTTTCCCTAAATTCGCATAATACAATGCAGACTGAGAACACTATAGCTGAAATAGCCTGCACAGCCCGAGATGAAAAATAAAAAATGGTGCACTACTGCTCCCAGCCAGCCACAACAGTAATGCACACTATGAAGAGTGAGTAGCCCTAAGAAGGACTGTTGGGGTTCTTGAAGACTGGATCCTACTCTAACACTTTCCTTATATCAGCAGCAGCACTTTCCCTAACCTCTGCCAGCATGCGTCTGAGACGTGACGCGGGCGGGACCACTTTAAGTACTGGATGGTCACCTGATCGGCCCAGCCACTCACTACTGTGGGGTTGGATAGGGCTGGCACGTCACAGCAGGAAGTGGTAGTGCCTTCCCCGCATGTCTATTGGCTATAAAATGGCGCTAAACATGCAGGGAAGGAAATGCAATTGACTCAAGTACCGCGTGGTGTTCGTCTCGAGTAACGAGCATCTGGAGTACCCTAATACTCGAACGAGCATCAAGCTCGGACGAGTGTGCTCGCTCATCTCTAGACACCACCATTCTCTTCCCACCAAAATAGGACTTTGGCGGAAGAAAGAAAAGAGTCCACAACTGTGTAACTTTAAGTACCTCATGTCCCTGGGAATGGCCAGTGCTTAGCAAATTTTACTAGCAGAAAACTTGGTACAAGGCACAAATGTAAAAGACAGCCGTGCAGGCAAAACAGCAGATTGGAGGTCAGGGAGGAAGCACAGGAAATATTACAATTAGTCACAGCATAGACAGGAGTAAATTAAAAAAACAACCATTTTATTTCTCCATAATCTTTTTTTAAAAATGGTGGGCTATGTTATGGCCTATAGTGAGCCTTTATCAAGCTACCAGTTACATACACTACAACTAGAGATGAGCGAACGTACTCGGATAAGCACTACTCGTCCGAGTAATGTGCTTTATCCGAGTACCTCTCTGCTCGTCCTGAAAGATTCGGGACGCGCTGCGGAGCGGGGAGCTGCAGGGGAGAGCGGGGAGGAACGGAGGGGAGATCTTTCTCTCCCGCCCGCTCTGCCCCGCTCCCCGCTGCGACTCACCTGTCAGCAGCGGAGCGCCCCGAATCTTTCAAGACGAGTACAGCGGTACTCGGATAAAGCACATTACTCGGACGAGTAGTGCTTATCCGAGTACGTTCGCTCATCTCTAACTACAACCTCTTAAATACTACAAGTTAGAGAAGCAGGTACCACCCACATTAATTAGAGACTAGAGATGAGCGAACGTACTCGTCCGAGCTTGATACTCGTTCGAGTATTAGCGTGTTCGAGATGCTCGTTACTCGAGACGAGTACCACGCGATGTTCGAGTTACTTTCACTTTCATCTCTGAGACGTTAGCGAGCTTTTCTGGCCAATAGAAAGACAGGGAAGGCATTACAACTTCCCCCTGCAACGTTCAAGCCCTATACCACCCCCCTGCAGTGATGGCTGGCGAGATCAGGTGTCACCCGAGTATAAAAATCGTCCCCTCCCGTGGCTCGCCACAGATTTGTTCTGACATAGAGGAGGGAAAGTGCTGTTGGTGCCGGAGCTGCTATAGGGAGAGTGTTAGGAGTATTTTTGGCTTCAAGAACCCCAACGGTCCTTCTTAGGGCCACATCTAACCGTGTGCAGTAGTGTGGAGGCTGCTTTTTGCAATGTTGCACTTTTTTTTTTTTTTTGTATATCGGCTGTGCAGAGCATTGCGCCCTGCAGTAATTATACATAGTGCAGGGCCAGTAGTGGTGAGGCAGGGACAGAAGACATATATTGTGAGGCAGGGACAGAAGACATATATTGTGAGGCAGGGACAGAAGACATATATTTATTGAATATAGGCAGTGGGCCTTTGCAAAAACATTTGGGGAAAAAAATCTATTTGGGCTGCCTGTCACTGTCCTCAGTGTTCTGGGTCTGTGCTGGGTGTAGTTGTCCTCCTAATTCATACGCAGCCAGCTAAGTGTTACAGCAGGCTTGCGCAAAATTATTTCCTGGCTCTGTGTTGGCTGTTACATCACCGCTGTATTCCAGTCCACAGTGCAACAGTCTGCAGTTATTAGCTGTTAGCGCAAGTACGCCGCCACGCACCCGCACGCTCAAGCGTTAAACGTGCGCATTGCCAAATTGATCAGCCTGGAGATGCTGCCGTATAGGCTTGTGGAAACGGAGGCTTTCAAAAGCATGATGGCGGCGGCGGCCCCGCGCTACTCGGTTCCCAGTTGCCACTACTTTTCCCGATGTGCCGTCCCAGCCCTGCACGACCACGTCTCCCGCAACATTGTACGCGCCCTCACCAACGCGGTTACTGCCAAGGTCCACTTAACAACGGACACGTGGACAAGCACAGGTGGGCAGGGCCACTATATCTCCCTGACGGCACATTGGGTGAATTTAGTGGAGGCTGGGACAGAGTCAGAGCCTGGGACCGCTCACGTCCTACCCACCCCCAGAATTGCGGGGCCCAGCTCGGTGGTGGTATCTGCGGCGGTGTATGCTTCCTCCACTAAACCACCCTCCTCCTCCTCCTCCTACACAACCTCTGTCTCGCAATCAAGATCTGTCAGCAGCAGCACGTCGCCCGCAGTCAGTGTTGCGCGGCACGGCAGCACCGCAGTGGGCAAGCGTCAGCAGGCCGTGCTGAAACTACTCAGCTTAGGAGAGAAGAGGCACACGGCCCACAAACTGCTGCAGGGTCTGACAGAGCAGACCGACCGCTTGCTTGCGCCGCTGAGCCTCCAACCGGGCATGGTCGTGTGTGACAACGGCCGTAACCTGGTGGAGGCTCTGCAGCTCGGCAGCCTCACGCACGTGCCATGCCTGGCCCATGTCTTTAATTTGGTGGTTCAGCGCTTTCTGAAAAGCTACCCACACTTGTCATACCTGCTCGGAAAGGTGTGCCAGCTCTGTGCACATTTCCGCAACTCCAAGACGGACGCTGCCACCCTGCGGACCCTGCAACATCGGTTTCATCTGCCAGTGCACCGATTACTGTGCGACGTGCCCACACGGTGGAACTCTATGCTCCACATGTTGGCCAGGCTCTATGAGCAGCGTAGAGCTATTGTGGAATACCAACTCCAACATGGGCGGCGTAGTGGCAGTCACCCTCCTCAATTCTTTACAGAAGAGTGGGCCTGGTTGGCAGACATCTGCCAAGACATATTAGTATTTTCTGACTATATTAGAGATTCTGCCACTATTAGGATTATATGTTGAGACAAACTGCAACCTGGAAACATTGATCTTAATTCTGGGAATTAATAACTCATTGCGATTTGTTTGTTTAGCATCAACAATTGCTTTATCAACCAGAAGTTTAGGGTAGCCTCTAGCCAAAAATCTTCTCCCCATTTCATCTAATCTGCAGTCCACATATGCATAACTTGCAACTCATCCTCCTCGAAGGAACTGACTTCATGATAGAGAACCCACCATGGATCTTGAAAGGTAACTGTTAAAGTGCAATATACTATTTCTGTCTGTCGGCTTTGTGTACAGATCTGTAGAGAGTTTCCTGTAAGTCCTAATGATATTGACATTCATAAATTGAATGTTTGTATCAGAGTGTCATACTGTAAATTGAATCTCTCGACAAACCGCATTGAGGGACTGATGAAACTCATGTAGTTCCTTCATGTCACCTTCTAACCTTAAGCCAGAAGGGAGACTGGGACATATGATCCTCTTCAAATCATATGCCTGTAGTGTACCCCCCCAAAAGCAAAATACCTTTTGGACAGGATAAAGCCAAGCAGTGACATGGTAACGCCAATGGGTCCGATTCATGGGTCCAACCAGCCTAGAGAATGCAGTATCTAACTGTGTCAAGACTCTGTTGGTGTTCTATAGAAGTACAAAGTAACACAATATCAAATGATACCTAGATAGACCTTTCCGTCACCTCCAGGTCACCAATTTTTGAGAGAAAGTCCCCTTTATTGTAGACATATGAGGTAGCACCAACCGCAAATTCTCTCAGAATCTTATCCAAAAACATAGCTGCCTTGCTTAAAAGAGAATCACAGCCCGAAACTATAGAGCGTCCGGGAGGATCCTTTAGAATCTTATGGATCTTGGTAGTATATAGAAAACTGGAACCCTAGGGTGGGGTACATCAATGAATTTAGCCAATTCTTGGTCAATTACACCCCCCAGTTAAAGCCTCATGGAGTTTAGAGGTAGGATTGTACACAAGATTTTTTCATATATATTGCTATCCTCAAGTTGCTTACATACTTCTTTCTTATATTTATCAGCATCCAAGATAATAACTGCTCTGCCCTTGTCAGCTGGCAGTCAGTTGAGCCCAAGTCGAGCTCAAAGCAGTCAGTTTTCTTGACAAAGCAGAAGGAAATACCCATAGACAATACCCAGAGCTCTATAGGGGAAAGAGCCCTCGAGGAAATATTAACTACCGTGTTAAAGTTCTTTTCGGTCTTGTTGTCAGCTGTTGTAGAGCGGATCTCGTTCACATCATAGCGGTTCCTCTGAATGGATCTGTTGTGTCTCTTTCCTCCTTGACGCTTGTTCCATCGACCATCTATCGAGGAAGCACAGGATGACACCAGTCCTGCTGTTCAAGTTATCTGTCAGGAACCACTCATGGCAGGGGAACTCTCCTGAGGTAGACAAGAGGTAAGGTCGCTCCACAGACACTCAAGTAAGACAGTACCGCTGCACGATGATCCTAGCCTTTTCTTATTCACGCTCAACGTCAAACTCTCTCTTGTTCTCTCTTAGATGGTTCCTGGCATATCATCCTCAGTAAATTTCTCTTGTTCTTCCATCTTCACCACATGAGGTTTTAAGGTACCCTCATGTGGCTGGCACTCTCAGGAAACCAATAAGAATAAACTTCAATTATACCTAAATCACTCACATTTATAATCTCACTCATACCACGTGACAGGGCATAGATTGATACATTTACAGACATCTTTCAGTCTCATGCTGGCATTAACCTCTCACTTGCAGCAGCTGTGCAATACACATAAAAAAGACAAGACAGTTTGCACACTGTATCCACACTAAAGGCATGATATGTATGACACTTATAGAGGGGACCAGGAATAAATATTCTGGGCCACTACAGTTCCCCTCGTACTTAAAATAAGCTAACCCTGGCACCTCTAAAACAGAGTTTGTCATCCGGAGTAGGGATATCTCAGTGTTCTACTCCAATTCACCTTTAGACCTCTCCACAGTCACGGAGTGTGCAAGGCAACACCTGTAAACACAGCTCCTACACCCCCCCCCCCCGGTTACTTTACTAAAATTATAAACCCATTCCTGGTGTTGTGAGACCACCTAATGAATGTCACTTTCTGAGTATAGGCTTTGTTTATGACAGCGTGTATGAAACTGGTTTGGCCTAACCAGGAGAAATTCTGCTAGATTGAACAGAATTCAGGATGCACCAGTATAGCTATGGAGCGCATTCATAACTATTCTCTCCACAGACAAAAGGAATGAGGCAAGTGGAATTAACATCACTTCCTCGTGTAAAAGAGCAAATGCAACACTGTAACTACACTTCAAAATAGAGAAGGGTGACTGGCAGGAAAAATAAAGAGATGAGTGAAAAGATCATCACTCTCTCCGAAAAAAGTAATAATCTACATTACAAACAGTAGCTTAAGTTAATACCACCATCTGTGACTAAAGAAAGGTGAAAGGAATGCCCCGCCTACTGAGACAGACTAGGACAGAGGACTAATACTAGAAAGAGACAAGGAAAAACAGAAACCTCCAGCCATAAACATAAATCATGCACACCAGTCACACAGACCTAAACAGGAGCGTTTTTTTCTTTTGTAAATGAACACCACCTTACTATAGGCACATTTATAAACTACTTCCTCCGGCACGACACTTCAACTATAACATTGCAAGAAAAAACAACATTTCCAATATGAACATTATTATAAGCAGGCTATGAAAAAGGGACATAATTTTGAGTCCTTTTATAAGAAGGGGGCAACATAAATTTATTTTTCTAAGTGTCTGCACACGCTCTATGGAGATAGCTGTGCCTCTTCTGCACTGGGCATGCTCTGGCAAAATACTATGATTGGTGGAGCCACCGATATGGGATTGGTCAAACTATAGCACCATTCGCTGTCTATCAAGATTTTCTCACATCGTTATTTGCTGCTGTCTTGTCTCTGGTCTAGATTGGCTACTCAAAAGAATGTGCCGCCTCTTTCCTATTTAAGAGTTATCAGTTCAGCGCTCGGCCCACTACAGCGATGGTTGTTGTTCCCCCTGAGGACTCCACAACGCCAAACATGTCGGGTAGGCTATAGATTAGGTTTTAATAGGGTTTTGGTGGTGCTGATTAACTAATTTTTACATAGGCTTTTGGAAGTTGGCCATCCAGGCCGATGTTTTGGTGTGTACATGCACAGTTACACACATGATACTAGCTGATGACTACTAGTCGCATCTCATTTGGCACCATAATTTGCCCCTTTATTTTAAATATTATTTGATGTTGTCTTTGTCTTTTTTCATAATAAAGTATTTTGGTTATATTTTAGGTGACATTACTTACGGGTATTTTTAGTCTTTCGCAATTAAAATTATCTAACGTAAAGTCAGCGCTGGATAGGACTCTTTTGTTATATTAACTTCTCATTTACACCCGAATCAATGGAAAATGGTGGTTGGGAATGCTATCCTGCGTGTGGCATGGGGGGAGGTGTCCAACACAGCAGCCATTTTGACAGCCGACGTCTAGTAATCAAAATTATATTTTCAAATGGAAAGGGGTGCTTGTATCTTGTAGAAAATGTCATGAGGGATCCAAATTTAATGTGACGGAGCTGTATTCCTGCCAAAGTTATTACCCATTTTCTCTTTGTTACAGATAGATATGGCTGTGAGATTTACACACGAGCAGAGGACAGAGATTGTGTTGATCTCCAGGAAGCACAGTACCCCAATTCGGGATGCCTGTCCAAGCATTTCTGCTGAAGTGCTGCTCTCAGTTCATCATGAGTAGGAAAGGAGGAACCTTAATGATTCGATACAATCCTGAGCACATCAAGCATGGACATATGTATAACTTTGGTAGGAATAAAGATGTATGGCACTTAAATATAGATTTGGGTTCCTCATAAAATTCTCCATCAGATACATATATCACATGCACTACTTTCAATTTGAAAATGTTGACTTGGTTCCAGGATGGCTGCTTTCAAAATGGCAACTAGGTTTGACACTGCTCCTCTCAGATTTGCCCTCTTCCCCTTAGCAATATGACACGCAAGGATGCCATTCCCATCTATTTTCCTTTAATTCAGGTGCCTCCATACCTTTGGTCCACCCTGTATTTCAGTTCATATTTCTTCTCTTCAAGGAGCCGCAGTCTCGCTGTAACGATCGATGTTCTCCGGGATACAGAAAACGTCCTAATGGAGGATATCACGTCTGCTGCTATGACTGTGTCCCATGTTCTGAGGGAGAAGTGTCCAATATAACAGGTAAGAATATTGCAGACCATGGATATACTAACCTGCAGGCAGGAACAGAGGATGAAAATTATCAGATATAGATAAAATAAATCCTCCTCAAGTAGAGGTGGGATTTCACAGCACGGTGTGATGGAAATGGACAGTTGTATTAATGCTCATGTAAAGTGCAACTCTACGCCTGGTCATATCAGATGAAGATTCCAGTTCTCACTGTCTGCCAGTCAGGTAAAAACATGACAGAACTGTGCACCTTTAAGTAAATTTGGTGGAAATCATTCCGTCTGCTTGCTTTTTTGATCCTTTAGGCCAAATTTATTAAAACAAATGTTTCTCACATCAGTCTTAGTAAACAGGAAGGTGGAGTAAAAGATGTGCCAACCTTTTTAAGAGGTGGGTTAAACTGCAGAAATTCTGGCTGGGGTGAGTGAGATACAAATGCCACAGAAGACCTGAATTTCAATACAGCAATTATTTTAGTAAATCTCTTAGCTTCATCGTGTATCCAATGGTGAGGAGTTTTTTCAGCCCGGAAAACCCTTTGATTGCATTGTACAGTGCCATAAATGAACATCAGATGGTGCAATACCCCAGAGAGATGACCCCGGACACTTGACTACTGTGCAGAGCTGGGAGAGACAAGTGTTGTCTTGTCACGGTGGCACTTACCAGGCTCTGGTCCTTGAGAGATAACACGCAGCCAAGGCCAGAATAGGACTGCAGAACACCTTCAATGCCCCTAGGATAGGGAATGCCAATAAACGGGCTGATGGGGGTAGCAATTTTCACTTGTGACATCACCGTTCTCACACACTGGTATGCTACGCGGTGGAGAAATAACACAGAGACTTGTGTATAGTACCTCGGGTCCCCAGGAACGGTTAGGGGTTGGCATAACTTTACTTGAAGAAATAACTTTTACAAACAATGATTCAAGGCAATGCAGGTACAAAAATCTCTTAAATGAAAGGTCAGGGAGGATACACACAATGAAATCGGTCCTACAGTCCACATTATAAGTGCGTAACGCTCCTGGTCTGGGAGCCCTCCAGAAGAGGAATGGGGCCAGGGGCCACTCCACAGACACTACGACAAACAACAATTCACTTGAAAGCTTTAGCAATAACACCCCGCACGGCAGGCACATGGTGTGTCTCAGTAACATACCTCTATGCTGTGATCCTGACTCTGGACAGCCACATAAGAAAACTAGTAGTGTGAATTGGTAGCTGTATGGTGGGTATTTGTATTTGTATTTTTTTTTTATTTACATGGTAAAGGCGAAAAGGTAGGGCCTTTTTTTCTATTCTTCATTTTTTAACTTTTTATTTTTTGTCTCAGTAGGAGACTTGAATATCAAGATATTTTATCATTCTTATGGCTCCAACCCACTACGAGATTTTTTCTTGCAATACAAGAGCGATGATTATGAAACCAATGATTTTTAACGGTTTCATAATCATTTACGATTTTTTCTTAAGTCTCCCAGCGCACAGTAAAAATCTGCAATATCGCTTAGTGTTTTCAGTGGGGCTGGTTGCAGCAGCAGCGACAGCCCAGTTGAAAACCTAAGGAGTGCATCGCGCACTTCTGCCACAGCTGTGACAGCTATGGCAGAGGATTTCTTCATCCCTGCGTGGACCATGGGGATGAAAGAATCCTCTGTCACTGCGAATTGCTGAAGGCTGCCCGTAATTGGCTGAGTGCTGTGACCAATTGCAGGCAGCGCTCAGCTGGCAATCAATGCCTAAGCGCTGCCTGTGATTAGCTGAGCGCTCAGCCAATGACATCAGCCGTTTCTAGAGGTGGGAATTTTTCAATCCTCGCCCTCCAGAACACATAGGACAACTGTCGAGCTGGAGAGAAAAGTTTGACTGTTCTTCTAGGCGAGTGTATATATATATATATATATATATATATATATATATATATATATATATATATATATATATATATATATATATTCATTCTTTATTTTACAGCTAGCCATGATTTTCAGGGAAGGATTTATATTTCAAGCCCTTCCCTGAAATTCATTGCTGCAAACCCACTGCTTTCAATGGGCCTGCAGCAGTGCCAGCCCTATTAAAAAAAAAATGGGATAGCATCATGAACTTTTACCACAGCTGTCCCTGTGGGGATGAAGGAATCCTCTGCCATTGCTGTCACAGCTGTCACAGCTGTTGCAGTAGTCCGTGATGTATTCCCTATGTTTTTAATGGGGAGACCTGTGCTAGACTTCTGATATAGTGACATACAGAGGCGATTGCAACAGAATAAAGCTCCTTAATGGCCATTGTAAAAAGACATATGGGCAGTCATTAAGGGATTGATGCAGCCACCGTTATGGGGAAACAACGACATTTGGGTTGCTACAGCTAATTGTAAGCGCAATAAGGTTGAGTTCACATCTGACTTCAATACACTCCTCAACATTGAAACTGCAACACCAAGAAGGACAAGTTGTAAAGTTATACAAATTTAGCAAGTTGGACGTGTCACCAAGATATGCAAATTGTCACATTTTCAAATACCTAGCTTCAATATGTGGCATGTAGGTGGGGCTTCAATGGTATCAAAGCCAGATTGAAAGCAAGTTTTTTCTGCCATGTAAATCTTGAAATATCGGATAAAGTATCGCAGTATAACTGTGCAATGTCCCCTTCTGTCAACATGCCAGATATCGACATTTGTGGAAACTGAGAGAAACAGAATACTTGAACTGAGATACCTCAGTTTATCACTTCAGCAGATTTCTAAACACGTAGGCTGAGATGTCAACATGGTTCAACATTGCGTGTCCCAGTGATCAGGACAATACCTCTGCAGGGCCACATATTAAATGGCAGCATTCTGGCAAATCAATGTCAGACCCATTATACAAGTCTTTATATGATGATTGGGAATTGACGAGAAGTCTGAAAACCATACACAGACAGCTGTTTCTGACTTGTTGTCCCACATCAGTCTGCTTGGTTAGTGAGAGACTTATGATGTGGGTCAGTAAGGGTATCATCTCTCCTTAATGGGAGCACCTATAAGGCATGTGAGAAGACACCTAGGAGGTGAGTGAGGATATTTATGAGGCCATGCAAGCTCTTCTGGGAAATATATGCAAATAAGGTCAATTACTAATGATTGTTATCAAAACTTATATAAAGGGTCTGACATTAATTTGCAGGAATGCTGCCATCCAATAGGTGCTGCTGACGGGGTATTGTCCCATCTTCCTTATTTGCATATCTTTCCCAGATGAACTTGCTTGGCCTTATTAGTATCCTCATTCACCTCCTAGGAGCTCTTCTTAAGGAGAGATGATACTTTTCCTGACCCACATTATAGGCCTATAACTAGCTAAAGAAGTCAATGGACTTTCATTGATCTTTGACCTGACGACACTGCGTGTCGATACGCATGACCGAGAGATTGCAGCATGCTCTATTTGTTTGCATACCACCCAGCGCAGGAAATGCTGTCCATACACAATACACTGCATATGGGCAGCATTTTCATATGCAATCCCATTTTGAAACAGAGTAGGAAATTTGAAAAAAAAAAAAAACAAAACACTGCTCTGGTCCGTGTGCATGTGATATGCATCCATGCACAGTACACTTGTAGCCATACACGGTCCCTTTGTTTACAAAATCAGTAAATTACTTCAAGGAACTGGTAATGGCTCCTTTTTCTGGTGTGGAGACATCTGGAAGCTGAGGTCTGCATTCAGATCTGCTCAGCCTGTTGAGTACCTTTGGTAAATATGGTCATATATCAATCCTGCATGCTAAATCTACTATTTTTTTGTATGCTACTATAGATAGTGAGATCTGTCATGAATGCCCTGAAGAAGAGTGGCCTGATGAGAAGAAAGTGAAATGTCTCCCCAAAGTATATGATTTTCTATCTTATGAAAAGGACATTTCAGTTCATGTTTTTTCAGCACTTGCTTTATTTCTTTCTGCTGTAACATTATTTATATCAGGACTCTTCATTTATTACTGGGACACTCCAATTGTGAAGGCCAATAACCGGACTGTGAGCTTCATCCTCCTGGTCTCCATCTTCCTGAGCTTTCTCTGTATCTTCTTCTTCCTTGGTTGTCCAGTGCACATAACCTGCTTACTGAGACAAACATTATTTGGGATCTTATTCTCCATCGGTGTTTCTTCTGTTTTGGCCAAGACTATCACAGTCTGCATTGCCTTCAAAGCCACCAAACCCGGCAGCTCCTTGGTGAAGTTCATCTCAATCAAAGTATCTAATTATGTTGTCTTGGTGTGCTCTTCTGCACAAGTTCTGATTTGTGTTCTATGGTTATTGGTTTCTCCTCCATATGTAGAGTTTGATCATTACACTTATCCTGGGAAGATCATCATTCAGTGTAATGAAGGCTCAGATATCTGGTTCTACTCCATGTTGGGTTATATGGGGCTCCTGGCATCCATGAGCTTTGTTATGGCTTTCATGGTGAGGACATTACCGGAGAGTTTTAATGAGGCCAAGTACATCACCTTCAGCATGCTGCTGTTCTGCAGTGTCTGGATCACCATGATCCCAGCCTATATGAGCACAAGAGGGAAGTACATGGTTGTGGTAGAGATATTTGCTATATTGACCTCATGTGCTGGTGTTCTTGGCTGTATATTTTTTCCAAAAGTGTATATTCTGCTTCTAAAGTCTGATCTTAACTCTAAAAATATAATAATACAGAAAATCAAGTTATAACTTATAAATATCATAGCACAAGTATATAGCTTATGAATATTAGTGCTTTGATTGAGTTACATGATAATCACAGGTTTTCCAATACTCTGGCTTGACTCGTCACTTTTTTCCTTCTAAATAATTTGAAGTGATGTAACTGTTGTTGTTACTCCAGATTTTACAGTGACCAACACATGAGCAACAATCATTGAGCCTAAATTGTGATTCTTTGTATTTATTCTGGATCACTATATTAGTATAATTATGTTAATAAACTACTGCAAAGTGTACCTGTTGTTACTGGTCTTGTAACTCATAATCACATTATGGCAGGATGTAAAAACACTATTGGACCGTCACTGAGGGGTTAAACTCGCTTCACTTTTGAATTCCCTGCATTTTTCTACATCAAGACAACCAGTTTTGAGCATACCGGTCTCTTTTTTTGCACTTTCAGAGTGTTCCTAATTGGTAAGAATCAAGCATGACCTACACCGCATCATCCAAAGTAGTGGAACCCAAACTGTTTCAGCATCACATGGATGCCCTTTCTAATATAAAGACAATGTCCTCCATCCATTTCCAAAACATTGTGGGGGCCACACAAAGGAAATGAAAAGTCGAGCAGTAGCTGCAGACAGTTGTCATCATCTTGTAATAGTAAATGCAAATTGTTGGCTGTCCATCCAGAAGGGTCAACATTACCCCAAGTTTTCACATTAGCATTTTGTTCCTAGTAAAGGCTTACAAAGAACATACACCTGTCACCAGGACCCATGGGTGGCACAGAGACATAAAAGGATACACAGGCTTTTTTTTTGTTATTATCGAGGCAGGTGGGACCGGAAGCTTTCCAATTTCTGCCTAACCAGTGAGCCATAGCATTCATGGGACCTGAGTACCTGACCCCCTGGACACAAGAGGCCAAAGTTGGCTATTTTCCACAGAAGTGATCCAACACTTATTAGCGAATCTCGCCTACTGCTCTCCACTGCCACGTTCTCTCAATTTCCAAGCACTACCACACACAGAATTGCACAAGGATCCTGTGTATGACTAGTAGTCTAAACGGTCAAGAAGAACTGGGAGCAAGGAGGAACAAAGGGGTTGGTCAGTAGGCCACTGATGGCTTACCCTCAGGATAGTCCAATAGTAGCCTTTCATTATGCCAATTCATTCTGGTATTCTGCCAGATTACAATGGCCCAGCTTGGAATTGCAAACTAAATTATTATTAACAAAATGAAAGAAACTAAAATTATGCTATTCGGCTCATGCATTCTTAATTATGTCCTTATCCTTGAGTAACATTATATTACTGATATCAATTAAAATAACTAGCTCTGAAGTTTGAATGTATAATGCCAAATGTATTTAAAAGAGCTATATCATATTGACAAAAACTCATTGTATTCATGAAAAGAATGCCTCAAGCAGTGAAGACTGACACTTAAAATATGCATAGGCATAGATTACTGGAAGCAAAAGCAAGGTCGTAGGGGAATTTCTGCAAAATTAATGTAATTTGATGGGTCAGATTTGGGGCATATACATATATGAAAAAAAACATAACCATTGACAACAATAATATCTGAACATAGTTTGAATAATTCTCATAAAATCAATTACTTTTAACTAATTTGTAGAATTAAACACAGAAAGACAACACTTATTTCTGAGTGTGCTGGCCAAGGACATTGATTCTTTGCCTGTGTTTAATCAGTCTGCTACTTCCAAACTGCTGCTTAAGGAGCTCATGTATGAGATATCATCATATGAAGCATGAACATGACAGGTGAATATATAACCTTGCTGTATTCAATGTTAGCCATTTGTATATTCTATCTCTGTGCACAATGTGGATATCTGTAGCCATAACTACAATGGTATTATTCAAGATGCACATCACTCAATTATATTCTGGCCCCCTAATCTTAAAGTGGTTGTCCCGCGGCAGCAAGTGGGTCTATACACTTCTGTATGGCCATAATAATGCACTTTGTAATATACATTGTGCATTAATTATGAGCCATACAGAAGTTATAAAAAGTTTTATACTTACCTGCTCCGTTGCTAGCGTCCTCGTCTCCATGGTTTCGGACTAATTTTCGGCCTCTGATGGCCAAATTAGCCGCGCTTGCGCAGTCCGGGTCTTCTGCTTTCTTCAATGGAGCCTCTCGTGCAGGATGCCGGCTCCGTGTAGCTCCGCCCCGTCACGTGCCGATTCCAGCCAATCAGGAGGCTGGAATCGGCAATGGACCGCACAGAAGAGCTGCGGTCCACGGAGGAAGAGGATCCCGGCGGCTATCTTCACCGGTAAGTATAGAAGTCACCGGAGCGCGGGGATTCAGGTAAGCGCTCCGGTAAGCTTTCTTTAGGTCCCTGCATCGGGGTTGTCTCGCGCCGAACGGGGGGGGGTTGAAAAAAAAAAAACCCGTTTCGGCGCGGGACAACCCCTTTAAGGAATCATCTCTCCTCCTATAAGCCTTTAAAATGAATTTTATATGTCGTTCCACAAATGTCTAATAATCCAGAATTTTGAGGCCACACCTACAGACCTTCAAAAGGTCTGTGTAAGTGGGTCACAACCTCCATAGGCACATCAATGGTTTCCATTAATCCCTTAATGACGCGGCCTATTTTGGTGTTGAGGACCAAGCGATTTTTGGTATTTTTCCATGGCCATTTTTCAAAAGCCATAACTTTTTTATTTTTACATCGATGTGGCCGTATAAGGGCTTGTTTTTTGCGTGGCGAGCTGTAGTTTTTATCGGTGTCACTTTTCTGTACTTAGACTTTATCGTAAAACTTTTATTTTTTTTATGATAACAGGGAGAGAAAACGCATCAATTCTGACAGATTTTTTTTTTTTACGTTAATCATGCAGCATAAATGACACACAAATATTTTTCTGCGGGTCGGTACGGTTAAAACGATACCAAAATTCTTATATTTTTTTTAGGTTTTTACATTTTTTTGCAATAAAAAGGCTTTTTTTTGGAAATCTTTTTTTTCTCTATAGCTGCATTTAAAGTCCTGTAACTTTTTTATTTTTCTATGTATGGAGCTCTATAATGCCTTAGTCAGACGGGCGATTTTTCGCGCGATTTGCAGATCGCATGACGGATGCGCATCCGCAAATCGCGTGACCGGTGCGCGCAAGTCGCCCGCAAATCGCCCGAAAATCTGCTCCTAGCTGCGTTTCATTAGAAACGGGCCGGAGCTGTCCAGCACATTGCATTCAATGGAGACGGCAATACAGCCGTCTCCATTGAAAGCAATGCGCTGCGGGCGAGCCCGGGATGAATTGTCGGTAAGGGCTTAAATATATAAGCCCTTACCTGCAATTCATCCTAAAATGTGTAAAAATAAAAAAAAATTGTATACTCACCTTCTGCCGGCAGCCGGAGCTCCGCACGGCCGTCCTGCAGTGGGTGTGAAGGGGGTGTGAGTCAGACCTGCCCCCTGATTGGCTCAGCGCTGAGCCAATCAGAGGCATGCCTCACTCACACCCATTCATGAATTCATGAATGGATGTGAGTCAGACCTGCCCCTGATTGGCTCAGCGCTGAGAGGCAGCAGTCACTCACCCATTCATGAATGGGTGTGTGAGTGTTTTCAGACTCTGATTGGTCAGGGCTGTGACCAATCAGAGGCAGATCATTCAGCAGGAGGGGATTTTAAAACCCCACCGGCTGAATAGTGCCGAGAAGCAGTTCAGGAGAACTGACAGCGGCTGCGGCTGGACTCCGGCTGCAGCGGAAAGGTGAGTATACAATTTTTTTTTATTTTAACATATTTGAGGATGAATTGCAGGGAAGGGCTTATATATTTAACCCCTTCCCAACAATTCACCCCGCGCACGCCGGCAGTCCATTGCTTTCAATGGGCAAACATCGTTCTTCTCTGTCACAGCTGTTACAGCTGTGGCAGAGAAGAATGATTTGTCTTCTATATGTTCTCAATGGGGTCGGCGCTGCTGCCGCCGGCCCCATTGAGCGCATATACAGAAGAGAACAGGAATCGCAGATCGCAGATAGGTGCGATCTGCGATTTTTTGTTCTATAATTTATCGGACGAGCGCATAAAAAGCGCTCATGTGTCCGATACCATTGCAAAGCAATGGTTTTATAAAATCGCCGGACGCATGCGCATGCGCAAATCGCGGCTAGAAACGCCCGTCTGACTAAGGCCTAAGGGCTTATTTTTTGTGAGACAAGCTGTAGTTTTTGTTGGTTCTATTTTGGGGAATGTACAGCTTTTCTGATCACTTTTATTGCATTTTTTGTGAGGCAAAATGCTAAAAATTAGCATTTTGCCTCAGTTTTTTAGCGTTTTTTTAACGCTTTTTGTCGTACAAAATAATAAGCATTTTCAACTTTTTGTATACGTTGTTACGGATGTGTTGATACCCAATATGTGGGGTTTTAATTTTTTTTACCTTTTTTTATGCTAATATTAGAAAAAGCATAAAAAAGGGGGTTTTTTTACATTTTTTTTTACATTTTTCTTTTCTTACATTTTTATTTTCTTTTTTTTACACAATTTGAGTCCCTCTGAGGGACTTGCAGCACTGTGCCTATGATCGCTGTGATAAGGCATGGCAGAGCTATTGCTCTGCCATGCCTTATCGCTTATATAGCGATCATAGGCATAGGCAATACAGGACGCCAGTGACATCGCGAGAGCCAGCCGGAGAACTCTTTTCCTGCCACGATCTACTTAGATTGCGGCAGGGAAGGGGTTAACAGCGGAATGCCGGCTGTGACTGACAGCCGGCTCCCGCTGCGGGATAGCGTGAGGTCAGTCATGATCTCGCGCTATCCCGATGACGTACCGGTACATCTTGTTGCGGGAAGTACCAGGCTCCCAGTCCTGGGGAGGGAAGGGGTTAAACTTGTCACATACTTCTATTACCTCTGAGATCAAAGCAACCTGAAAAATAGAATAGAATATCAGCAGATACTATGGAGATGTTTTCTTTTTACCATTTTAAAATCCCCTTAAAGGCATCCTCATATCTGTCCACACTATCATCCTATATGGGCCATACACACTTCTAACAAGCAAATTAACTGTTTACCCACCTTAGAATCAAGGTTACAGTACTTTCAGGTGCGAAGCGGAAAACTGTAGCACATCTGCTGTGCTGCTTACTAGGAACTGCGTCAGATTCTTATGCATGAAGGAGACAATTCTGAAACCATAGTTGATATCTGCCTTAGATATGAGAGTTTAAACAACACTTTTTTTCCAAAAATTCCCTGCTAGTTAGAACATTTGTTGCTTAATATCAACAGGTTACAGCTGGTCGCAGGAGCCCACAGCAGTTGGACAACTCATGGTCAGCTTATTGTCTGGGGAC
Organism: Eleutherodactylus coqui; assembly: GCA_035609135.1. Taxonomy (NCBI): domain Eukaryota; kingdom Metazoa; phylum Chordata; class Amphibia; order Anura; family Eleutherodactylidae; genus Eleutherodactylus; species Eleutherodactylus coqui. The sequence continues at coordinate 16,038,163 of CM069411.1, forward strand.
CTTCTAACTAAGAATGTTTTTAGTTTTTCCCAAGTGAACTATATTCCACAATGTAGAATGAAGAATGCAAAAAATTAAAATGCATATACTTCATTTTTGAATTCTGGGTGTTGAAAATTCTACTATGTCATTAACCAAATAATAATTAATCTAAACCCATTTTTCCTTTTATGTTCCCCAGAAATACATTATAAGATATTACCAAACCCCAACCAACACTCTAGCAGGGATGTCAAGAAGCAATGACAGAGATACTGTACCTTATGACAGCACACTGAGTGTAAAGTCACACCGCTGAATGGGTTCATTGATAAGCTTAACCAGCACACATTCTTCCCCCTTTCCAAATTTTAGTGGAAAGAATGTAGCTGAATTTGGAACTATGGAAATATTTTAATTGTGATGGCTTCATTAAATCAAAAGTGGAAAGGCTATATTAGGGCAAAATAATCCACAAAAATGTGAAATGTGATATCCTGTAAGCAAAAAAAAATTCTTTATCCACCCAGATATTCCTGAAATACTGTTATTCTCACCCAGCTTTTCCTGACGCCCCAAGATTCTTGCCACGCTTTGCTGAGGAAAGGGTTACCCATTAGCAGAACTAATGGGTCAAACCAGTGACCTATCACGTACCTTTACATTATCTAGCTTCATTATCATCTGGCCAGTTGTCTGCTTCTTCATGCTCTCATTTGAAATTTGCCATCTCCACATTCACATCACAGAAACGTCTTTTAACACTTTCTTTTGTTGAAACACACATTATACTAAAAGTTATTAACAACATATTTGCATTTTGAACATGCAAGCACAACCCATTATTTATATGGTGTTGAGCATATTGGTGCTAATTTTCCTTCTGCTTTTGGGTCAATAGAGGTGCATAATATGTCTAATGTCAACATCCCAGTCAACAAAGCCCCAGCCAGTCCAAGTATTTGATGTATTTTATCTTAAGCACACCTGCCACACCTAATAAAGCCCTTAATGTCTTGTATCAGGTGTGCTCAACCCCTTAGTGACTAGTCTATAGTGTTTTTACTGGCTTTCTGGCTTTAATCCCCAGGGATGTAAAAACACACTTGCCCTGGGGATTAAAGCCATGAGGGCTGTGGACATGACAGCTCCTTGATACTGGAGTAGTCAACAGCCTTGAACTGTCAGGAAGGGCCACAATTTGCAACCCTCAGTCACGCAATTTCCATTATCCAATGGATAACAACGATAGCATAAAAATAAACAAAAAGTTAAGTAAAGTTAAAGATTCAGCTCCCCTCACTGATCGGATCCATGGGGGGAGCTCAAAGTACTGACCTCTGTCCACCGTAATGTCCAATGGCATTGTGGTCCTTCCCAGACCTGACACCATTTTCTGCGCATGCGCACCAGACGTAAGATTTTGGGAGCACGTGCAGAAGGCCAGGTCGCCTCCATGTTCCTGGCCAGTATGATTAGCCGATTGCAGGGAGATATCACTGGGGACCTCAGATAGGTCTTTGGCAGAAAAAGGTTCAACTTTTCATGGCTGCCAATTTTCTGAGTTTGCTGATTTTTATGCTACCCTTTTTCAAAAATAATACAGGCAGGGCTCAGTGGGAGGGGTGTAACCGCAAAATGACTCATCAGATTTACAATAAGACACACTAGAAATTGGCATAAGCCGTAATTCTGTAATTCAAATTTTCGCAGGCTCTGACCTTGCAGAGGTTTCAGACTGTGGTGCACAGATGTCCCACAGTGAGCCAAATGTATTAAACGGTTTGAGGCACTTAATACATTTGTCACATATTCCCACAGGGGGCTTCATATAACTAAAACGCAAGAAATAGTCCATTGATTTTATTGGGTTTATTCAGATCCTCGTATTTGCCACATGACCTTCGGCAAATGAAAAAATACACATCATGTCCTGTCTTTGTGTGTTTTACGCACCATAGTAGCCCGTTGAAATCAATGGACATTAGTAAATTTGCAGGCAATACACAGGACACCTGCATTGGTGGTGTAATTAGGTTCAAAATCAATGGGATTTCATGTGGTTTTTATTTTGCATACATTAATACGCTGCCAATAGGCATAAAAATGCAAGACAACAGTATGGTTTAGCCCATGAATATTCTGCATATTCACAAACCAAAATGTGCATACGTCCGTGTGAATCTACCCCAAGACTGGTGTATGATACATATACAGGATACATTTTGGTTAGTGAAGTGCTGCACACACATCTTACAACCTACTCAGCTCAGTCAGTGCAACTGACAAAGGATTTGGATGGGCTGAACACATCCTGTATTGATGCATATGTCTTATGCTTGAAAAAAGGGACAATACAATTCACCAGAGTCTTGGGGTGATCTTAACAGGAGAGTTACGGGGGAGTGGAAGTCCTGAAATGTATCCATTTTTAGGTAATTTGTTCATAACACTGCTTGTAGAACTGATATTTATAATATGTATGGCTCTTTAAACTTGTACTGTATAGGGTGAGTATCTTTCTCCTTCACAGACTCTAGTTGCTACACTGACATATTGGTGTTTATTAGAGATGAGCGAGCACCGAAATGCTCGGGTGCTCGTTACTCGAGTCGAACTTTCAGTGATGCTCGAGAGTTCGTTTCGAGTAACGAACCCCATTGAAGTCAATGGGTGACTCGAGCATTTTTGTATATCGCCGATGCTCGCTAAGGTTTTCATTTGTGAAAATCTGCAAAACACAAGAAAGTGATGGAAACGACACAGAAACGAATAGGGCAGGCGAGGAGCTACATTTTGGGCTGCATCTCAAGTTCCCAGTTCCCACTATTAAGCCACAATAGCGGCAAGAGTGAGACCCCCCCCCCACTGTCAGCGTAAAGATCGTTCTCCTCTGCCACAGCTGTAACAGCTGTGGCAGAGAAGAACGATGTTAGCCCATTGAATTCAATGGAGCCGGCAATACAGCCGGCTCTATTGAAAGCAATGGGTTGCCGGCGTACGCGGGATGAATTGTCGGGAAGGGCTTAAATATATAAGCCCTTCCCTACAATTCATCCAGAAATGTGTAAAAATAAAAAATATATATATACTTACCTGGTCCCGGCAGAACGATGTTAGCCCATTGAATTCAATGGAGCCGGCAATACAGCCGACTCCATTGAAAGCAATGGGCTGCCGGCGATCGCGGGATGAATTGTCGGGAAGGGGTTAAATATATAAGCCCTTCCCTGCAATTCATCCAGAAATGTGTAAAAATAAAAAATATATATATATACTTACCTGGTCCCGGCAGACGGAGTTCAGCGCGGCAGGGTGCAGTTCTCCTGAACTGCTCTGAACAGCTGTGAGTAGTATTCAGCAGCCGGGGATTTAAAATCCCCGCCTGCTGAATGAGATGCCTCTGATTGGTCACAGCCTGACCAATCAGAGGCATCCCTCACTCACACCCATTCATGAATTCATGAATGGGTGAGTGAGGGCTGCCTCTGATTGGCTCAGCCTGCCGCGCTGAACTCCATCTGCCGGGACCAGGTAAGTATATATATATTTTTTATTTTTACACATTTCTGGATGAATTGCAGGGAAGGGCTTACATATTTAACCCCTTCCCGACAATTCATCCCGCGATCGCCGGCAGCCCATTGCTTTCAATGGAGTCGGCTGTATTGCCGGCTCCATTGAATTCAATGGTCAGTGCTCATTTAATCGAGACGAGTACCGCGTGGTGCTCGTCTCGAGTAACGAGCATCTCGAGCACCCTAATACTCGAACGAGCATCAAGCTCGGACGAGTATGCTCGCTCATCTCTAGTGTTTATTTACTAATACTGCCTAAAAATTACTCAGTGCAAATATAGCCTGGAAAGTAAAATGATGCATCTGTCTAATGTTAAGACTCTAATCTAAGTTTGAACACTTACTAATGAACTTACTTTCTGTCAAAAATTACAGAACATTTTTGTCACAATTTGTAGCAATTTGGTGCATATTTCAACAATTTAGACTGCAACCCTTCCTAGACAAGTCAGAAAAATTGTCCAAAAAGTGTCTGAACCCATGATAAATGGACTACAAGCTTGTAACACAGTTTTCTAGGGTAATTAGCGCCAGGACACTGTTGTATTTTGGATAGTAAATAAGCCCCTATATGTTTCATGTTTGTTAGTGAATAAAAGGTGTAAATGACCCCAGGATCAGAAGCGGTGTCGGCTCCTGCCAGATACCACACAGTATAATCTGACCGCTACCGATCTACAAAAGGTAAGCCGATATACAATACAGTGACATAATAACTAACAGATGAGAGCCTCCATGGGGAAGGAGAAACAACAATGTGCATGAAGTACAGAGGAAACCTGAGACAGTAATCACAGTGCCATGGGGGCTTCAATGAGGGATTTATGGCAGAAGCCTGCAGACATGAAGGTGCAGTAAATACATCAAGCTGGAGAAGCACAAATATCAGCTGCAGGATTGTAGATTTTACCGCATTAATGACCGGACGCTTCTTGTTTGTCAACTCTTTTTTTTCATTCCCAGGTTCCAAAACCTATTTTTTTTTTATTTATGCATACGAGGGCTCATTTGCTGATTTTTTTTTTTCTTGCTGGACAACTTAAGTGGTGTCATTTAATGCACCATATGATGTCCTGAAAAATTTTTTAAGTGGTGCGAAATGACAAAAAACAGAATTGCAAGATCTATATATTATTTGGGGGTGGGGTTGTCTTGTTGTTATGGCATTCTCAGTGTGATAAATGACATGTTGTCTCTATTCTGCAGGTTAGTATGATAACAGCAATATTAAATGACAAAAGTATATTATGTTTTATTACTTTAAAAAAATACTAAACATTAATACATGATTTCTGGCCGCACATTCTGACCTCTTCCCCTTTATAAAAGCTCTATGAGGACTTCAATGGTTTCTTACGGATTCCTTAATCTGAACATTCCCACAGGAAATCATTGGATCTAATAGCCGCGTGTTTTTTAAGCGTCTGGTTTTTAGCTCCCCTTGTGAATGAGCCCTAATACAGACACTTGGGCCGCTCTCACACAAGCGTTTTTTAAAGCATTTAGTGCGGCGCTTGAACAGGCAGCTAAAAACGCTGTAAAACACCTCTATTGATTCCAGTGGAGGGTCTTAGATAAGAGTTTTGAACGCTGCCTGCTCTATTTTAGTGTGTTTCAGCAATTTCTAACATATCTCATCACCCACTGCAATGATGGGGTCCCTTAAAATCGCCGTTGAACGAGTTTGAAGGCGTCCTTAGAAAACACAGCGATTAACCCCTTAGGGTGTGTTCACATGTCCAAGTTTTACAGGTGCGTGCCTGTAAAGACAGAACATGTGTGCACCAAAAGGAATGCACACATTATCTTCAACGGAGCCGCGACTGTTACCGGCGGCTCTATTGAAGGCAATGGTCTGCCGGCAGCCCTGAATTGTTTTTCAGGGAAGAGCCTTACATATAAGTCCTTCCCTGAAAAATAAGAATTTTAGTATAAAAAAAATACTTACCTGTCCACTGCTGCTGTGTCCCCGTGGGGATGAAGAACACATCTGCCGCATGCGGCAGATGTTTCCTTCATCCCCACAAGGGAAAAGAATTCCCTGCAGCACTTAGGGAAGGTATTGAAAATATGAAGAGATCCAAATAGGTCTGTGACCAAAATGACTATTAAAATGGGACAGTATTTAACTGGCAATTTCAGAGAAAAACACATGATGATACATACGTTCCTTTTGTTCGGTTTGGATTTGGACCTAAAAAAAAATTTCCGTAATGTGCGATTGAAAAATATGTTCTCCTTGAGTCAGGCTCCACCATTAGTTGGTGGTTCTGTTCCGCAGTCCAACACCCGTGAGAGTTTTTCCTTGGCTGATGTTTGACTGCGCAACAGAAGTGGTTTTCAACCAGGTGTTTCTAACCATTGTGTCGAGGCCTATATATCTCTGGTTCAGAGTGACATACATAAACTTAGGATGCAACAACTTAGGTCTAGACTTAGCTTTGATATTAATCTCATAAAAACAGAGAAAGTGGCACTGAGGGTGCTATCTGAAGATTGCAGTATAGTCATTAAGCCAGCCGATAAAGGCGGAGCAGTGGTTGTACTTGATGTGATGTAGTTAAGTGATATATCTGTATATGAAAGACTTATCTTCAATCCTACATCCAGGCTACAGATTCGATTGAGAATACTACTCAATGATGCCCATACCGTTGACGGTGAATTGGTTAGGTACATTGACACGCTGCACCCTAGGGTTCCTACCTTGTACGTACTTCCTAAGATACGAAAAAGTTTGGTTGATCCACTGGGATGTCCCATTGTCTCTGGATGTGATTCCATCTTCTGTAATGCAGCTAAATTTTTAGATAGGATCCATAGGGTGTATGCAGAGGATTCAAGATCCTATGTTCACGATACTGGCGATTTTCTGTCCAAAATTGGCAATCTAGTGGTGACTGAGACATCTATTCTGGTGTCATTTGATGTTGTATCTCTCTACACCTCGATCGAGCATTCATGAGGTCTGGAGGCTGTTGATTATTATGTCACACAATCTGAGTGGTCCCCTGGCTGCCATGCCTTTGCCCTGTCACTGCTTGAGTTCATCCTCTCCAATAACTATTTTGTTTTTTTTGGGGGGTGTACTACAAGCAACGACAGGGTACCGCTATGGGCAGTAATATCGCATCGACGTATGCCAACATTTTGATGCGCAACTTCGAGGAGGAACACGTGTGTCGGTCATCTTTTTGGTCAAATATTGGCATATGGTTATGAGACATTTTCCTGATATGGGAAGGAAGCACTGTGGAACTCTTTTGCATTTCCCCATTTTTTTAACTCCATTTCTCACAGTTTGTCATTCTATAAGTAATATCCAATTCCTGGATGTAAATGTCATCAAAAAGGATGGAAAACTATCTATTGACTTGTATATCAAACCCACTGACAGAAACAGCATCTTACATTACAGTAGTTTTCACCCTAAATGTATGTTGCGCTCCCTGCCCTGGAGTCAATTACTCCGGGTGAGGCGCATGACTGATAATGAATATTTTGATGCCAGACTTGTTCAAATGGGTGATAGATTCTTGAAGAGGGGCTATCCTAGGCCCTTTATTGATGATACTATCATGAAGATGAAATTGGGTGATCGTCAGACACTATTGATACCGAAATCAAAGGACAAGGGTCCAGATAGAATCCCATTTGTCTCCACATTTAAGCCATACAGCAATAGGATTTCTAGGATCATCAAAAAGCATTGGCCTGTGTTATCCACTGGTTGTGGAAATGTTCGCGAGTTTAATAATAGTCCCATAATGGCATATAAAAGGAATTGGAGTTTGGGGGCATGGCCTGGATGGAGTTAATGGCGGACGTGCTCTGAGTATCTCCGTTGCCTCCGTCACCTAAGAAGCAACCTAAAGCAAGCCGAGATCGCTAAAAAGCCATACAAAAGCCAAAGGAAGCTAACCCGCACCTAGAGATGTCCAGGAGAAGAACGGGGAGACCGGGACCGAAGCGCTTAACCGACTTCTACCCAGCGTGCGGCCCCGAGGAAGAAGAAGGAAGAATCTACCAATCCCAACTACATTTCAAAGGATTGGTCACGCAAGCAATCAAGCAAACCAAGTAGAGATATGGATCCAAAGCGTTGAGCCTCCCCCACAAGTCTCTATTGCCTCACATTTTGGCAACCTCGCGCTAATCTGAACAGCGTTTAGGTCATAGGCTGAACTGTGTTAACCCCCACTTAAGACCTTATCCAAAGGACTTTTAACCTAACAGCTGGAAAAGGTCCCTTTCAGTTGCTGGTTGCAACACAAAGTCTGTTAACCATTCGAATAAGAAGTTCTTTTATGTTTTCCCCTCCCTTTCTTCCCTTCACTTGCTCCCTTTTTCAACCCCAAAACAGGATGCGTATACAAACAACTGGACCGATTCTGCCACCAATCCGTCTGAAGAAAGAACAACTTCCTACATCAGTATACAAGCAATGTGAGTCCATTTTTGCAATTCCACCCTGGATCTCCCATGGATATAAAATTAATATCTTTAAATGTTAAAGGATTGAACTCTCCCTTTAAGAGAGCAGCCCTATGGAAAGAAGCTCTCTCATCAGAAGCAGACATCTTCTGCGCCCAAGAGACCCACCTCTCTAAACACAACCCACCAAAGATAGCTTACCCCAAGTTCTCCAGGACTTTTATGGCCAATTCTACAAAAAAGAAGTCAGGTGTCTTGATCACAATCAAGGACTCGGTGGACTTCCATTTGCTGGAGGAGATTGGCGACGTAGATGGCAGATACCGAATACTAATATGTAAAATTAATGGTTTCCTTGCCACTCTGGTCAACATTTATGTCCCCAACTCAAGACAACTGAAATTCTTGGGCAGAGTGGCAGGGAAAATAAGAAAAGTACAACAAGGCTTACTGATTCTATGCGGCGACTTTAATGCCATAGCAGATAAAGATTTGGACTCAACCCATACGGGGAGAGGTAGAGGTTTCGACCTATCATCCTGGATACATAAGACCGAAATGTTTGATGCCTTTAGAGTTATGAATGTAAATTCCAGGGAATACACCTTCTACTCATTTAGACATAAGTCGTTTTCAAGAATCGACATGTTCCTGGTGGACTTCCAGATCCTTAACAAAATACAAGAAGCAAAGATAGGCGTGAGCACATGGTCTGATCATGCCCCAATCACATTGAAACTTAGACTAGGCCCCAATATTCCTCTTTTTAACAATTGGAGAAATAACACTTTTCTGATGAAGATTCCCAGATACCAAAAGAAAATCAAAGAAACTATTATAGAATACTTCCAAATTAATGATACCCCAGAAACGTGTCAATTCTCTCTCTGGAATGCCCATAAAACTGTAGTAAGGGGTGTTATGATATAACAGGGCTCCGTATATACGAAAGAAAGAAACACTCTCCTCAAAAAGACAATAGAAGAATTAAAAATCCTTGAACAGACCGCCCAGTCCAGTCCCTCACCAACTTTATCTAACGAAATTAGAGAAACCAGACTTAAGATCCTAAATATTCTGATAGACGAATATGAAAAAAAATTAAAATCCATAAAAACAACTTACTACACTGCCAATAACAAAAATACCAAATGGATGGCCAACAAAGTCAAACAAAAAAGAATCAGGACAAAGATTCCCTACATAATAGATGCAATCACCAAAAATAAATTATTCAAACCCAACGCCATAGCCGAGGAATTTAAAAAATTCTATGAAGCACTATACAATCTTAAAAAGGACCCACAGGTAGTCCAACCTACAAAAGCATCCATAAATAACTTCCTGAACCCTCTGCATCGCCCTAGACCAACAGATTCACAGCTAGATAAATTGAACTCGCCCATCTCCGCTCAGGAGATCCTCCGAATCATCAATAAAGCCAAGAAAGACAAAGCCCCTGGTCCCGATGGCTTCTCATGTGAATACTATAAGATATACAAAGACTACTTGGTAACTCACATGAGAGACCTATTTAATAAGGCAATGTCGGAGGGTTCTCTACCACCAGAAATGCTTCAAGCAAATATTGTAACAATACCCAAACCAGGCAAGACACTCTCATCCCCAGCAAATTTTAGACCTATATCACTCTTAAACAATGACACAAAAATCTACGCAAAAATTCTCTCTGAAAGGCACCTGGAAGTAATTCCAAACCTCGTTCACAGCGACCAAGTCGGCTTTGTTAGAGGTAGACAAGCATCTGATGCGACAAGACGACTCCTGGGTATAATGAGCAAAGTTGAAAATTCTCGAATGCCTTCTCTGCTCCTCACTTTGGATGCGGAGAAGGCATTTGACAGAATACACTGGGGATACGCTTTCTCGGTGCTTAAAAAATTGGTTTTCAAAGATAACATTAGGATGGCCATCCAAGCCCTATACAAGGCCCCCTCAGCTTGCGTTTTTGTTAACGATTTGATATCTAAACCGTTTGAAATAACCAACGGAACTAGACAAGGCTGTCCCCTCTCACCTACATTATTTATTCTTATTATGGAACCGTTGGCGGAGGCAATATGGATGTCTGATAAAATTGCAGGAATCCCTTTGGCAAGCAGACAACATAAAATTGGATTATTCGCAGACGACATCGTCTTGATGATGTCTTCCCCCTTAAACTCACTCAGAGCGGCCTCAGGCCTTCTAAAACGATTTGGAGATATCTCCTATTACAAAATCAATCCAACCAAATCAAAGATACTACCACTAAACTTGCAGCCTGGACTCCAAAAATCCATAAAAATAGAATTCGCCTTTGAATGGGACTCAACAGAAATACAATATTTAGGCACTATAATTAACATACCTATAAATAATATAATGGACTACAATCTAACCCTACTAATGGAAAACATCCAGAAAGACTTGATCTCTTATATCTATGCCGAACTTTCTTGGTTGGGCAGAATTGTCATCTATAAAATGATGGTCCTGCCTAAAATATTGTACATCTTTAGAACAATCGTCTTAAAATGCAATCCCAAGCTACTAAAAAACTTACAAAAACAACTTATGTCCTTTATTTAGAACAGGAAGAGACCAAGAGCAGCAAACATCTTGTACAAACCTAGAAGACTGGGCGGACAAGGGGTACCGAATCTAACAGCCTACTGTGAAGCAAACATCATCTCCAAATTGAATCCTTGGAGTGTACCCTGAGAAGGAAAAAGCTGGCCCACTATTGAGCAAAACTCTATAGAAAATAAATCTCTGAACTCTATTACTTGCCATAAGCATCAATATAGAAACAGGCCCCTTGAGAAACCCAATAGTACAAAATACCATTGAGATTTGGAAACGCTTACTAAATCTAACTAAAAATCATTCCCCTTGAATGGAGAGCCCCTCCCATTGGAGATTATCGATTTCTATATAAACAACGCAAAACACAAAAAATTGGAGACTCAGAGGGATTAAAATGATCACAGACTTAGCTACTGGAACCAAAATAAAATCCTTCCAATGTCTCAAGCAGGAGTACGATCTCCACAGCGGTGATTTTCTCCTATACTCCCAAATTAAAAGCAACTAGTCTAGGTTCGCATCGGGAGTCACTTCCCTGCCTACTATCCTGACTAATTACATGCTCAACTCCCCCTCTAATAAACTCCCACTTAAAGATATCTACGAACTCTTCTATATCCAAAGAAATACCTTGCAAAGTCCCTCTAAGGGAGCCAACCCCCTCAACTGGGAAAGAGAATTGGGAAGATCCGTCCCATAAACTCAATGGATTAAAGCGCACAAATAGGCTAATGAAGCCTCATCATGCGCCTCTCTAGTCAAAGTCCATTATAAAACATTAACTCGCTGGTATAGATCCCCGGTGAGATTGGCAGACTTTTCCCGGAGGTGTCTGACAGGTGTTGGAGAGAGTGTGGGAGAAGAGGTTCCCTATTGCATATATTCTGGAGTTGCCATAAAATCAAACCTATCTGGGGGGAACTCTTCAACCTCATGACTAAGATAACAGGAGTGAAGATCCCTGCCACGCCTGAATTAGCAGTCCTACTATTGGGAATAGAAAGTATCCTTCGATGCTCTAGAAAGCTTTTCGCCCATGGTCTTTTAGTCACAAAATTACTAATCATGAGGAACTGGAGGTCCCTGAAGCCCCCATCCTTGTTAGATATAACCCAACTGCTAACTGACCACATGATAATGGAGAACATTTTTGCCCTTAGACAGGACAGAATTGCCAGTTTTAGAGAACAATGGACCCCTTGGATTATCTATTTTCAACTGCACCACATGAATATCAGGTTAAACCCATGGAAGATTACTCATAACTTTGTCATATGCTAACAGCGTTACAAAGTAAGTCGTGAATCAAAAAACAGCTACCAATGAACTGTTACGCTAATCCTTTCCTCCCCCCCACCCTCCTAACAACTCCCCCCCCAACCCTTGCTTTCTCATAGTTATCACAAACTAATTGTATTATTTCTAAGCAAACTTTCATGCTCAAGACCATTACATGTAAAATATTTCATTACTTGAACTGTATGTATGAATGTTGCTATATGAACAAACCTGTTATGTTTAAATTTCAATAAAAACAATTGAACAATAAAAGGAATTGGAGTTTGAGAAACCAACTTGTAAAGCCACTTTTTGAGACTAAGCGTATGCTACCTCAAAGTACATTCATACCTGCTAAAAAGGGCAATTTTGCCTGTTGCAACTGTTTTTGTTGCAATAATATCATCAGAGGAGATAGTTTCCATCATCCCTATACATGTGCCCGCTATACTATTAAAGGTAGATATACGTGCTCATCGTCCTATGTGATCTACATGATCGTCTGTCCTTGTGGACTAATGTATATAGGTGAGACGACTATGGAGGTACGTTCACGTATAACTAAGCATAAGTCTACCATTCGTACCAAAAATAAAGAACTCCCAGTCCCTAAACATTTTCTAGAAAAAAAACATAGTATAAGCCAACTCCGTTACTGTGTCATCGATCACGTACCCCAACTTACAAGAGGTGGTGATCATATCTCCATTCTGAAAAAGAAAGAACTAAAATGGATTTATACCTTGAATACTCTGACACGTAAAGGGTTAAATGTGGACTATCATTATACGCCCGTTCTATGATTATTTCTGTGCAGCGCAGTCTGTTTCCTTTTCTCCTTTCTTGTTATTTAAGTTTACCTCTTGTTTTCTGTGATGTATTTTGATTATAATTTTTGTTTATTTTTCTTCCTAGTTGATTATTGTGGTTATTGCAGCCTGGATTGATGTCTCCTCTGCTTCAACATTTTTGCTTCGTTTCTCTCCTCCCCCCTTTTTCAAGCCATTACTGATCATTAATTGTTTAAAGTTTTTTCAATAAAGCTCTTTTTTGGTTATGATATAATATACATTTGTCTGTTTTTATAATTAAATATGCCGCTTGATGGTTTTTTAAAATTTTAATTATATACATATGTTGTTCTCCTATATTGTGTCTGCTGTGGCGATCACGTGATTACTTTTTGGTCACATGTTTTCAGCCCTGTGACCATCTGAAAGCTTTTGCTCAATGTCGCCACTTCTATGGTGACAGCACATGCGCAGCCATCGCTGGAGTTCCTTACTGGCACCACCGCGAGATTTTCGTCTTTGACGCATGCGCATTGAGGAAATGGGACGCTGTGATACATGACGGAAGCAGAGGAGTCTTCAGGTCCTACCCCGGTATACTATATGTCTGCTTATGTTGATGTATAATTATGTATGACGCATATGCACCTGACTATTGGTAAGGAGTAGATTAATGAGGGTGTGTACCTGTTGGTGATTTGTTGGTATTTTCTAGAATGATACTATTTAAACATTGTCTGTGTATGTAGAGGGTAGCTTGAAAAAGGCTCTCTTTGAGCCGAAACGTCGCCTGCTCTCTCTTTTTATGGAATGACCATGGAACAATAAAGATCGTCTAGATTTTATTTACAAATCTCTCTATGCTGCCACTTTATCTATTATCCTGGATTATCTATAGAGTCTGAAGGCTCTGACTCTCCTGTGGCCTGCATCTTGCTTCCACTTCCCCTTAAAAGGGTTTCTTTTGAGTGCTGCTGGATTTCTCTTTTTTTCCCTGCAGCATCTGTCACATCTGTGACAGATGCAGCAAAGGAATTCTTTATCCCTGCGGGGAATAAACAATTCCCTACAACAGCTGTCACAGATGACAGCTGCGGTAGAGGATACCGCTGCCGGCACCCGGTAATTGTTTTTGAGGGAAGGGCTTTAAATATAAGCACTTCCCTGATAAACAAGAAAAAATGGTGATATATAAAAAAAATTAAATACTCAGCTTTCTTCAGCTGCCGTAAAAAAAAAGTGCAGGTACTCTTTAAAGGAAGTCTGTCACTTAAATTTTGTCCAGTGACCCAATATACTGTTATGTACGTGTCATCGTAAGGAACCCAACGTTACCTTTATCTTTTGCCAAAGTGTCTCCTATGTGAAGATATTAGCCAATAAGTTTTGCCTGTGCCATATGCTAAGGAGCCGCAGACAGCCTTTTCTGTAAGAAGCCGCCCCCTTGCTTGCTGAGTGAAACCCCAGCTCTTCCGGCTGCAGGACGTCCATTTCTCCCATCCTGAAGTGTAAGTCACATAAGTTACTGACACGGAAATAACCAAACTTCTATAATACAATTCTCATCATCCTAATGGAGACGTTCTCTCCCAGCACAGTCACTGTCCCTCCCAAGGATTCAGTGAAAGTTAAAATTTGTCTATACCATTTACACACTTCTGGTATTTGTTATTTTGCAATGCTTTTTTTAAATAATTTATTTTTATTAAAGTATGTTGCAAACAAACAATATGCAATGTACAAGGAATATCTATGCAGATGAGTCAAATGTGGAACAAAAATGATGAAACATTGTGATTAAGACACGCAGATCTCGTATAAGAAACAATCCATTACAATTCACAACCAAATTAGCACTTCCCAAATTTGACTCTGATCGAAATTTACTTTGCAACTAAGGCAAGGAGTAATTCTAAACAATAATCTATAAACCAAGAAAGAGGCTGTTTTTTCACCAAGGCAGTAATTCTTCAAATAAATCTTAAAGCAATCACTGAAGAAGAATATTGAATTAAAACTCACTAACTTTATTAGAAAATTTAAAATCAAGAGTGGACACAACAACACATATATAGCATAAATGGGAACCTTTGGAAATTTCGTTAAAGTGTCCCTTAGTTCCACATAGAAAACCCGTATTCCAGAGACCAACCAATTATCACGGATACTGAGCACTAAATCACCTATTGCATCTTAGGATAGTATGTGAGATAGTGACCTCCAAATGATCATCAGGTATGGTCTTGTGGTCGGGAAGGCAAATCCTTTTTATTACAGTCCTATGAGTGGTCCTCTAAATGATAGGGACACTCAGATAAAGTTAAATTTCAGAGAGTCAGACAGATAGTGTACTCCATTTGCTTGAGCTGTACGACTATACACCCCTTATTGTGATTTAAATTCCCAGTTTGAGATATTTGTCATGGGGAGATAAAGAGGTAGGTGTCTAGTGTTAGCCTTTTAGTTTTATTAGATTTTTTAGAGATGGCCCCCAATAGATGGAAAAATAAAACAGGGGGTAGGTCTAAACCGGGATCAATATCCCTAATGTAGGTGTGGAGGTTAGCAATGTGTACTGTTATTTTGAGGCCAACTCATGAGTTCCACAAAGCGGAAAATTTGCTGTTCTTTGTTTTCCCATTGAGTTAGAGAGGAAGGGGTGTGGGCGGGAGTCCTTGTTTCGCCACATTAAGGGGATGAGTAATTTACAGTTAGTAAGATTGTTGGCAAATTGTCTTTCTTTGGCATAAAATTTATGTATGGGAGCCACAATAATATTACTTATGGCGCCAAATTAAGTGAGGTTAAACACATTTCATTGATTTGGGAGATTATTTGCTTCCAATAAGGAGCAATTCTTTGGAAATTCCACCAAATATGTGAGATGGTGCTACTCTGGAGGTTGTATCTCCAGCAGCAGTCAGTTGAAGCTAAGTTTAATTTAAATAGTTGATGTGGTGTTTTATTCTATCTTTTTAGAAGCTTGAATGAGTTTTCTGGAAATCGTACACATCTTGAGAAACCATGAGAGTTGCTCATGATTTTGTCTGTTATCTCTGGATAGGGTAATATTTACCTCCTTTTCTCATTCTCTCAAGAACCATGGTTTGTGTGGTACTGAGTCTAAGAGCACTCCCTTGTAAAGCTTAGAAAATAATTTTTTGCAGGCATTCAGGAGAGATAGATAGGATTCAAACCATAATGGACACCTCAATTTATTATTGTATAGACCATACAATTTGAGAGGGATTTATATAGATTCAAGGCTTCCAAGAAGTTGGGTTTATAGCAAGGGATAAGTGATTTGATTTGTTCCAGTTTGGTGATTTGGGGGCATTTTAGGATGCCATGAATTGCCACAGATATTTTATTCCTGATGTGGGATGCTGGTAAAGATTTATTCTCCATATTAAGAGGTATTAGTGAAGCTGAAGTGAAGGGGGAGAGTTTATCAAACCCTGTTCCAGTCTGGCGTAATTCCTGTACTACTTTGATCGTCGCATAAGAGGCTAGGCTTATTAATTTGCTATTTGCTTGTATTTTTGGGCTAGACTAGAGAAGGTAGTAGTCCTCTGTATTCAGGAGTTCTCTTCCCATGTGGAACAATTGAAGTCTAGGTTCGGGTCTACCAAGGAGATCTATCTGGCAATATGTATTGCCATATGGTAGTTTTGAGCGTCCAGGAAACTAAATCCGCCTTGCTGGTTTTTTTTAGGTTAGATAGGCGTGGGCAAGGCGTGGTTTGTGGTTATTCCAGATGGAAGAGCTAATGAGCTGATGCAACTTTTGGAAGAAAGATTTTTGGATAGAGACAGGGATAGTTTGCAGAGAATAAAGGATAGTAGGCATAATATAGGATGTGACTAGGTTTTTCCTGCCCATCCAGGAAATAAAGGGTAT
The DNA here is from genome assembly GCA_035609135.1 of Eleutherodactylus coqui. Taxonomy (NCBI): domain Eukaryota; kingdom Metazoa; phylum Chordata; class Amphibia; order Anura; family Eleutherodactylidae; genus Eleutherodactylus; species Eleutherodactylus coqui. The sequence goes on from CM069411.1 coordinate 16,054,712, forward strand.
GTTCAGGTGTCATAGTTGCTCCTGGATTTTAATGAATGGTTAATTAATGGGAGCCATGCAGGTGTCATGGGAGCCAGGGGCCTTCTGAAAGGCCCCAGGGCTGCCTTAGGAGACTGCCTATCAAGCCATCCCCTTGGGGTGGCTTGATAAACTGCCTGTCAAAAAGCAGTACAACATAATGCTATAGCATTACGTCTTACTGAAGGAGTGATCAAAGCTTTGCATGTTGTAGTCCCCGAGGGGGCTTAAGAAAAAAGTTAAAATAAGAGCAATAAAGTTATATTAATTGTAAAAAAAAATAAAAAAGTAATAAAAGTTTAAATCACCCCCCTTTTGCCATATCTTTAATAAAAAAGAAAATCGACATCATTAAACAAAAATACATATTTAGTTTAGCCGCATCTATAAAAGTCTGATCTGTCAAAGTAGCACATTATTTTCTGTTTTATTTAAAACAGAAGTTTTAATTGCACCCAGCGGCATCTGTATAATGAATGCTAAGGTTAAAAAGGCAGACAAAGGTTTTTATGAGTGTCTGCTGCATCTCTGGGCCACACTGACGCAGACCCAGGCAGGGAGAGAGGTGATCCAGTTGTTCCCAGCAGGCAGCCTAGCGCTTGCGGGCTCAGTAGAATTCCAGGATCTATCCAGGCCTCGGGTGGTGCCGTGCTTCCAAGCCTCTAGCCAGCTTTCTCATGTGCCTTATGGGGAAAATAGAAGGGGGTCTCCCCCGTGGTGAGCCCTCCCTTGTGATCCCTGGTGGGTCTACGACAGGAGCCTCTCACCCCCCAGCTGGTCTCAGTCCATGCTTTGAGGGCAAAGGGGGGCCTCTTGTGGTGAGCCCTCTCTTCTGTAATCAGGGCCCCTCACTCCCTGACTGCTTTTCAGGAAGCCCTAGGCTGTAAGATTCAGGGCCTGGGCCAGTCTCTAAGGGGGGCACACCTTCTTTCCTGCTCCAGGGACTCTGCAGCATCCTTGCGAGGTGTCTCCTGTTGCTAGGTAGCCCTCTACAATGACGTGATCATGCTGCACGGGTCCGCCCGCTAACTTAGCCCCAGGCTTCTCCGGCCTGCCAGACTGCGATGTAGAAAATGCTTTGAGCCAGCTGCTAAACCTTTCTATGTGGTCTGGGCAGCTTAGGGAGGGCTCTGGTGCTGGCGGGGAGCGCTTCTGAGGTATGGGGAAGCCAGATGGCCGCCGATAAAACACTGAAATATGGGGCTCTCTCGCCGCGTCCACTAACGTTTTCTCTTTCCACCTGGGCCAGGGGACCTGTGTCTGGGTGTAATTGAGCCTTTTCCGGCCTCCAGCAGCTCTTGGAATCTGCCGCTAGTGGCTACGATTGGCCGCGCCAGATATTCAGCCCCCTAGCTTCACTGGGCCTCCAGGGTTTTGTAGGCAGCAAATCTCCACAGCAATGGATTAGGCCGGTAAGCCCCTCAAATCTTCCTCTCGATGCCCAGAGCATGATGGTGCCAGTGGGGAAGGTGACAGACCCCAAGGGAGCTCAGATAGCGCCAGATATAATCTGGGTGAGATAGAATTCTCCCACAGCATTTCTGGTCCTCTCTGCAGTAAGCCACACCCCCTTTTGCAATGCCTGTTAACTCTTTATTGACGAAGCCTTTTAGTGCCTTAATTACAAACTAATTATTTCAGTTTTTCCATCGTCTTGTTCCAGGAGCAATAACTTCTTAATTTTTTCATTAATGTAGCCATATAAGGGTTTGTTTTTTGTGGAATAAGCTGTATTTTTAAGATTTGGCTTTGTGTTGCAACATTCCAAGAGCCATAGCATTTTTTTTCCATCGATGGAGTTTTTATGGGGGCTTGCTGTTAGTGGGAGGGACTCTAGTCTTCATTTATTAGATTTTTTAAAAAAACACAATAAGATGTGGATCGCGCTCCAGAGGGTGGAAAAATATTAGAGATGAAGGTGTAGAAACTAGTTGTGACTCACCCGACGTAACCTGGCCATAGATATGAGGCACCAGTACGCCACAATCCAGGATAGCATATAATACCAATGGATGACTGGATCTTTCGCTAGGATCCAAAATATTCAATATACCGCTAGGCACTGGTCGTTTGAAACATCCTCAGGAGAGCGTCATGATTTCCACGGAAATCTTTTTTTTTTTACCACGAAATAGAAATTGTATTGTATTTTGGACGTGAGAGTGCTGTCACGTGGTAATTGTGTGGAGCACAGCGTTGCGTCCAACGGACCATGCTGAGCAGTGACGTCAATAGAAGCGGCCCGGCGACGCCTCCTGAACAGGTGTGGGACAGCGTCAGTAAAATGATAGAAGGCATCTGTTAGGTATAAATATCATGGCCCTTCGTATGTGTTTTATGCTTGAAAAAGGCTTGTTAGCAAGACGAAACGCGTCGCATTGTGAAATAAAGAATATTCCTTGGTCAAAACCTGCAATATTACCTGCTTTCTGAGACTTAGGTGTGCCGAGTACAAGGCACCCCTGTGAAGTAAGTGCTCATATCATTCTGCAATAGTACCTTTATACCTTCTTTCCACTATATTCGCACTGGAGTGCTGGTAACTTTTGTTTTACCTTGCTGTCATCCAATTTTATTAGATTTTTGGAAACATTTAACATTTTGATTGATTTTTATTCCATTTTTATTTAAGAGACAAGATTATCATAATCTGCAATTCTAGCATGTTTTTCATTTTATATTTTAACAGCATTCAAGGTGCATTATAAAAAATATGTTAAAATTAGAGATGAGCGAGCACCAAAATGCTCAGGTGCTCGTTGCTCGAGTCGAGCTTTCCGCGATGCTCGAGAGTTCGTTTCGAGTAACGAGCCCCATTGAAGTCAATGGGCGACTCGAGCATTTTTGTATATGACCGATGCTCGCTAAGGTTTTCATTTATGTAAATCTGTAAAACCTACGAAAGTAATGGAAACGACACAGAAACAGATAGGGCAGGCAAGGGGCAACATGCAGGGCTGCATCTCAGGCTCCCAGGTCTCACTATTAAGCCACAATAGTGGCAAGAGTGGGCCACCCCCTAACAATTTTTACTTCGGACAAACCCTCATTAGCAAGGCACACCTTAGCTAAGCACCACACTACCTCCAACCAAGCACAATCACTGCCTGCGGGACACACTGCTGCCTCTTCTCCTGGGTTACATGCTGCCCAAACCCCCTTCACGACCCTGCATCCGCAGCGCACACAAAAGTGTCCCTGCACAGCCTTCAGCTGCCCTCATGCCACACACGTGCCTCATAGCCACACCACCCTCAAGTCTATTTATAAGTGTGTCTGCCATGAGGAGGAACCAGAGGCACACACTGTAGAGGGTTGGCAGGGCCAGGCAGCGACCCTCTTTGAAGGGGGGGGGGGGCGATAGCCCACAATGCTGTTAAGAATTGATAATAGATTGACGTTCGATCTTCATTCCAATCCTGTGCCACCTCCGTCAGGAGCTGCAAACGTAGGCATAAAGGGGACTCCGCTGCCAGCCCAGCACTTCTACACATCTCCACAATGCAGCAATACTCGGTGTGTGAAGTATGTTAGCGGGCCCTGGGTCAGCCTCTGTCCCAGCAAACACCTTGTGTGGCCCAAGGTGCTGCGAGTGACATAGCAATGGGGACTCCATGTGTCCACACACTACTCATTCTGTTTTGCGTTGTCGTAGAGGTATCCGACACCCAGAGGTAAACCATCTGCACTCTGCACCCTACCCAAGTCTGTCAGTGTTTTGGGGACAGGCAGGTACAACTCTGCTATGACAAGTCTGTGTGCACCCACAGCATGGGTGACTAGCAGGAACCCACAGACGGTACATAAAGAAAAACCATTGCAGTGCTCCGGATAGCTGAGGTTACGTGAGAGGAAATATATGTTGGCTGCGGCCCACACTCCATGCCCTAGACATTTTGGGTTTTTTAAAAGTGCCAGGCAGGTAAAACTCCGCTATGGCAAGTCTGTGTGCATCCACAGAATGGGTGGCTAGCAGGAACACACAGATGGTGCATAAAGAAATCCCATTGCAGTGCCCTGGATAGCTGAGGTTACGTGAGAGGAAATACATGTTGGCTGCGGCCCACTCTCCATGCCCTAGACACTCTGTTTTTTGTTTTTTTTAAGTGCCAGGCAGGTACAACTCCGCTATTTCAAGTCTGTGTGCACCCACAGCATAGGTGGCTAGCAGGAACACACAGACGGTGCAAAGAGAAATCCCATTGCAGTGCCCCGGATAGCTGAGGTTACGTGAGAGGAAATAAATGATAGTCTCGTGCCACAATCATTGCCCTAGTCAGTCGTGGGTTTTTTTGGGGCCAGATAGGTAGAACACCACGATGGGAAGACTTAGTGCACCCATAGTATACACAGACCCCCGTAATATTCCTGTAGCAAAGGTACAAGCTGAACGCATTAACAGTTATGTTGCATAAGTCTACCGAGACCCCAGTAACATTTCTGTAGTAACAGTATAGACAGACACCAGTAACATTTTATTAGCAGAAGTGTAGGCAGACCCCTGTAACATTTCTGTAGCAGAAGTATAGGCAGACCCCTGTAACATTTACGTGCCAGAAGTATAGGCAGAACCACAGTAACATTTAAGTGGCAGCAGTATAGGCAGACCCCTGTAACATTTATGTGGCAGAAATATAGGCAGACCCCAGTAACAGTTATGTAGCAGCAGTATAGGCAGACCCCAGTAACATTTCTGTAGCAGCAGTATAAGCAGACCCCTGTAACATTTCTGTAGCAGAAGCATAGGCAGACCCCAGTACCATTTTTGTAGCAGAAGTATACGCAGACCCCCTATAACATTTACGTGGCAGAAGTATGTGCAGACCCCAGTAACATTCTTGTAGCAGAAGTATAGACAGAACCCTGTAATATTTAAGTGGCAACAGAATAGGCAGACCCCAGTATCATTTCTGTTGTTGAAGTATAGACCGACCCCAGTAACATTTTTGTAGCAGCAGTATAGGCAGACCCCTGTAACATTTATGTGGCAGAAGTATAGGCAGACCCCAGTAACATTTATGTAGCAGCAGTATAGGCAGACTCCAGTATCAGTTCTGTAGCAGCGGTATAGGCAGACCCCAGCACCATTTCTGTATTAGAAGTATAGGCAGACCCCTGTAAAATTTACGTGGCAGCAGTATAGGCATACCCCAGTAACATTTTTGTAGCAGAAATATACGCAGTCCCATGTTACATTTCTGTAGTAACACTATAGACAGATCCCAGTAACATTTCTGTAGCAGAAGTATAGGCAGACCCCTGTAACATTAACGGGGCAGCAGTATAGACAGACCCCAGTAACATCCTTGTGGCAGCAGTATAGGAAGACCCCTGTAACATTTACGTGGCAGAAGTATAGGCAGAGCCCTGTAACATTTAAGAGGCAGCAGTATAGGCAGACCACTGTAACATGTAAGTGGCAGCAGTATAGGCAGACCCCTGTAACTTTCTTGTAGCAGAAGTATAGGCAGGCAGGCAGACCCCAGTAAAATTTCTCTAGTAATAGTATAGGCCAACCTCTGAAACATTGGGATACCATGAGCGTAGGCGAAGGCCGGAAAAATTTGTTGGATAAGAGTGTAGGCGTGGGCCCCAAAAATTAGTGTATCAAGAGTACAAGCGTACCTCTGAAAAATTTATCAACCGAGAAGGCAGGTGAAACCCATAAACATTTTTGAAAAGATACAGCTCACTGTTGCTTAATTTGTAAGAGAGCCTGGAGGCAGCCCTGTGCAAAAAATTGGTTCATGTTACAGTCTCAATACTTCTGAAACTTTTGAAAAATTGTAAAAACATTGGTAGGTGTAGGTGAGCCTTTTGGGCCGCAGAAACATTGGCCGTTCAGCGCGATCACATGTTGTTTCTGCAGGAGTAGCAGGAGGAGGACTAATGTCAGAGACAGATTGACAAAGAGAAATGCCCCGTTTTCCCAGTGATAGAGAAGAGTGCTTTTATCTGCAGTTGCAGCGAAAAGAATCTTTAGGTTCTGCTGCTCTCCGCTGGTGGAGAAGAGAAGGTTGGAGAAATCCAAATCCAAAGCAATCCAAAGCAAAAATGGGCTAAAAGACGGGAGCAACAGAACAGGATGGCGTATGGCGAACAGTCAGCAGAACTTGCCCACAGAGGTCCCTGTGCCCCATGATGGCCCAACTGGTACACAGAAAGACATACCTATCAAAAGCAGCAATGACGTCGATACTAGAGATGAGCGAGCGTACTCGGAAAAGCACTACTCGCTCGAGTAATGTGCTTTATCCGAGTATCGCTGTGCTCGGGTCTGAAGATTCGGGTGCCGCTGCGGCTGACAGGTGAGTCGCAGCGGGGAGCAGGGGAGAGCGGGCGGGAGAGAGGGAGAAAAAGATCTTACCTCCGTTCCTCCCCGCTCTCCCCTGCAGCTCCCCGCTCCGTGCCGGCACCCGAATCTTCAGGGACGAGCACAGCGATACTCGGATAAAGCCAATTACTCGAGCGAGTAGTGCTTTTCCGAGTACGCTCGCTCATCTCTAGTCGACACTGAACGAGAATGGGTGACACCTGGGTTCTCTGGGTTCTCTGTAGCTGCTGCATCATTTGTCCAGTTTGCATGATCTTTGCCATATGCGAGTCAGGACAGAAGTAAGGTGGCCGTATAACACTTGCCTGGACCACTCTACCCATTTCAGATGTTGCCAATTTGACCACATTCAGCTCACACCTGTTGGGGAGTATGAATATGTGCTTGTTGTTGTTGGAGTCTTTTCAGGTTGGAGACCCACCCTGATACTAAGTTAAATGAGCAGGTAACCACACAGAAGCTCATGAATGAGGTAATCTGCAGATACAGGGTACCGGAAATGAATGAGTTAAACAAAGGTACACACTTCACAGGTGAAATAATGTGACATCATGTCTGCTCTGGGTACATCCTAGGCCTTTTACACACCCAACCATACACGGAGTGGTGGGAAAGTAGAAAAGATGAACGGTACCCTAAAATCTAAGATACAAAGGGCAGATATGTTAAACTTATGGAGAAGTTTAAACTGAGAGAAGGTGATGGAGAAAATGGACTAAGTATTTTTTATTAGCCTGTTTCCTCAGTTAGGTACATACCTAACAGGAGAAGAGAAAAAAATAAGTTTAAAACATTGTGTATTTAGAATACTGTGATAGGTTTTCGCTAAGATTTTGCTTTATTCTATCTGCAGTGCACTCTGCTCGTGCCATGCAACATGCTGGCGTTAGAACGCCCCCGGTCCCGCTACCTTGCCGCCTCTGGAAAAGGGAAGTGGGAATAATCACCTTGTAGTTTTTTCCTTCCGGACAGATAGATATGATCATGCACTTACTAATGAGACAGAGGTTCAGTCATGTTGATCAGTCATTAGATAGCGCTAATTTTGCACTCTTTGTCGATGAATCGAGGTAGCGTGAAGAAGGCGGGTTCGACACAAGTTATGCAGTGTTTACCTGAAATAGTTAAAGCCGAACCTCTCCTAACCTAATGCCACGAGATCCCAGGTGGTAGCTTAGACCTCCACATGTACAGAGATGCCGTAGGGGTACCTATGAGGGTATCAGATGAATATGAAGCCAGAGATCAAGTTAAAGCAAGATGGGTCTGGTCCTGTGGTAATTTTTCCTACACAAATATCCCCACCAATATTCCAGGAGGGCCGTGCGCACTGTTCCGGCTAAGTATCCTTATGTACCAAAGACCCTATTGCCATGAACCCACACCTAGGTATCGGAGGGGCATTTACAGCCTGAGCGATAGTTGTGAAAGACCGCCCACTCTACTGAGTTTTCAGAACATTCTACACTAGAGTTTATTCTGATAAAGAAATTAATAATTAGAGATGAGCGAACGTGCTCGGCCCCGCCCCTTTTTCGCCCGAGTACCGCGATTTTCGAGTACTTCCGTACTCGGGCGAAAAAATTCGGGGGGCGCCGTGGCGGTGCGGGGGGTTGCGGCGGGGAGCGGGGGGGAGAGGGAGAGAGAGGGCTCCCCCCTGTTCCCCGCTGCTACCCCCCGCACCGCCGCGCCTCTCCCCGCCCCCCGGCGCCCCCCGAATCTTTACGCGCGAGTACTGAAGTACTCGAAAATGGCAGTACTCGGGTGCGTAAGTACTCATTACGAGTACGTTCGCTCATCTCTATTAATAATTATATTTGTTACCTTTATAGTTATCCTAATTTCTATTTGTTGTTGTTGTGAACAGTGTATTACAACCCTGATGACTACCTGCTCCACCCTGATGACTACCTGCTCCATTGTGTGCCTACCACGATCTGGGACGTCGAGGAGGGTCAATAGTTGAGAATGATATGCGGTAGTGTAGGAACAGTTAGTGTAGTTAGTTTAGTGAAACGGATAGTTTCAAGGGGGGTTTGTAGTGGATATCCGCCATATCTATATTTTCGGGACAATGGACATACACATCATGTGGACAGGAGACCTGTTTTTATAAATTCAAGCATTCTATATACCAATGCCAGTAGTATTCCATTTTATTTATTCTTCTACAAATATAGATATATTCCTTGTGTACCCAATGTATTCACTTCCTTATATGTAAAAATGTTGAAACTTTCCATTCTCTAAACTCCTATAGATGCAAGCAGAAGCTAGCAGTTAGCAAGAATGCTCTATTTCCCGATTCTTAGTAACTTTAGCAGGGTACATCAGACATAAATAACCGCAGTCTGAAACAATACTGCTTCTAGCTACCACAATAATAACCCAAGCAGTTTTACTGGAAACTTATGCAAATAACATGGGAAATTTATGCAATTAATAGTTCAAGCTGTAATCTCCAATCATATCAGAGGAACCACACGTGGGTCCAAGACAACCCCCTTATCTCGTCCTGCTACCTCATGATGGCCAATAACAGATGACCAGAGGATGGAATAATTTCAAGAGGCTTATCCAATACAATACGTTGTATCTATGTAATCTTTGACCTGCCCAGATGGGAAGATATGTTAAACTCTTTAAAAGAGGCTGCACGCCCAAAAATAAAGCAGAATTGGGAAGTTTATACATGCTGAACCTGTGTCAGTGTGAAATCTTTTTACGCGCATAATCAATTCGTAACCAATCAGGAAAGGGTGCAAACATTCCTATTTGAGTAGACCGTGGACACAAAAAGGGATTCCGAGAGAGTTCATCTTTATGAGTGTAAGCATGTCGGCACTGGCAGTTGACAGGCGGGTACACTTGTCCGTGATGATTCCCCCAGCTGCACTAAACACCCTCTCTGACAAGACGCTAGCGGCAGGGCAAGCAAGCACCTCCAGGGCATACAGCGCAAGTTCGTGCCACGTGTCCAGCTTTGACACCCAGTAGTTGTACGGAGCTGAGGCATCACAGAGGACGGTGGTATGATCGGCTACATACTCCCTCACCATCTTTTTACAGTGCTCCCTCCGACTAAGCCTTGACTGGGGAGTGGTGACGCAGTCTTGCTGGGGAGCCATAAAGCTGGCAAAGGCCTTTGAGAGTGTTCCCCTGCCTGCGCTGAACATGCTGCCTGATCTCCGCGCCTCCCATGCTACTTGGCCCTCGGAAGTACGCCTTCTGCCGCTGGCGCTGTCAGATGGGAAGGTTACCATCAGTTTGTCCACCAGGGCTCTGTGGTATTGCATCACTCTCGAACCCCTTTCCTCTTAGGGAGTGAGAGTGGAAAGGTTCTCCTTATACCGTGGGTTGAGAAGGGTGTACACCCAGTAATCCGTAGTGGCCAGAATGCGTCTAACGTGAGGGTGAAGAGAAAGGCAGCCAAACATGAAGTCAGCCATGTGTGCCAGAGTACCAGTGCGCAACACATTGCTGTCCTCACTAGGAAGATCCCTTTCAGGATCCTCCTCCTCCTCCTCGTCCACAGGCCATACACGCTGAACAGATGGGAGGCAAGCAGCATGGGTACCCTCTGCAGTGGGCCCAGCTGTCTCTTCCCCCTCGTCCTCCTGCTCCTCCCCATCTTCCTCCTCCTCCTCCAAAACGCGCTGAGATATAGACATGAGGGTGCTTTGACTATCAAGCGACATACTCTCTTCCCCCGTCTCCTGTTCCGACCGCAAAGCATCAGCCTTTATGCTTTGCACGAACTTCTAAGCAGGCATAGCAGAAGAATGGTGACGCTAATGATTGCAGCATCGCCGCTCACCATCTGGGTAGACTCCTCAAAGTTTCCGAGGACCTGGCATATGTCTGCCATCCTGGCCCACTCCTCGGTAAAGAATTGGGGAGGCTGACTCCCACTACACCGCCCATGTTGGAGTTGGTATTCCACTATTGCTCTACGCTGCTCATACAGCTTGGCCAACATGTAGAGCGTAGAATTCCACCGCGTGGGCACGTTGCACAGCAGCCGGTGCCCTGGCAGATTAAACTGATGTTGCAGGGTCCGCAGGGTGGCAGCGTCCGTGGTGGACTTGCAGAAATGTGCGCAGACGCGGCGCACCTTGCCGAGCATGTCAGACAAGTGGGGGTAGTTTTTCAGAAACCGCTGAATCACCAGATTGAAGATGTGGGCCAGGCATGGCACGTATGTGAGGCTGCCGAGCTGCAGAGCCTCCACCAGGTTACGGCCGTTGTCACACACAATCATGCCCGGTTGGAGGCTCAGCGGCGAAAGCCAGAGGTTGGTCTGCTCTGTCAGACCCTGCAACAGCTCGGGGGCCGTGTGCCTCTTGTCACCTAGGCTGAGTAGTTTTAGCATGACCTGCTGACGTTTGCCCACCGCTGTGCTGCCGCGCCACACCGACTGCTGGCGACGTGCTGCTCACTTTTCTTAATTGAGAGGTAGAGGTTGCGTAGGAGGAGGAGGATGGGGAGTGTTTAGAGGAGGTGGCATAGACTGCCGCAGATACCAGAACCGAGGAAGGACCCGCAATTCTGGGTGTGGGTAAGACGTGTGTGGTCCCAGGCTCTGACTCGGTCTCAGCCTCCACCAAATTCACCCAATGTACCGTCACGGAGATATAGTGGGCCAGCCTGCCAGTACGTGTCCGCGTGTCCGTGGTTAAGTGAAACTTCCCAGTAACCGCGTTGGTGAAGGCATGATTGATGTTGCGGGAGACGTGCTGGTGTAGGGCTGGGACTGGACACCCCGGAAAAAATAGTGCTGACTGGGGACCGAGTAGCTTGGGACCGCCGCCGCCATCATGTTTTTGAAAGCCTCCGTTTCCACAAGCCTGTATGGCAGCATCTCCAGGCTGATAAATTTTGCAATGTGCATCGTATTTGCGCTTGCGGTTCGTCGGCGGTCCGCGCTCTCACTGAGAAACATCCACACCTTTAAAGACCTTGGCCTCTGCAGGGTGGCTTGGCGCGAGGGGGTGCTTTGGGAAACAGTAGGGGGGATCTTCGCTCTGGCCCTGCCTCTACCCCTGGCCACCCCACTGCCTCTTCCAACCTGTCCTGCTGCTGCACTTGCCTCTCCCTCTGAAGACCTCTCCCCAGTTGGCTTAGCAAACCAGGTGGGGTCAGTCACCTCATCGTCCAGCGGCTCTTCCTCAGAATCCTCTGTGCGCTCCTCCCTCGGACTTACTGCCCTTACTACTACCTCACAGATAGACAACTGTGTCTCATCCTCATCGACCTCCTCACCCACTGAAAGCTCTTGAGACAGTTGCCGGAAGTCCCCAGCATCATCACCCGGACCCCGGGAACTTTCCAAAGGTTAGTCATCGGTCACTACAAACTCCTCAGCTGGGAGAGGAACCATTTTTTCCCAATCAAGACAGGGGCCCAAGACACAGTTCCTGGGAGTCTGTCTGCTCATCAGAATGTGTCATTTTCATGGAGTGAGAAGGCTGGGAGGAAGGAGGAGCAGCCGCAAGATGATTCAGAGTTGCAGCAGTGGACGGCGTAGAAGACTGGGTGGTCAATACATTGCTGGATGCATTTTCTGCCATCCACGACAGGACCTGCTCACACTGCTCAGTTTGTAATAAAGGTCTACCACGTGGACCCAAAACTTGTGATATGAAGCTGGGGACCCCAGAAACTGGCCTCTTTCCTAATTCCGCAGCAGCCGGCTGCGATTCTCCTGGACCAGAAACTCGGCCTGTGGCCTCACCCTCACTTGGACCTCCGCGTCCTTGCCTGTGTCCACGTCCTCTAGTCCTACCCCTACCCCTCAGCATGGTGAATTACGAATAGAGCAGACACAGAGCGGTCTGAATAATTATGCAATTATTGGCATGCAGTTGGAGGCTGACAGCGGTTATATAACACACACTGCAGTCCAGAAAGAATTATACGCTAGGCTCCAAAAAGGCCTAGCTTGGTAATAGTGAGCCACTACAACTCCCAGCAGCCACGCAGTAAAATGCACACGGTCACAGGTAGCCCTAAGAAGGAACTTTTTTTCAAATTTTATTGAAAAAGCAAACAGCCTAGAGAGCGCGTATATGTCTTTCCCTCTATCAGGGACTGTCGCCGCACGCTGTGCGTGAAGTTGACAGCACACACAGAGCGGTGTAAAAAATTAAGCAACTATTGGCCTGCAGTTGGAGGCTCACAGCAGTTATGTAACGCACACTGCAGTCCGAAAAAAATTATACGCTAGGCTGCAAAAAGGCCAAGCTGGGTAATACTGAGCCACTACAACTCCCAGCAGCCAGGCAGTAAAATGCCCACGGTCACAAGTAGCCCTAAGAAGGATCTTTTTTTCAAACTTTATTGAAAAAGCAAACAGCCTAGAGAGCGCGTATATGTCTTTCCCTCTATCAGGGGCTGTGGCTGTACGCTGTGCGTGAAGTTGACGGGGCACACAGAGCGGTGTAACAAATTAAGCAATTATTGGCCTGCAGTTGGAAGCTCACAGCGGTTATGTAACGCACACTGCAGTCCCAAAAAAATTATACGCAAGGCTGCAAAAAGGCCTAGCTGGGTAATAGTGAGGCACTACAACTCCCAGCAGCCAGGCAGTAAAATGCACACGGTCACAGGTAGCCCGAAGAGGGAGTTTTTTTGGGTACTTGTTGACAGGATTCTACACTACCACTGTCCCTGCCTCACCAGTACTGCCCCTATACTCTCTATAATTGACTGCAGACTGAGAACGCTATAGCTGTAATAGCCTGCACAGCCCGAGATGAAAAACAAAATTGTGCAAAACTGCTCCCAGCAGCCACAACAGTAATGCACACGGTCAGATGTGGCCCTAAGAAGGACCGCTGGGGTTCTTGAAGATGCTAACAGTAGCCTAACACTCTCCCTATAGCAGGAACAGCACTTTCCCTAATCTCTGCCCGCGTGTGTCTGAGGCGAGCTGCGAGCGGATCCGCTTTAAATACTCAGTGGTCACTTGATCTCACCAGCCACTCACTGCAGGGGGGTAAGATAGAGCTGGCACGTCACAGGAGGAAGTTGTAATGCCTTCCCTGCATGTCTATTGGCCAGAAAATGGCGCAAAACATGCAAGGAAGGAAATGGAATTGACTCGAGTAACGCGTGGTGCTCGTCTCTAGTAACGAGCATCTCGGGCACCCTAATACTCGAGCGAGCATCAAGCTGGGACGAGTACGTTCGCTCATCTCTAGTTAAAATAATTCTGCAGGCCGGTATGAATTTGTCAATATTACATTTATATAGGGGGTTTTTTTTGCACCTTTTTCACATTTGTTTTTAAAAAATGTATTTTTGTTTATTGCCATTATTGTATCTTTGGATATTTTTGTCAATGATGCAGTGAAAGGCTTTTTTTTAGGATAAGTTCTACTTTTTAATGGTACCATTAATTGATCCATATGACATTTTGATCACTTATTATTTAACTTTTTGTAAGGGAAAAGAGGCAAAATTAAATATTTAGGCCATGTGTTCTCGTATTTTATTTTCATTATGTGCACTGCGCAGATTTAATAATGTACTATTTTTTTCCCTCTGGGTAATTACAAATGCAGCAATATGTCATATATTATTTGTTTGTATTCTTAATTTTCTTACATTGTAATGTGGCAAAGGTGAGGTTTTGCCATTTTTTAATTTTATTACTCTTTTTTAATACTTTTTAAACTTTTTATTTTGTGTCTCTAAGGGACTTGAATATCAGCATCTTTTATCATTCTATTAATACATTACCATATATCAGTACAGTAGTGCATTAGAAAGCTTATGTTGTCAACTGGCTATATACAAGCCTCTGGGTGTCTTAGTAGTGGTAATATGGTGATGGGTTCAGGTTGGTATTGGGGGTGGGTCATTTTCTTGTTATATATATTTTTATTTTGTTCTGTGATTTTTTAAAACTTATTGTTGTAACTATTTTTAAACATTTGTGACATCAATGACATCATATAAAGACATCTGGCGAAAATGTAAACTCTTTATTTATTTATTTATTTTTTTTTAAGTTTGCACTTTTCTACTGTAGCTGGAGCATCCATAGGGGCTGCATCCGTAGGAACCCAAGTTACTGGGAAAACATCTCCCTATATTGTAGCAGAGCTAATAAAGGTTGGCTGAGACTCTGCAGCTATGTTGTGCCAGGGGATACCCAGCAGACATGTATTAGCTGGGTCAAAAAGCAAAAGCTTTACTTATGCGCTCTCTATTCACAACATAGTGCTGACTGAGTGTTATGTGGGGTGCAAAAGAGAATTCAGAAGCAGTTTAAAACTTATTCTGCCTTCTCTTCCAGTTACTCAGCTGTCAGCTACAGCCCTGGACCTGACCCGCTCCAGCTAGATTTCAGGATCTTTAATCCGGCTCCAGATTTTTACTTTTGGCCTGGTCCTCATCAGGTTCAATTTTGAAAAAAAGGAAACACTTCTTAGAAACTAAATCCAAAAACCCTAAAAAGAACCTGAAGAAAATCAAAATTGTGATGGATTACACCCTAGACATGAAGGTGTTTGCACATCTGCTGTATATAGTGTATAGTGGACATGGTTTATATAGTGTATAGTGGACACAGTGACTGTACTCATCTGTAACTCCCATTCATCTCTATTTACCTGTAAGTGTAAGTGAAAGTCATTGAATGTCACCTCATCCAATACTGTAGTTACTCTGTTACATTTTTCTTATCCTGAAAATGTTTCTAGTATTCAAACTGAAAAATATAGAAGCATCTTGTCCTTCATCTTCGCTGTTGATGAGATTAATAAGGATCCCAACCTTCTACCCAATATAACTTTGGGGTATCATATAGTGGATACTTGTGGAGATTCACTGCAAACCGCACATGCTGTCTTCAGAATCCTGTCCGGAAGACACGAGGAGGTTCCTAATTACTCCTGTATGGATCGTGATGAAGTGGCCGCTCTAGTGGTGGATTCTAACTATGACACCAGCCACACGATGCTTCCTCTACTCAGCCTGTAGAGGTACATACAGATAAGTGGCATCTACATACAGAACTACCTAGCAGAGCTGAAGCATCACAATGACAGCTAGCACTGCACATTCTGCTTTATATTTGTGTTCTGGCACATTTAGGGCCGTGGCAATAAAAGATATAAGTGGCGGCTTAATTTTTCTTTGTGGAAATAAATAATTTATAGATTGAAAATATAGGGGTCTCCCCTAAAAGGGTTAAAAGGTTTTTTTAGAGATGAACTGCAAAGTGCACCAAAATCACCACATGTGCTAAATGTAACAATAAATATTTGTCCATAGAAGGGATAATTCTTGTTGTTCAGCAAGAGCACAGGGGCTGGAAGCAAGCTTACAGGAGCTCCAGCCTAACTGAGGAGGGAGAAAACACCAGATAGGGTGACAAGGGGCTGCTGGCTGACAAGGCACAGGTGCAGGACTGCATCATTCTGGGAAGAAGGAGACCGAACCAAAACCGACCACAGGACTGAGAGTGTCAGCAGCAGCACATCGCCAGCAGTCGGTGTCGCGCGGCACGGCAGCACAGCGGTGGGTAAGCATCAGCAGGCCGTGCTGAAACTACTCAGCTTAGGAGAGAAGAGGCACACGGCCCACAAACTGCTGCAGGGTCTGACAGAGCAGACCGACCGCTGGCTTGCGCCGCTGAGCCTACAACTGGATATGGTCGTGTGTGACAACGGCCGTAACCTGGTGGCGACTCTGCAGCTCGGCAGCCTCACGCACGTGCCATGCCTGGCCCACATCTTTAATTTGGTGGTTCAGCGCTTTCTGAAAAGCTACCCATGCTTGTCAGACCTGCTCGGAAAGGTGCGCCGGGTCAGCGCACATTTCCGCAAGTCCCACACGGACGCTGCCACCCTGCGCACCCTGCAACATTGGTTTCATCTGCCAGTGCACCGAGTGCTGTGCGACGTGCCCACACAGTGGAACTCTACGCTCCACATGTTGGCCAGGCTCTATGAGCAGCGTAGAGCTATAGTGGAATACCAACTCCAACATGGGCGGCGCAGTGGGAGTCAGCCTCCTCAATTCTTTACAGAAGAGTGGGCCTGGTTGGCAGACATCTGCCAGGTCCTTGGAAACTTTGAGGAGTCTACCCAGATGGTGAGCGGCGATGCTGCAATCATTAGCGTCACCATTCCTCTGCTATGCCTCTTGAGAAGTTCCCTGCAAAGCATAAAGCAGACGCTTTGCACTCGGAAACAGAGGCGGGGGAAGACAGTATGTCGCTGGATAGTCAGAGCACCCTCCTGTCTATATCTCAGCGCGTTGAGGAGGAGGAGCATGAGGAGGATGAGGAGGAGGGGGAAGAGACAGCTTGGCCCACTGCTGAGGGTACACATGCTGCTTGCCTGTCATCCTTTCAGCGTGTATGGCGTGAGGAGGAGGAGGAGGATCCTGAAAGTGATCTTCCTAGTGAGGACAGCCATGTGTTGCGTACAGGTACCCTGGCACACATGGCTGACTTCATGTTAGGATGCCTTTCTCGTGACCCTCGCGTTACACGCATTCTGGCCACTACGGATTACTGGGTGTACACACTGCTCGACCCACGGTATAAGGAGAACCTTTCCACTCTCATACCCGAAGAGGAAAGGGGTTCGAGAGTGATGCTATACCACAGGACCCTGGCGGACAAACTGATGGTAAAATTCCCATCCGACCGCGCTAGTGGCCGAAGGCGCAGTTCCGAGGGCCAGGTAGCAGGGGAGGCGCAGAGATCAGGCAGCATGTACAGCACACGCAGGGGAACACTCTCTAAGGCCTTTTACAGCTTTCTGGCTCCCCAGCATGACTGTGTCACCGCTCCCCAGTCAAGGCTGAGTCGGCGGGAGCACTGTAAAAGGATGGTGAGGGAGTACGTAGCCGATCGTACGACCATCCTCCGTGACGCCTCTGCCCCCTACAACTACTGGGTGTCGAGGCTGGACACATGGCCTGAACTCGCGCTGTATGCCCTGGAGGTGCTTGCTTGTCCTGCGGCTAGCGTCTTGTCAGAGAGGGTGTTTAGTGCGGCTGGGGGAATCATCACGAATAAGCGTACCCGCCTGTCAACTAACAGTGCCGACAGGCTTACACTCATCAAGATGAACAAAGCCTGGATTTCCCCAGACTTCTCTTCTCCACCAGCGGACAGCAGCGCTACCTAAACAATACGTAGGCTATCACCATCCAAAACGTGGACCTTTTAGCTTTATCAATCTGTGTATAATATTCATCCTCCTCCTCCTGCTCCTCCTCCTGAAACCTCACGTAATCACGCCGAACGGGCAATTTTTCTTAGGCCCACAAGGCTCGGTCATATAATTTTTGTAAACAATTTTTATACGTTTCAATGCTCATTAAAGCGTTGAAACTTGCACCTGAACCAATTTTTATTTTAACTGGGCTGCCACCAGGCCTAGTTACAAATTAAGCCACATTAACCAAAGCGATTAATGGGTTTCACCTGCCCTCTTGGTTGGGCATGGGCAATTATTCTGAGGTACATTAGTACTGTTGGTACACCAATTTTTTGGGGCCCTCGCCTACAGTGTAATTCAATTAATTTTTTGCCCACCTGCATTAAAGCTGACGTTACATCAGCTGTGATGGGCACTGCAATGGGATATATTTATGTACCGTCGGTGGTTCCAGGGAGCCACCCATGCTGTGGGTCCACAGGGAGTTGTAACTGCATGTGTCCACTTCTAAAGAACCCCAGTCTGCTGGGCCATGCAGTGTGGGCCGAAGCCCACCTGCATTAAACATGACATTACCTCAGCTGTGATGGGCAATGCAATGGGATATATTTATGTACCGCCGGTGGCTTCCTGGCACCCACCCATGCTGTGGGTCCACACAGACTTCACAATAGGGAGTTGTACCTGCCTGTGTTTATGAATTAAAAACCCAGGTCAGGTTGGGGTATGCAGTGTGGGCCGAAGCCCACCTGCATTTAATCGGACATTACCTCAGCTGTGATGGGCAATGCAATGGGATACATTAATGTACAGCCGGTGGGTTCCAGGGAGCCACCCATGCTGTGGCTGCACACAGAATTTCCATTGCGGAGTTGTACCTGCCTGTGACTATTTATAAAAAACCGCGGTCTGACTGGGGCATGCAGACACATTGACAGAACGAATAGTGTGTGGCACATAGGTTCCCCATTGCTATGCGCACGTGTGCAGCTCCTGATGGCGGTGGCGCAGGATTATATTTCTCATTGCTTCTGTACAGGATTGTGGGCTATCGCCCTTTTAAAGAGGGTCGCTGCCTAGCCGTGCCAACCCTCTGCAGTGTGTGCCTGCGGTTCCTCCTCATGGCAGACGCACTTATAAATAGACATGAGGGTGGTGTGGCATGAGTGCAGCTGAAGGCTGCACAGGGACACTTTGGTGTGCGCTGTGGACACTGCGTCGTGCGGGGGGGGGGGGGGGCGGGCAGCATGTAACCCAGGAGAAGTGGCAGCGGAGTGTCATGCAGGCAGTGATTGTGCTTTGTTGGAGGTAGTGTGGTGCTTAGCTAAGGTATCCATTGCTAATGAGGGCTTTTCAGAAGTAAAAGTTGTTGGCAGGGTGGGGGGGGGGGCGCTCTTGACGCTATTGTTGCTTAATAGTGGGACCTGGGAACTTGAGATGCAGCCCAGCATGTAGCCCCTTGCCTGCCCTATCCGTTGCTGTGTCGTTCCCATCACTTTCTTGAATTGCCCAGATTTTCACAAATGGAAACCTTAGCGAGCATCGGCGATATACAAAAATGCTCGAGTCGCCCATTGACTTCAATGGGGTTCGTTACTCGAAAGGAACCCTCGAGCATCGCGATAATTTCGTCCAGAGTAACGAGCACCCGAGCATTTTGGTGCTCGCTCATCTCTAGATATAAGTAAAGTTTTTGCAACATTTTATTTCTAGGCCTGCAGCTCCACGGCGGAGAATCACAGAGTTTCTCCCATTGTTTTTAACTGGGGACCTCACATCGTGTGCACTTAGCAAGGGGCGAGATGCTGCCACCAGCCCCATAGAAAGCAATGAGTGCTGCGATGCAAGAGCAGCCTGAAACATAGAGCATGCTCTGTTTAGTTTCCTGCATCATGGTACCATGTAGGAAAACATTGTTTGTGTACAACCCCATTCAAAAGAATGGGGTTCATATTTGTGTGAGATTTGTGCATAATGCAATGTACAAGTCTAGGGCAATTTACTCGCCCAGGTGAAGGCAGCCTAAATGATCAGACATTTTTTTTTTTTCACTCTAATTTTTTTTTATTCCAATATTCCAAAAGCTAAAAGTTTTTTTTATTTTTTCAATAAGGGCTTGTTTTTTTTTTCTTGCAGGATAAGGGTTCCTTCACACTGGCAATCACAATTTTGCCGCAAGAAAATTGTGTTGGTGCTGCTTTTTCCTTTTAAAAACATTGCTGCCACTTGGGATTTTCTCATGCGAGATTTTGCCGTGATTATTTACCACAAAAGTCAATAGGAGTTTCTAATGTTAAAAATGCATTGCATCGCACCACATGAAAATCACAAGTTCATCCTTGGCTATGCGATTAAAGGGAAGCTCCATAAGAAAAATGGGAGATAAAAAAAAGCAAAACGCAGAAAGATAGAGCATGTCACATTTTTTTTCCCACACAACATCACATGAGTGAAAACATCGCAAATGTGAAGGAAAACAATGCAAATTATTGGCTTCATAATTCTGCGTTTTCACTCACTCTTGCATTGCATGGAAATCACACAATTTTATTGCCAGTGTGTAAGTGCCTAAATTTGTATTTTTAAATGGTGTCATTTTATGTAATTTGTTATGTACTTAAAAAGTTTTAAAAGTGGTGTGAAATGGCAAAAAAAACCCACAAATGTGAGCTTCTTTTTCTTGGAGGGTGTGTCTTGTTGTTATGAGAAATGAGCGAACGTGCTCTTCCGAGCTTGATACTCGTTCGAGTAGTAGCATAATCTATCGTGCTCGTTACTCGAGCGAGTAACACGCCGTGTCCGACCCCACCCCGTTTCGACCCCTCCCTGTATTACCATTTCCTGCTGTGACGTCAGCGTGAGAGAGAGACAGCTCTTGAATATTACGAAAAGCTCAACTCGAATAACGAGCACTCGAGCACTCATCTCTACAAGTATGTTAAATTTTTATTGCTATTTTATTGCTTTATTGTGTTTATTGTTGGGCATTTTTACGTGCGTTTATTTCCGTGTAAAAAAGATTGCACTGCGCGTATAAAAAAAAATGCCTGACCATGTCCATTGCCATCCATATGTTCTATCTTTTGTAGATGCGAATTTTATGCGCATATAAAAATCGGACATTTTGACCACTGCCATTGAAAAGCATTGGTTCTATATAGATGCAGATCGCAAACACAACTAACATACGCACATAAAGGCGGAGTGTGGCTATCGGTCAAGATGGAGAGTCGCATCTGAGTAGAGCTCCCGGGGGATCTTCAGAATCCTGCAAATTATCCTGGCCATCCTGCCACGCTGATAACTGCACAGCTGAGCTTACTGCACTGACCCTGCTAAATGGGGTTGGCTCAGGCAGGACTGGAACGGACACCCCATGAGGCTGCCGCGGAGGACTTGTATTGGCGCATGTGCTGGAGTGCAGTGAATGAGTGCATGCTGGATCTTGCTCGACGGCGCTGAATGGAGGGTACGTCTAGTACCTGGGACCCAGGGGCTTTGTGAGAGACTCCATCGGAGGCTGCCAGATGTCACATTACAGGAGTGGAGACGTGGGGTTTGATGCTGTGGGGTTTAAGGCACATAGTCCACCAAGGCAAACCCCCTGTATGCATCCATAAAGGGCTGCCCTCCCGCCATTACGCGCCACATTGTAGCATAGCTATGGAGCAATACCGACATTGTTAACACCCTAGGTGTGCACTGGAGCATCCTGCTAAAGGTGAATCCTCGTGTTCAGGTGGGCTGCATGGCCTGCTTTATTGTGTCCAACTCTGCTGGGACTTGTTGTGCCACTGTTCCATATCAGTGAATGAGCCCTGTAATTCCTGATCTGAAGACACATTAATAAACAGTCAGTCTGCTGACCTGCTTCTTCACCACACCACAATTATATAGAGTTCTTGCTGAAACTAAGCTGAACGAGACCTGTGGTTCTGTTCCCCTGCTCCAACCTGCTACTCTGACTTTACGGCAACAAACCTTGCTGAACTTTGTAGTTCTACCCCTTCAAAGATGAACAAATAGTCCTGTACGTCAGGGGTCCCCAACTCCAGTCCTCAGGGACCACCAACAGGTCATGTTTTCAGGATATCCTATGGTGAGAACCCCTGTGGCAATGTCTGAGGCACTGATTATAATTACATCACCTGTGGAACACTAAGGAAATCCTGAAAACATGACCTGTTGGCGGTCCCTGAGGACTGGAGTTGGGGAACCTTGCTTTACGTCACATGGACTGTCCACAATTTGCCCATCTGTCAGACAACACGAGCAATCCTATATATCCTATACATCTCTACTACACCGCTGTATATCAGTACGACAATGCGTCCTGATAAATAATTCTATTCTATAGCTTTTACCCATGAGCACACAGGCCAAAGGTTCCACTGCAGCAGAAAAACTGAAAGAGTTCACTCGAACAGATACATCTGACCATACACCATGCTCCATAAGAGCTGCCCAAATGAAAGAAAGTGAGGCAGACTCAGGACAGGAGTCGGAGACTACCATGCGCCAGATTTTAGAGGCCATTAACACGTGGAAGTCCTCCCTGACTGTGAAAATACAGGAAGTGAAAAGAGACGTTACCCTGTTAAGACAGGACTTGCCAAACATATAATAAATGCCCAGCAGCACCACTCCTCACCACACTGTTTGACCACACTGTGCCGGGGAGGGGCTCCTTATTTTGTATTACCACAAAATTTCTTGATAGAATCTTCAGACCATTTGCAGAAAATGATAACTTGTTTATTAGAGATATGTCCGATTTTTTACGTAAGGTATCAACAGTTGAGGTTACTAAGAATACCATACTTGCTTCATTTGCTGTCACTGCTCTCTATACCTCTATTAGTCATGCTAAGAGCATTAATGCCATGAGGAACTATGTTGAATCTTCTGACTTGCCTGGTGACCACCAAGTATTTTAACTGGTCCCGCCCACGGTTCGCCTCAGACGCATGCTGGCAGAGGTTAGGGCAAGTGCTGCTTATACAGGGATAGTGTTAGCGTAGGATCCTGTCTTCAAGAACCCCAACGGTCCTTCTTAGGGCTACTCTTCATAGTGTACATAACTGTTGTGACTGGCTGGGAGCAGTAGTGCACCATTTCTTTTAAGCATATCGGGCTGTGCAGGACATTTCAGCTATACTGTTCTGTGTGTGCAGTGCATAAGGCAGAGTGTAGGGACACAGCTACTTATATAGGGAAAGTTTTACAGACGTCCTGATCCTCTGTACAAAAAAAAAACAACGGTCCTTCTTAGGGCTACATCTGACCGTGTGCATTATAGTTGTGGCTGGCTGGGAGCAGTAGTGCTTCAATTTTTGTATTGTGCAACTAGGCCTGTTCCCAGCCTTTCAGTAATAGCGTTCTCAGCCTGCAGTACCGTACAACCAGCTCACACCGTGAAACTGCACTCTAACATTTCCTAGCCTACTGCGAACAACTTCATTTATACCGTTCTGTGTCTGCAGTGCATTAGACAGAGATCTCATCACTAAACAGTACTGTAATATATCCTGGACCACTGCAAAGTACTTCACCTCTGCCTCTGTGCAGAGCATCTCACAATACCCTTTCCTTGCTGGGGTTGAGATTGCCAGTTACCAGCACTATCCACTGGCTTTAGAGTCTTCTCCCACTCCATACAGCCTCTATTATCTGCAACTCTCTGCGAGCGGTAAATTACCTCTACCAGTGCAAGACAGCGGGTTAATTTTTTCAAGTCCCAGCATAGAGCCTCCGCTATCTACAAATCTCTGTGTGCGGTGAATTAAGCCACAGTTGTCATTGCTGTACAGTGGGGTAATTTATTTGGGCCCTGATCTATTCTTAATCCGCCATGATGAGGAGTAGGGGTAAGGGTCGAGAACGCAGACCTCCAAGTGAGGGTGTGGGCACAGGCCGAGTTCCTGTTCGTGGTGAATCACAGCCGGCTGCTGTTGGAATAGGAGAGAGGCAAGTTGCTGGGCTCCCCAGCTTCATATCACAATTTATGGGTCTGCATGGTACACCTTTATTACAAACAGAGCAGTGCGAGCAGGTCCTGTCATGGTAGGCAGAAAACGCCTCCAGCAATGTATTGACCACCCAGTCTTCTATACAGTCCACTACTCCCGGCCCAGGGACTGCACCTCTGAATCCTCTGGCTGCTCCTCCTTCCTCCCAGCCTCCTCACTCCATGAAAATGACATATTCTGAGCAGACAGACTCCCAGGAACTGTTCTTGGGCTCTTGCCATGAGTGGGAAACAACAGTTCCTCTCTCACCTGAGGAGTTTGTCGTGACCGATGCCCAACTTTTGGAAAGTTCCTGGAGTCCAGGTGATGAGGCTAAGGACTTCGGGCAAGTGTCCCAAGAGCTTTTTGTGGATGGGGATGATGAGACACAGTTGTCTGTCAGTGAGGTAGTAGTAAGGGCAGTAAGTCTGAGGTAGGAGCGCACAGAGGAAGAGCAACTGGACGATGAGGTGACTGACCCCATTTGGTTTGCTAAGCCTACTGAGGACAGGGCTTGAAAGGGGGAGGCAAGTGCAGAAGCAGGACAGGTTGGAAGAGGCAGTGAAGTCCTACCTCAGTGCTGGTATCTGCGGTGTTTTATGCCACCTCCTCCAAACCCTCCCCCTCCTCCTCCTCTGCCACCTCTACCTCTCAATTAAGAAGTGTGAGCACGTCGCCAGCAGTCGGTAGCACGTGGCGCGGCAGCATAGCGGCAGGCAAGTGTCAGCAAGCCGTGCTGAAACTAATCAGCTTAGGTGACAAGAAGCACATGGCCCCTGAGCTGCTGCAGGGTCTGACAGAGCAGACCGACCTCTAGCTTTCACCACTGAGCCTTCAACCGGGCATGGTCGCCTACACTCTTGGTAAGCAGAATTTTCAGGGGTTCGCCTATACCCTTGGTACACCAATGTTTCAGGGGTTCGCCTACACTCTTGCTACCGAAATGTTACAGGGGTCTGCCTAAACTTTTGCTACAGAAATGTTACTAGGGTCCGCCTATGCAGCTTCTACTGGATGGTTTGAGGGGTTCACCTATACTTTTGCTACAGAAATGTTAATTGGGTCTGCCTATACCTTTCCTACTGAATGGTTTGAGGGGTTCGCCTATACTCTTGCTATGGAAATGTTACTGGGGTACACCTATACTTTTGCTACAGAAATGTTACTGGGGTCCACCTAAGCAGTTTCTACTGAATAGTTTGGGGGTCCGCCTATACTCTTGCTACGGAAATGTTACTGGGGTCTGCCTATAATCTTGCTACAGAAATGTTACTGGGGTCTGCCTATAATCTTGCTACAGAAATGTTACTGGGGTCTGCCTATACTTTTGCTACAGAAATGTTACTGGGGTCTGCCTTTACCCTTTCTACTAAATGGTTTGAGGGGTTCGCTTATACACTTGCTACAGAAATGTCACTGGGGTCCGCCTATACAGTTTCTACTGAATGGTTTGAGAGGTTCACCTAAACTTTTGCTGCAGAATTGTTACTTGGGTCCGCCTATATTCTTGCTATAAAAAATGTTTCTGGGTCCGCCTATACTCTTGCTACAGAAATGGTACAGGGGTCTGCTTATGCTGTGGGTGCACAAAGACGTCCCATTGTGGTGTTTTACCTATCTGGCACAAATACACTAACTGACTCGGGCAGAAATGTGGGCCAAGGCCAAGGTCCTTGGCGGGTTGAAACTCTGCCATGTTTGTGGCACTTTGATTTCTTCCTGTGTAATACCATCTTTGTGCTCCCACAGCATAGGCGAACTCAATGACTTCCCATGACAGTGTTGAGCTATCTGACACCTACACAGAATGAAGTGTGTGGAGACCCATGGATTTCCCATAGCTATTTAACTCATGGCACCGTGGGTCACACAAGGTGGAGGCTGGGACCGAGCCAGACCCAGGGCCCGCTCACATACTTCCCACACAGAGTACTGCGGGTCCTACCTCGGTCATGATTTCTCGGCCCTATTATACCTCCTCCTCCTGCTTGGGGTCTGGTGATCAGCGCTGGGCAACATGTATTTTCTCTCGTGTTACCACAATTATCTGAGACAGTGGTTTGGGCCAAACAAAAGAAGCCTTACTGAATTAATGAGATGTTCACAGCTGCACTAGCATTCGAGTCTTCTTTATACCCACGATTAATGAGGGTGTGAGCCGAGGCCGAGGTCCTTCACAGGGTGAAACTGCCATGTTTGGGCGCTCTGATTTCTTTATGTTTATTACTTTCCTTGGGTTCCAGGTGCTCGTCTATGCTGTGGGTGCACAAAGACTTTTCATTGCAGTGTTTTACCTGTCTGGCACAAATACACTGACTGACTAGGGTAGAAATGTGGGCCGAGGTCCTTGGCGGGGTGAAACTCCACCATGTTTGGGCACTCTGTTTTCCTCATGTGTAATACCATCTTTAAGTTTCTTGGGCTCGCCTATGCTGTGGGTGCACAAAAACTTCCCATTGTGATGTTTTACCTGTCTGGCACAAATACACTGACTGACTAAGGCAGAAATGTGGGCCGAGACCAAGGCCCTTGGCATGGTGAAACTCTGTCATGTTTGGGCGCTCTGATTTCTTTATGTGTAATACTTTCCTTGGGTTCCTTGGGCTCGGCTATGCTGTGCGTGCACAAAGACTTCCCATTGCGATGTTTTACCTATCTGGTACAAATACACTGACTGACTAGGGTAGAAATGTGGGCCAAGCTCCTTGGCGGGGTGAAACTCTGCCATGTTTGAGCACTCTGATTTCTTCTTGCGTAACACCATCTTTGTGCACCCACAGCATAGGCGAGCCCAAGGAACTCAAAGGCTTCCAATTGCGGTGTTGAGCTATCTGACACCTACACAGAATGAATTGTGTGGGGACACATGGATTTCCCATTGCTATGTAACTCGCGGCACTATAGGTCACACACGGTGGAGGCTGGGATCGAGCATGACCCTGGGCCCTCTGACGTGCTTCCCACACAGAGTATTGTTGCATTGTGAAGATGTGTAGATGTGGTGGCACCTGAGTCCCCTTTATGCCCACGTTTGCGGCTCCTGACAATTTTGTGACGGAAGTGGCACAGTATTGGAATGATGATTGTATGTCAATTTATCATCAATTCTCAACAGCATTGTGGGCTTTCGCTCACACTTTCAAAAAGGGTTGCTGCCTAGCTGCCTGCCAACCCTCTGCAGTGTGTGCCTCCGGTTCCTGCTCATCCAGTATGTACCTATAAATAGACATGAGGGTGGTGTGGCTATGAAGCGAGCGTGTGGCATGAGGGCAGCTGAACTTTTGTGTGTGCTGTGGACAGAGGGTCGTGTAGGGGTGTTGGACAGCAATACCAGCATATAACCCAGAAGAAGAGGCAGTGGTGTCACCCGCAGGTAGTGATTGTCCTTGGTTGCAGGTAGTGTGGTGCTTAGCTAAGATGTGCCAGCACGTGTGCCTTGCTAATGAGGGTTTGTCCGAAGTTAATTGTTAGGGGGTTGACGCCAGACTTTTGCCCCCATTTTGGCTTAATAGTGGGACCTGGGAGCCTCAGATGCAGCCATGCCTGCTGTCTCCGCCCTTCCCTGTCCGTTTATGTGGTGTTTCCATGACTTTCTGATGTCTTCTGGTGTTTGACAAGTCATCACCAATGCGGAGCATCAGTCCCATACAAAAATGCCCGAGTCGCCCATTGACTTCAATGGGGTTCGTTACTCGAAACGAGCTCTCGAGCATTACGGAAAGTTCGACTCGAGCAACGAGCACCCGAGCATTTTGGTGCTCGCTCATCCCTAATTTTTATCTGTTCCTTAAGGCCTTAGTCACACGGGCGTTTTTTCACGCGATTTGCGCATCGAAAAATCGGCCGAAAAAACGCCCAAAAATCTGCTCCTAGCCGCGTTTCATTAGAAACGGGCCAGAGCTGTCCAGCGCATTGCATTCAATGGAGCCGGCAATACAGCCGGCTCCATTGAAAGCAATGCGCTGCGGGCGAGCCCGGGATAAATTGTCGGGAAGGGCTTAAATATATAAGCCCTTCCCTGCAATTCATCCTAAAATGTGTTAAAATACAAAAAAAATTGTATACTCACCTTTCCGCTGCAGCCGGAGTTCTGCCGCTGTCAGTTCTCCTGAACTGCTTCTCGGCACTATTCAGCCGGCGGGGCTTTAAAATCCCCGCCTGCTGAATGAGTTGCCTCTGATTGGTCACAGCCTGACCAATCAGAGGCAGGTTTCACTCACACACCCATTCATGAATTCATGAATGGGTGAGTGACTGCTGCCTCTCACCGGCAGGCCCTCTTAGAAGAATATGTCCCTTCCTCTTTTTATGATGCGATTATTATAGTTATACTAAAACCTAATAAGGACCCTGGGGACTGTGGCTCTTATCGTCCTATCTCATTAGTTAATGCAGATTATTAAATTCTAACAAATAATCTTGGCCACTAGATTGAATCAGGTCATCTTATCTAATATTAACCCTGATCAGACGGGCTTTATGCCAGGAAAGTCTATAACTACCGTGTTTCCCCCAAAAAAAGGCACCCCCTGAAAATTGCAGTAGTCCCAAATATAAGGTACCCCCGATAGTAAGGCATAGTAAAGTGTGCAAGCAAGTCAAGAGGCCTGTCCCCTGCTGCCATCCCCGTTGTCTCCTACCTCCAGATGTATAGGTAGATCTGCAGACAGTCTGCTGTTATCCTGTCCCTGCTGTGCTGTACAAGTGTGCTGTTGTGAACTCCCCTTGCTGGCTGGAAAAGTCCATACTGTACTTTCTGTTCCTGCTGTACATGTCTGCTGTGATGAGCTCCCCCTGGGGGCCGGAAGCTGCAATACCATCTCTGCTTACAAGTGGTACAGGAACTTCTGTCTGCAGACAGGTACGTTACTTTACAGCCCTTATTTTTTTATGGCTCTGTGTGTGAGTCAGGCACCCTGTGCGTGATTCTTAAGGCTGGGTTCTCACAGAGCATATTTCCAGCGGAAATCTCGCAGTTTGGCCACAGCGATAAACAGCGAGATTTCCGCCGGGAAAGCGCTGCTTCAAAACCCACGGCACTCAGCCGCTTGTTTTGAAGCGACCTGGCTGCATGCTTTTCCGTTTCTGTGGCCGGTGAATCCGCACAACAACACCGGCTTCTCCCAGCTTTGCTGTGACAGATTTGCTGTCCCATGTGGACGAGATTTCTGAGAAATTTCGTCCACAAAGCTGGTCAATTGAGGGATTAGCGGCCACAGACGGATTTGCCGCGGTGAAATAAGACACCCCCTGAAAATAAGACGTAGCGCATATTTGGGAGCAAAAATTAATATAAGACGCGTCTTATTTTCGGGGAAAGAGGGTATTAATATTTGTAAAGTTCAGATGGCTATTCAATTAGGTAGACAATACAATATGCCTTGGGCCCTTGTGTCTCTAGATATGATGAAAGCCTTTGACTCTCTAGAGTGAAACCTTTTAGAAGCCTGCCTTACTCTTTTCGGGTTCGGGCCTCGGTTCATGCAATTGATCAGAACTATATATATAAATCCTCAAAAGCCAATGTAGTAATAAATTTTATTCCATCATCCAGTTATTTGTACTCGCGTGGTACCCGTCAGGGTTGCCCTTTATCTCCAGCTTTGTTTGTTATAGCTATAGAAGCCCTGGCGATCTGCCTTCGATCCACTCCCTCAATAACGGGTGTTAGTTGGGGAGGTCATGAAAGCAAAGTGGGTCTATATACGGATAACACGATTCTATTTCAAACCGATTGAGGAATTTCCTTCTCTCAATCTATGATACACATTGATAAATTCTGGTCTAATCCACTATTTTATATACGGCCCAGAATCCAAGTGATGACCCCTGTGTTTCCAAATATGGGTTAGCCATGGTTTCTACATTCAAATATTTAGGAATAAACATGACTCTTGACTATAACAATGCTATAGCAGAGAGCATTATCCTGTTCCAGGAATTTATAAAACTTAAATGGTGGTCTTAATTACCACTTTCGGTAACTGGGCACATAAATCTCGTGAAAATGGCTATAAAGCCTAAGTGTTTCTATGTCTTACAGCATATGCCATTGAATATGCCAAAATATTTTTTTTTACTCCTTCAACTGAAATTGTTACTGACTTAACCCCTTAGTGATGGAGCTTTTTTGATTTTTTTCCATTTTTGTTTTTTCCTACTCCTTTTTAAAAAATCGTAGCTCCTTTACTTATCCATCGACGTCGCTGTATGAGGGCTTGTTTTTTGCGGGATGAGTTGCATTTTTCAATGGCACTATTTATTGTACCATATAATTTCCTGAATAACTTAGTATAAAAGTAAAAAATCAAAACTATCCCGCGCCATGGAGAAGCAAGAAACATGCTGAAGGCTAACGTGGACAACAGGTGCAGAGGGGTTAACTCCTTCACCACTGGATTAACCCTTCTGGCACCGGGTAAGTCCACCTTTCATTTAGCTACAAAAGCATTTTTAAACTGCAAGTGAGGCGCATTTTAAAGTACATTTTCTATATAATTTCCTGAAAAACTTTTTAAAAATTCTTAGCGGAGAGAAATGGAAAAAAAAATGACATTCCACCATTTTTCGGTGCGTCCTGTTTCTACGGCGCACAAACTGCAACAAAAACGACCTTATTCTATGGGTCAGTATGATTACTATGATATCAAACTTACATAGTTTTTTTTTTTTTTTTTTGCTGTAGTACTTGTATTTTTTTTTTAAGATATTTAATTTTTTTCAATTATTTTCTGCGGTCATATTGTGCGCGCAATAACTTTTTTATTTTTCTGTCGACATAGTTGTGCAAGGGCTCAATTTTTGCGGGATGTCCTGTAGTTTCTGATAGTATCAATCTGGAATACATACGACTTTTTGATCGCTTTTTATTGCATTTTTTCTGGAAGACAGGGTAACTAAAAAAGTGTATTTCTGGCGTTCTTTATTTTTTTTTTCGGACGACGTTCACAGTGCAGGAAAAATAATGTGCTACTTTGATAGATCGGACTTTTATGGACGTAGCGATACCAAATACATATTTTTATTTTATGATTTACATTTTTTAATAATTGATATGCATTACGTCATACTGCTTTTTTACAGGCAGTCTATCAAGCCACCCTACGGCGATGGCTTGATAGGCAGCCCTAGGGTCTTTCATTAGGCCCCTGGCTGCCATGACACCTGCACAGCTCCCCCGTGCAGGGATTTAAATGTCGCTGTCAGAATTGACAGCGACATTTAAAGGGTTAATAGCCGCGATCGGACGAACGGCCGAGCGCGGCTATTGCCTGCGGGTGTCAGCTGTAATAAACAGCTGACGCCCGCACTGTATGGAGGGAGATAGCCGCGATACCTCCCTGCATACACGTCCTGCAACAGCAGGATGTAGTTTTTCGATGGCCCTGTCACTAAGAGGTTAAAAAGGTCCTAATCTGTAGTATCTTGGTGTGCTGAACATGAATTTGACCATTAAATTTTTTAATTATTTCTCCTTGTTTCACTGTTTAAATTTATCCAGTAGGACTGTAACAACATGCTTACAGTTACACTTACAGTTTGAGCAAGACAGCAGCTTTGTGCTTACAGAGCCTGTGATGATGTCACCATCATGTGATCAGTCACTGCCTCTGAGCTCATTACCTCAAAGCTAACCCGAACATAACCAGTACAGCATGTTAACTCCCACATAACCAGTGTACTTATCAAAGCCTAATAAGTAATCTTCTATATATTTGTCAATATCTGTTTGTTTGTTCGAGCATCACGCACAAACGGTATGTCCGATTGACATAAACTTTGCAAACAGTATAATCTCGACCCGGAAAAGGTTATAGGCTTAAAAAAAAAATCTGAAATTTTGTTTTCTTGGCATCCTTATTTGCATTTTTTGCCTTTGATTGAATTTTAATGCAGCAACCACCAAATTTGCTTTCATTAAAGGATTCTACATACTCAATTTAGTATTTCTGGTCATTTCCAACAAGTAATTCCCACTAGAAGAGTCATACTGAGCGTTAAAAATTTGTGTTTTAGGAAATGATATGTCCCCAGATAGGAATACATGGAGTACATTTATGAACACCGGGCCTCATTTATCAAAATTCTCTAACAGTAAATAAACAATCAGTAAAAAAAACTGTTTTTGTTGCCCATAGCAACCAATCATAGAGCAGCTTTGGTTTTACCTCAGCACAAAAAGGATTAAATACTGTTGCCTAGAGCAGCTTTCAATTTATTCCAGCACTAAGAGCATCGGAAACTGTTGCTGATAGCAACCAATCAGGGAGCAGCTTTCATTTTCCCATAACACTAAGGATTGCAAACTATTGCATATACTATAGTATAAAATATAGCAACTAATCACGGCACAGCTTTCATTTTACTTTAGCAGAATAACAAATGAAAGCTAAGCTATGATCGGTTGCCATGGGCAACACAATATGCAAAATTTTACTCAAATTGGACCAGAACTGGGGATTTGCATATAACACAAACAAAACAGATTTTGTGTTTTAGATAAATTACTGCGGGGGTTGCCTGCATCACATTGCTTTCAACAGGTCTGGTGGCAGCTGCGCTGGCCCCATTGAAAGCAATTGGAGAACATTGCATTCCTTTGCCACATCTGTCATAGCTGTGACAATTGTGGCAATAGTTTCCTTCATCCATGCGGGGAGTCCCCTTGTCACTGAACATTGCAACAGTGCTGTCACAGTGTTCAGTGATGAGGGGACTTCCCGTGGAGATTTTTTATGTGCAGCACAGCCCTATCTGGTGCCCAGATGTCCTATCTTTAAATGTGCAAGTATTTTGAGCCTGTAAAATACAGGCAGAATTGATGTGTTTTCTCTCCCTACTATCATAAAAAAATTAATAAAAGTTTTACAATATAGTCCCAAAATGGCACCAATAAAAACTACAGCTTGCCACACAAAAAAACAGGCCCTTATATGGCTGTGTCGACAAAAAAAAATAAAAAAAAGGTATATCTTTTGAAAAATGGAGATCAAAATCTGCCAAAAATCATTGGGTCTTATGCCAAAAATAGGCCATGTCCTTAAGGGGGTTAAAGGATCTATTACATGTAAAGGCAGCTAAAACATTTCAGAGCTCTAAATTCAAAATATATGCTCCTGGAGACAAAGGAACCAAAACCTTGACCAGCATGACTAAAAAGCACAGCAAAAAGACTTTCATTCAGAAAATACAGTCCTCCATGAGCAAAAAAGTTATGAATACGCCAAAGATTGCCAAAAATTCCAAACCTACTATGAGGCTTTGCATGATTTAGCAAACACTTCTCCCCCCGTCTCCTCACTTTCCCTAACACTTCTTAGATTCAGTTACCCTTCCTGAACTTACAGAAGTGGATAAATCACAATTACTTCAGCCATTCACAGCTCCAGAGATCCTAAAGGTCCTCTCATCAATTCCCAATCGGAAATACTCAGTTTCATCTGGATTACCCATAAGTTATAAAAAAAATTTTAAAAACCTTCCCCCACCATTTATCAAATTATGTAACTGCCTAATAACTGGCATATCCCTCCCAAAGCAATCTTTAGAAGCATTAATTTCCATAATTCCCAAAGAACGCAAAAATCTCAAAATATGTAGTAACTACAGGCCAATTTCCCTACTGAACACTGACATTAAACTGTGGGCTAAAGTTATCACATATAGAATTTCACCCTTTCTCACTAAACTCCTACATCCTGATCAAGTGAGGCTTGTCCCAAATAGAAAGGGAAAGTTCAACTCTTCTTGAATCATACATGCAATACATTATGCCAGGCTCAGTTAAACCCCTCTTGTTCTACTTAGCACAGATGCTGAGAAAGCCTCTGATAAAGTTAATTGGAAATACATGAGCGACACCCTGCATAAATTTGTATTGTCACCACAACTGATTTCTGCCCTCTTTTCCCTATATTCAGAACCCAGAGCAAGAGTGTGGGTCAATGACACTTTATCAAAACCCTTCCTGATCAATTCTGACAGCAGCATTTAAATGAGATGGCAGGGAATCGTGCGGGTGTCTTGGTAGCCGGGGTCCTTCTAAAAGGCCCCAGGGCTGTGTTAGTAGACTGCCTATCAAGCCATTCCTGTGGGGTGGCATGATAGATTGCCTGTCAGATTACAGTATAATGTAATGCTATTGCACTACATCATACTTCAGGAGCAATCAAAGTAGTTGTGGTCCCCCAGGGGGGCTAAAAAATGTAACAATAAGATCAATAAAGTTTTACTTTTACTACTTAAAAAATAAGTAGTAAAAGTTTAAATCATCACTAGAGATGAGCGAGCGTACTCGGAAAAGCACTACTCGCTCGAGTAATTTGCTTTATCCGAGTACCGCTGTGCTCGTCCCTGAAGATTCGGGTGCCAGCACGGAGCGGGGAGCTGCAGGGGAGAGCGGGGAGGAACGGAGGGGAGATCTTTCTCTCCCTCTCTCCCGCCCGCTCTCCCCTGCTCCCCGCTGCTACTCACCTGTCAGCCGCAGCGGCACCCGAATCTTCAGGGACGAGCACAGCGATACTCGGATAAAGCAAATTACTCGAGCGAGTAGTGCTTTTCCGAGTACGCTCGCTCATCTCTCATCATCACCCTTTTGCCATTACTATAATAAACAAATGTATATCATAAAACAAAAAAAAACATATTTGGTATCCCCATATACATAAAATTCTCACCTGCTGAAACAGCTTCAGAGCAGTGCTGGGAGAAGAAAGGCTAGATGCACCTGAGTCCCAGCAGCTGAGGAGAGATGAGTATAATTTTCTTTTTTTTTAAACACATTCTAGGGATGATTTTCAGAAAGGGCTTATATTTAAAGCCCTTCCCCGAATATCCCTGCAGGGCTTACCAGCAGCCCATTGCTTTCAATGGGACTGCTGACGTGCCAGTCCCATTGATAGCAATGGGAGAACATTGCAATCCTCTGCCACAGCTGTCACAGCTGTGGCCAGGGATTCTTTACTCCCCACAGGGATGAAGAAACCCTTTGCCACAGCTATCACAGCTGTGAAAGCTGTGGCAGGGGATTCTTTACTCCCCGTGGGGAGAACTCTTGGCACTGATCACTGTGACAGTGCTGTCACAGTGTTCAGTAACAAGGGGTCTCCCCACTGGGGAATATTGACACGTACCACGGACCTATGGTGCACGCATTTCCTATGTTTTACAGGTACGTGTGTTTGCACGCCTGTAAAACACGGACATGTGAACAGACCATAGGGAACCAATGTTTCTAACAGGAGTGTGTTTTTG
Organism: Eleutherodactylus coqui; assembly: GCA_035609135.1. Lineage (NCBI taxonomy): Eukaryota > Metazoa > Chordata > Amphibia > Anura > Eleutherodactylidae > Eleutherodactylus > Eleutherodactylus coqui. The sequence goes on from CM069411.1 coordinate 16,089,508, forward strand.
AGCGGACAACTGTACAAACATAAACACGTTCGTGTGAATCCACCCTCAGGCATATTCGTCAATAGATAAATAAAGGCGTTAACGATTTTTTAAAAAAAGAGGCTGGTAAAAATGAAAATGGAACAAAAAAAGGGCTACGTCCTTAAGAGGTTTAGGATATAAAAATTGACACCCCTGACCAAGTTGCGACTTTCATACACATGCGCCCACTAACTTTTCTAGAGAGGCTGAATATCTTTCAATCCACAAAAAAATTTCAAACCCATTACAATGACAAACTTAGATACCCACAATGGTATGAAACATACATGTCCCTCCCATCCCACTTAAATAAACTGACAGCGAGACTTTATAAAAGCTTACTACTAAACTCTCCTCCCAACAAACCATGGTACCTTAGAGAATGGGAGACAGACTTGAAGATCACATCCTCCTCCAAAGAGGTTGTTGCAGTTTGTGCGCAGTAGAAAAAAACTTATTGAAAAAGGTCATGCAGAATGTCATTTTTTATTTACATTTTACTCCACCCAAAGTTTTTCAGTACATTATATGGTATAATAAATAGTCTCGTTGAAAAATAAAACCCTCATGTAGCTGTGTCACCGGAAAAATAAAAAAGTTATGAAGTGAGAAAGAAAAATTGAACATGAAATAAACAAAAACAAAAAGGGGCTGCAGCACAAAGGGGATTAAGTTGTGAATTATCTAATTCCAAAAAAACAATACAAAAAGCGTGGATTTGGCCTAATGTTTTTTAGTAAATATTTAAATACCCAATGTACCAGACTAAGGCCGAGTTAACACAGCTTTTAACCCCTTAGTGACCAGCCCAAATTGAACGAAAAACATGTGTCCTGCAGGGATTAATGCCACGTGGGCTCTGGACGTGACAGCTCCATGCTGTCGGTGCCCGCAGGTAGCCGACAGCATGGAACTGTCATCCTGGGCTGTAGGCAGTCCCCCCCGACAATGCGATAGATAGCGCCAATGGCATAAAAGTTTAAAAAAAGTTTTAAAAAGTTAAACATTCAGCTGCCCTCATAGATTGGATCCATGGGGGGAGCTTAGAATACTCACCCCCGTCCGCCGCACTGATCCCCACTGTCCTGGTCCCCCGGGCCCCAAAGCCGGCCTTCTGCGCATGCGGAATTATGTCAGCCGCATGCGCTGAAGGCCCAGAGCTATGGGAAATTTAAAAATCTCCTGGCTCCTGTAGGTAGGATAACGGTGATCAAGGAAAAGTGAAGAAAAGTTTTAAAAAACGAAAGTTTCACCTCTCCTCATGGATAGGATCCATGACGGAAGGTGAAAATACTCACCCCCTTCCTTGAAGTCCTCCTGCCGCTCTTGGGATCCACCGTTGGCTTCTGCGCTTGCACTGATGTGGAGCGCATGCGCAGAAAGCCGGTGAGCCCAGCAAATTCACAATCTTCCTGCACCCGGATGTCACAGATAGTCGAGTGCAGGGAGATATGACTGTGGACCACTGTAAGCAGTTCCTAGTCACATGATCACCGTTATGCATTGGATAACGGTGATCATATAAAGTTAAAAAGTAAAAAAAAAAAAAGTTTAAAAAGTTTAAGTTTTATCTCCCCTTACGGATCGTATCCGTAAGGGGAGATGAAATTACGTACCCAAGGTCCCTGGATTTGTCCCCTGATGGAATGTTGATCCGCGGACCGTACCCCAGCTTCGGCTCATGCACCTGTCAGCATGATGGCGGACGCATGCGCAAAAGTGAAGGATTGCCCAGGAAAGGTATTCAAGAGCCTGGAGATGTCACGGGGGGACGCGGTATGCGGTTACTGGTCACATGATCGCCGTTATCCAATGCATAATGGCGATCACGTAAAAGTTCTTAAAAAAGTGTACGTTTCATCTCCCCTCACCGTTGCGATCGGTGAGAGGAGATGAAACATCTTCTCGGAGGCTTCCACATTTAAATCCAGAAGTGATTATCCTCCATGGACCCTTCCGGCTTCTGTGCATGCGCCCACCGGCAAAATGCCAAACACATCCGCAGAAGCCGGGGAGCCCAGGAAATGTTAAATCTCCTTGCTCTCTGCGACCAACGGTCGCTGAGTGCTTGGAGCAGTGACCAGTGGCCTCGTTGAGCGTTCCCCAGTCACGTGATAAAGTAGCGACCATTAGGCCGGTCACACATGACCGGAGAGGAATTGCAGGTTCTGCATGTGCTTGATCAGCGGTAATCCACGGATCAACCACATGCATTGGATTACACAATTCCCCCCAATTAGTGGGTCAGAATTACGTAATCCACTCAAAGAAAACAGAACACGCCATGTTATATTTTACCGTGGATATCTGCGACCTAGAGCCCATTGTGCTCTATGACCGTGGATATACTCGCAGCCCATATGCAAATACATTGCGTATGGGCTGCGGGTACCCGGGTCATCTCTAAGCGACGGTGCGGGAAATATAAACAAAAAACGGTGTACTGCGCATGACCGCCTGTGTGAGTACGCAGCTATGCGCAGTACATTACGCGGCCGTACGCAGTGCCACAGACAGGCTTATAGCTGGGATCTGCTGCGGGCCTCCGCAAGCGGATTCCACATACAGCTGTGTGAGTCTGGCGTTATTCAGACTGCTACCTGTAATACGTAATTTACACGACTCCCTGGAAACACTCGCCTTCCTGCAGTTCCAGGAGCAGCTTGTTGAGCGCCTTCTGTTTGAGACCACCGCACCGCAGCAAGATTACGAAGCCTTACAGAACACCAATTTTTACACCCCATCCCCGCCGCTGAGGTCACAAAATGCCCCCAAAAAAGCATGAGAGGAGGGTGGATGCCCAGTTTCCTTGCCCTGTGTGCCCATTTCAACCAGCCTCTGTAATTATCCCTGTCTTCAGACATAAAATGCAGTTTACATTATTACTTTTATAACACAATTGCCAAAAAATGAAAATTGTATTTACTTTCCTTCTGCTTTCCATAGATTCATTCAATAACTGTGGGATCAAAATACACAGTACACCCCTATATGAATTTGTTAAGGGGTCTAGTTTTCAAAATAGGGTAAAAAGTGGGCGTTCTCCATCGTTTCGGCCGCTCAAGGGGTCTACAAGTGGGCAATGGGGCCTGGAATTTATTCAGTTGTGTCCTGAAATCCAACGGGTGTTCTCTCTATTACAGGCCGAGCCATGTGTCTTGTAAGCAGATTAGGGCCACAATGGGTATGTTTCTGAAAACGGGACAAAAAGGGGGATCCATTTATATGTATGCTGTACAAAAGAAAACCTGTTTTTAATTTGAAACAATTGCCCACAAAAATGAAGATCATAATTATTTCCTTTTGCTTTGCTTAGATTCATTCAAAAACTGTTATATTAATACGCAGTGCACCCCTAGATAAATTCATTAAATGGTCTTTGTTTTGGCAACTCACGGACACTACAAGTAGGCAATGGGGCCTAAAACACCTTGAAGCAAAGTGTCTTTTCTGAAAGCCATAGGCTGTTCCTTTTCATTTTGGGCCCTGTTGTGTATCCAAAAAGAAGTTTAGGGCCACAATATGTATGTTTCTGAACAAAGGACAAACAGAGGTATCCATTTTGGGATAAAAGTCTTTATTGATGTGTGTGCTGTACAAAAATAACTGTTTTTAAAATGACACAATTGCCAAAAAAATGAAAATCGTAACTTTTTCCTTCTGCATTGCTTAGATTTATTGAAAAACTGTGGGGTTAAAATAAGCAGTTTACCTCTAGATGAATTCACTAAGGGGTCTAGTTTTCAAAATGGGGTCATTTGTGGGGGTTTTGGCTGCCCAAGGGCTCTACAAGTGGGCAATGGGGCCTAAATCACCTTCAAGCAAAATGTCTGTTCTGAAAGTCACTGGTTGCTCCTTTCATATTGGGCTCCGTTGTGCATATGGACATAATATTAGGGACACAATGGGTATATTTCGAAACACAGGACAAACAGGGGGACCCATTTTGGGGTGAAAGTCTTCATTAAGATGTGTGCTGTACAGAAAAAAACAGTTTTTAAAATGACACAATTGCAAGAAAAATGAAAATCGTAATTTTTTCCTTCTGCTTTGCTTAGATTTATTCAAAAACTGTGGGGTTAAAATAAGCAGTTCACCTCTAGATGAATTCGTTACGGGGTCTAGTTTTCAAAATGGGGTCATTTGTGGGGGTTCTATATCGTTTTGGCTGCTCAAGGGCTCTACAAGTGGGCAATGGGGTCTAAACCACCTTCAAGCAACATCTCTCTTTTGAAAGGCACTGGCTACTGCTTTTGGTTTGGGACCCTTTGTGCATATGTACATAATATTAGGGCCACAATGGGTATGTTTCTGATCACAGGACAAACGGGGGTATCAATTTTAGGGTGCAAATCCTCATTTTCATGTGCACTATAGAAAAAAAACTGCCTTTAAAATGATTCAATTGCATTAACTCCTGAAAAAAACCTGTGTGGTCAAAATTCTGCTGATCCCCCTCAGTGAATACATTTAGGGGTGTAGTTTTTAAAATGGAGTCATTTGTGGGGGTATCTATCATTCTGACGTCTATGAGCCTTTCCAATGTTGGCTTGGTGCAGAAAAACAAAATGTGGATAATCAATGTTAATATTTGTAAGTCTCCTAAATGGTTAAAAAGAACGAAAGCTTTTCAAATGTGCATCCAAAATGAAGTAAACAGATGGAAATATATATATCTTATCAAAACTTTGTACAGTATGTTTGCACATATTTGATATATGACAAAAAATGACAATTTTTTAAAAATGTTCCCAATTTTGGCGCTTTTAATAAATATACACAAATTCTATTGGACTATTTTTATGACCTAAATGAAGTACAACATGCGGCGAAAAAAACAAGATCAGAATCACTTGGATACGCAAAACCTTTACGGAGATATTCTATGTTAAAGTGACACAAATCAGATTTGCAAAATTTGGTCTGGTCATTAAGGCGCAAACAGGCTTGATCACTAAGGGGTTAACACAGCATGTGCACTTGCTACATGCCGCCAATCGGTATGCACTATCATGGCATACATGCAGATTTTGCTCATTTCGTGTGAGTAGCAGCTTGGGAGCCTGTGGGAGATTGGTACGATGCATTACGCACACAAACCCTTTGCACTTTACTTTGTGACCATACGCTCATGTGAGCCTGGCTTAAATATGGTTGTTTATTGTGTTTTACTAGTGTTACAAATCCCCTGTTTTTTCTTCTACTACCTTACATTGTAGAATTCTGCACATACAGTTAAATGTACATGATTGTAATGTAGCTGTGGTAAAACATAACTTTTACTTTGTATTCAGAGTATTCATTGATTGATGTAGTTTGTGTTTGCCTAACAGGAAACAACACCTGATATATTTTCTTTTTGCCAAACTTTTCACGGTAAGAGTCATTGTTAGCACAACAGTTTAGGGCAGATTTACTATTAAAAACTTGACAGAAAATTGTCTTGCATGGGTTGCACCATATCTATCAAGTGTTTTGGTAACTTTTTACGACTTGCCTAAAAAAGTAAGGCGTGGTTTGTGAAAAGCTGATGTGACCTAGATGCAACAAATTTGTACCAAAATTTTTGGTGTTAACTATGCCAATCTAGAATCTGGACCGCCACGTTATTTTAGGATACAGCCAGTGCTTAGAAGAGAGGCAATGCCAGGACAGGGAGTGAGTGCCATCTTGGATTCTTTTTTTTTTTTTTTTTAAATCAATGTTTATTGGATTTTTACATTACGTGCATAGACAATTGTAACGTTACAGAGAGAAGTCCAGGGGTCGTCTACTGGGAACTTGTGTGGGCACAAGTTAGCCTCCATAGTGAAGGAGAGCTGGATATGGTGGATGGTGAGTCTCTGGATGGCGGTATGCATAGTAAACATAAACAGCATGAACATCGTCAACGACAGGGGGCTGTGTCAGTAGAAATGACAGACCTAAAGGACTCAGCATGCCCCTTATAACATTCTATCAAACAAAACAGACAGAAAGTGGGGGGGGGGGATAGGGTAAGGGAGGTGGGAAGGGGGTCAGGGGGGGAGGTGATGGCTAAAAGGGGGAGGGGGGAAGGGTTAGGGCAGGTGGAGGCCCGGATGTACTCCCTGAAGTGTTGGACCGGGAGTTGAGCCAGTGGGCGTAGACTAGAGGAGGGGGGGCACAGTTGGGAGCCATCCACCCCCAGCAGGAGGCATCAAGTCATGGAGGGCCTGCCATAATCTCGGATCGCTGTCCGCTCTGCGTCCGCCGCACGGCGGGAGTTCACTAATGGTCGTCCCTTCTGAGCAGTCGCCATGGTCCCCAAGTTTTTAGGAATTTACTCGGGCCTTCCAGAGAGCCACTGTGGGGGGGTCTCTCTGTTTCCACATCAAAGGAATGAGGGCCCTAGCTGTATCGATCAGGAGAGCAATCAGTCTGTGCCTAATCGGATGGAAGGCAGGGGTAGGCCTCCACAGGAGGACCACCCCAGGGGAGAGGACTAATGCAGGCGAAAGTTTTTTCAGTACCTCGCCAACGTCTCTCCAGAAGAGAGTTATGCCAGGGCAGTCCCACCAGATATGTAGAAAGGATCCCAAGGACTCCTCACATCTCCAGCAACGGTCTTGTGCTGCCAGTTTGCGATCGAACAGCCACTGCGGGGTCCTGTACCATCGCGCTAGTAGCTTATAGTGAGATTCCTGAGCAATGACACATGGAGAGAGCCCAAAGGCTGTCTTTAAGATGAGTTTGGTCTCGCTTGCTGATAAGGAGATGTGGAGCTCTCACTCCCAGGAGATGAGGAAGGCAGGCTTCGAGGATGTAGGGGGGGAGATATAAACTGTTTGCGAATAGAGGATGTTTTCCTAAAGGAGGGGGTAGAACCTTCAACCGCGGTTTCGAATGGGGTGAGCGGTCTAGTATATTTGTGGATTTTTAGAAAATCGTTTAAGACCTTCAACACGTGAGTGGAAACCAAAAAAGGCAGGGCGTGGTTTGGAAGGAGGTCCTCTAGAGAAGTGAGGGGAGCTTTATGAGCTAATAAGAGGGCATCCTGGAAATGTATCCCCGAGAGGGCTCTCCAAACCCGCGCGGAGCAGGGTTCTAATCAGAGGTTCATGAATTTGTATAGATCGGATAGGGGGGTTCAGGGAGAGGGAGATGGCGCAAGGGTTCCTCTAAGGGCATCCCAGGTCTCCATTGCTCCGCTCAGGAGGGGGTTATTTCTTCGGTCTCTGCTGCTTCTCTTCTCGGGGAACCAAAGGTCCTCGAGGAGGGTTGGGCCGTAAGACCCTCTTGCTAGGCATTGGATCAGTGGGTCTTTATTTGGATGCATTAATTCCATCCAATGGTTCAACTGGGTGGCAAGGTAGAATTCTCGAGGACAGGGCAAGTCCACCCCTCTTTCCGTGCGCCTCCTGATTAGCAGGCAATGGGCAAGTCTTGGTCTCCTTCCCATCCAGAGGTATCTAGAGAAAATTGTACGAAGTGTCTTAAAAAAGCTGGATGGGACGAAGATCGGGAGAAGCCTAATTTTGTAAAGAATAATGGGGATGACATAAGATTTTAAAATGTTTTTACGGCCCAGCCATGATATGAAAGGTAAATCATAGGATCACAATAGGTTCTTGATCTTTGGAAGAATAGGAAGAAAGTTAGTCGAGAACAAATCCTCAGCTTTTTTTGTGAGCTTTATGCCTAAGAAGTCAATGGCCGAATCGGACCACGCAAAAGGGGACTTGTTTTTAATGGCGTTGAGGCTGTTAAGGGGGATGGAGACGTTTAAGGCAACTGATTTAGTAAAATTAAATTTAAAGTTGGAGAGGGTTTCGAAACTCTCCAGAAGAGAGATGAGGCGAGGGAGGCCCTCTTTGGGATTTGTGATAAGAAAGATAATATCGTCGGCATAGGCCGCAGCCTAGATGGTTTCGTTTTCTATTCTCAAACCCTCTATGGAGAGATCTAGTCTAATTTTTTGGAGGAAGGGTTCCAGGGCAAGTATAAAAAGAGAGGGGGAGAGGGGGCACCCCTGCCTAGTGCCGTTCTTTATGTCAAAAGGTGGGGAGAGGGAGTTGTTAATTTTAAGCCTAGCATGGGGCATTGGAAATAGAGAAAAAATTGCTGATACAAATTTTGGGGGGATATTAAATTGCAACAAGACAAGTTCCATATAGAGCCAATTCACGCGGTCAAACGCTTTTTCGGCATCTGTGCCTACTAAAGCGAGTGGTATGTTGTGGGTTTGGGAATATCTTGTTGCATGCAAAAGTCTCAGGCTATTGTCTTTCCCTTCCCTACCCTTGACAAAGCCCGTTTGTTCAGGGTTATTCAATCTTACAATATGTTTTTCAAGTCGTTTTGTTAATATCTTGGCCCAAAGTTTCATATCGAAGTTTATGAGGGAAATGGGGCGATAGCTCCCACAGGACTCGGGGTCTTTATTTTCTTTGTGCACTAGGGTGATGTGAGCTTCCTGTGCTTGTTTATGGAGGGGGGTCCCGCTTAAGAGTGAGTTGTATATATCAGTTAACCTAGGGATAAGAGAGGTACTCAGGGATTTATAATAGATGAGGGGAAGCCATCTGGGCCCGGGCTCTTGCCTGGGGGGAAGGATTTTAGGAGGTCCTCTGCCTCTTGTGGGGTAATCGGAGTCAAGAAGGACGTGGCCTCATCATCATCCATTTTAGGGAGGCTTAAGTCTTTGAGGAAAGACTCGATCTGGTGTTTGGCGTTGGTGATGTTTTCCGGGGTAAGGGCGTCTCTAAGGTTGTATAGGCGGGAATAAAAGGTTTGGAATTCTTTAGCAATTTCCGGTGTAGAAGTAGCTCGGTGGCCCTCTGGGGATTTAATGGATTTTATGAGGTTTCTAGATTGGCCTTTTTTGATAAGGGCAGACGTGTATTTGCTTCCCTTGTTCCCTTGGGCGTATGAGACGTGTTTGAGATAGAGATGTTTTTTATTAAATTTAGACTCAAGGAGGAGTTTAAGTTCTGTTTGAAGGGTGGCTAGTTTCTCCGTAGAGGCTATACCTAGGGAAAGTTTGGTCGCAAGTTCAAGTTTGGCGATTTGGGTGAGTTTGTCGTCAATATCTTTTTGCCGTTTCTTTTTCGCCCTGCAGCCCGCAGCAATCAAGAGTCCCCTCATGAATGCCTTATGGGCTTCCCAAACCAGCGGGACTGATAGGTCGTCTGAGTTGTTAAGTTGAAAGTATTCTTCTAAGGATTTGTTTAGTTGAGACCTGTCTTCAGCCGAGTCGAGGAGGGAGGGATTGAGTCTCCATCTCCACTCACGGGGGGAGGGATTTGGTAGGTGGAGGTTTAAGTGAACCGGGGCATGGTCAAGATGGCCATAGCGTCAATTGAGGCTTTTTTTATATACTGCAGGAGGGAGGAGGAGACTAAAACATAGTCTAGGCACTGGAAGGAGGAGTGGACCCGTGAGAAAAAAGTGTAGTCTCTAGAGGACGGGTTGAGGCATCTCCAGGTATCCAGTATTTCGAGCTATGAAAGGCTGCGGATGAGTTTACTCAATTTTCTTTGTGGTATCTGGGATTTCCCGGTTGATGAGTCTAACAAGGGGGAAAGAGTGAGATTAAAATTTCCGCCCAGGATGATCTGGCCAGTGGCAAAGTGTTTGAGGGCTTCTAATTGTTTCGTCAGCCAGGATACCTGATCCGTGTTCGGGGCATAGAGGTTTGCGAGGGTGATTTTGGTATTATTAAATAGGCCTCTTAAGAAGAGAACCCTGCCTTCCTCATCCGAGTAGCGAGCCTCATGGGTAAAAGTGAGCGATTTATGAATTAGGATTGAAACTGCTTTGGAGGCAGATGAGGGGTGGGAGCTGTGGAAAGCCATCGGGAACTGCCTACCAGATAGGGACAGACATCTATCCCCCTTGAAGTGGGTCTCCTGCAGAAACACTACTCCGGAGCCATACCTCTTAGAGAAGGGCAATGTTGTGCCTTTTGATCGGAGAATTCAGTCCATTCACGTTAAAGGTGGTAACACGAAGGGGATCATCCATGTCGGCGGCACAGAGCAGGTCGGCGGTCCACCTACTGGGAAGGGAGGAGAAAGAGAAGGATTATAAGTAAAGGATGCCTCTATAGCTCGAATACAATCCACCGCCTCCTGAGTTAAAGCAAGGGATGAGGTGGTGAGGGGAGAGAAAAGTGAGTGGAGGGAGAGGGGGGGGGAGTTGAAACAGGGGGGTAATTGGGTGCAGAAATCTAGCTGCACAACACAACACTGAAATAAGTGTGATTTTGTGTCAGCGGGTCTGTGGGACACAGACCCGGCAGGGGTGGGGGCGAGTTGTCTGGGCCTCACTAAAAGAAGGTCCAACAACTATGAAATCAGCCTGATCAGTCAGGCGCCCACAGGATCTTAAAACTAGAGAACAAGTGCTATTACCGCATATCATCTGCTTAAGGGAAAGAGAACAACAATCGCATTAAGGTAGCAATGGTGACAACATATTAAGAAAAAGAGTAGCATGAGTCTTCCTGAAGGATGGATGGATCCTAGGGAGGGTGAGCCTCCCGGTATGTGTGCGAAAACATTAGGCTGCCATGAGGATGGCCAGCAAAGTAGAGGGGTCGCCAGAGAGAAGACGGACGAGAAATGCGGGACAGGTCCTCCATTCAGCCGTCCATGTTAACCGCAGGGTCTTTAACCTTCTTCTTCTTCCCTCTAGGCAATTTGGGGTTGCCAGCCAGTTGCCAGGTCTCTGGGAGAGTTAGTTTTGGGAGTTTGGGGAACTCTGGGAGGGGCAGCCAGTTTGGTAGGTCGATTGGATCCATCTCAAGGTGTTCCCAGCAGCTGCTAAGGTCATCCGGTGAACGAACCAAAAGTCTGCAGCCTTTGTAGGAGATGTTAATGCCAAAGGGGAAGAGTCATGCGTACCAGATGTCTCTTGCTCTGAGAGCCTCCAGCAAAAGGCAAAGGATGCTTCGCTTTGTTAGGGTGGCGGGAGATAAATCCTGGAAAATCTGTATTGGGGAGTCCCCGTATTTTAGATCCTTGCAGAGTCTTGCAGCTTTTAGGATGGCGGAAGTGTCCTGAAAGGAGAGGAGCTTACAGACAACGTCTCTGTGGGGGTCTGTTGGGGGGGGGAGGGGTCTGAGAGCTCAATGTATGCGCTCGACTGAGATTGTCGCTGCTCTGTCAGCCCTAAGTAACTGCTCAAAGATTTCGGAGGCTATCTTGCTCAGGACCTCAGTAGCCCAGGTCTCAGGGAGGCCCTTAAACATTGCACCTCCAATTTCGATTTTCAAGGTCTTCCTGGAGAATAAGGGCTTTGTTTAAGTTGTCGTGTTGGTCCTTTAATATTTTGGCAATGGTCAGGGCATGGGAAGTGACAGAAGCGGAGGCAGTCTCTAGATGTTCCACTCTGCGCCCCATCTGCTTAATATCTTCTTTTATTTTTGAGAGGTCATTTATTATGGGGTGCAGAACATTTAAAATCAGCTCCTTCATAAATCCCCGCGACACATTCTCAGAGTCCTCCTCATCGGAGGAGAGCTCTCCCTCCCCCTCCTTAATGCAGGCAGTAGCAGCCTCGTGGGCCGACGCCATCTTGAGAGATGGGTGAGGAGAACGGGAGCCGCGCTCCTTCAGATAGCGCTGCATTTACGTCTGGCTTTTGATTGCTCTGAGTGTGCAGAGCTGTTCTCCTCCCTTGTCCTTTGTGTTCTTCCTCATTGTAGCGGCTGTGAGCAGTGCTGTGAGTCCTCCGTGGGCGCCGTACTGCGGGAGCCATGGTCTCGAACGGCCATCTTGCTTTGCGGTCAGGCTCCGCCCCCTGCCATCTTGGATTCTGAGCTCTGTCATATATCTCCAAACCCCTCTGTTCAGCAACCCATAAGTGGTTGCACAATTCTCCCAGGTGCCTTAGCTATTTTTCAAAGTAAGAAGCTCGGTGCTAAACAGGTGGAAAAGGAGAAACATCATCACAGTGCATAGAGCTTCGAAGCCAATAGAGATGAGCGAGCATACTCATTCCGAGCTTGATGCTCGTTCGAGTATTAAGGTACTCGAGATGCTCGTTACTCGATTCGAACACTACGCGGTACTCGGGTACTCGAGTCAATTGCATTTCCTTCCCCGCATGTTTAGCGCCATTTCCTAGCCAATAGACATGCGGGGAAGGCATTACCACTTCCTGTTGTGACGTGCCAGCCCTCCCCCCACCCCCACAGTAGTGAGTGGCTGTGCTGATCAGGTGACCGCCGAGTACTTAAAGTGGTCCCGCCTAAGACGCATGCTGGCAGGGGTTAGGGATAGTGCTGCTGCTGATATAGGGACAGTGCTAGAGTAGGATCCTGTCATCAAGTACCCCAACGGTCCTTCTTAGGGCTACTCTTCAAAGTGTGCATTACTGTTGTGTTTGGCTGGGAGCAGTAGTGCACCATTTTTTTAAGCATCTCGCGCTGTGCAGGTAATTTCAGCTCTACTGTTCTGTGTGTGCAGTGCATAAGGCAGAGTTGAGGGACACAGCTACTTATATAGGGAAAGTTATACAGTCCTCCTGATCCTCTGTACAAAAACCCTCTGCCGCTGCGCAGAGCATCTCACAATACCCTTGTGATAGCCGCAGTTACCAGCACTATCCACTGGCTTTAGAGTCTTCTCCCACTTCATACAGCCTATATTATCTACAAGTCTCTCCGAGCGGTAAATTACCCCTAGGTATCAGCGCAAGACAGAGGGTTAATATTTTTTTAGTCACAGCATAGCGCCTCCGATATCAACAAGTCTCTTGGGCTCTGCTCTATTCTTAATCCGCCATGATGAGGAGTAGGGGTAAGGGTTGAGGGCGTCCAAAAGAGGGTGTGGGCACAGGCCGAGTTCCTGGGCATGGTTAATCACAGCCGCCTGCTGAGGGATTAGGAGAGAGGCAAGTTTCTAGGCACCCCAGCTTCATATCACAATTTACAGGTGCGCATTGTAGACCTTTATTACAAACAGAGCAGTGTGAGCAGGTCCTGTCGTGGATGGCAGAAAACGCCTCCAGCAATGTATCGACCACCCTGTCTTCTACACAGTCCACTACTCCCGACCTAGGGACTGCAACTCTGAATACTGTGGCTGCTCCACCTTCCTCCCAGCCTCCTCACTCCATAAAAATGACATATTCTGAGCAGGCAGACTCCCAGGAACTGTTTTCTGGTCCCTGCCATGAGTGGGAAAAAAAGGTTCCTCTCTCACCTGAGGAGTTTGTTGTAACCGATGCCCAACCTTTGGAAAGTTCCTGGAGTCCTGGTGATGAGGCTGGAGACTTGCAACAACTGTCTCAAGAGCTTTTTGTGGATGAGGATGATGAGACACAGTTGTCTGTCAGGGAGGTACTCCGAGGGAGGAGCGCACAGAGGATTGGGAGGAAGAGCAGCTGGACGATAAGGTGACTGACCCCACCTGGTTTGCTAAGCCTACTAAGGACAGTGCTTCAGAGGGGGAGGCAAGTGCAGCAGCAGGACAGGTTGGAAGAGGCAGTGGAGTGGCCAGGGGTAGAGGCAAGGCCAGAGCGAAGAATCCCCCAACTGTTTCCCAAAGCACCCCCTCGCGGCAAGCCTCCATGCAGAGGGTTAAGTGTTCAAAGGTGTGGATGTTTTTAGTGAGAGTGCGGATGACCAGCGAACAGTGGTGTGCAACCCGTGCAGCACCAAGATCAGCCATGGAGCCACCACTATCAGCCTCACCACCACCAGCATGCGCAAGCATATGGCCAAGCACCCCTCAAGGTGGGACGAAGGCCATTCACCGCTCCGGGTAACACAACTGGCTCTTCATCTGTGCCCCACCCTGCCACACAGATCCAATCCCCCTCCGAGGACACAGGCACGAGCACCTCCTGGCCTGCACCCACACCCTCACCTCAACCATCCTCCACTCCATCCAGCAATGTCTCTCAGTGCAGTGTTCAGCTGTCGCTAACACGAGCGTTGGAGCGAAAGCGCAAATATGCAGCCACCCACCTGCATGCACAAGCTTTAAACGTGCACATTGCCAAATTAAAAAGCCTGGAGATGCTGTACAGGCTTGTGGAAACGGAGGCATTCAAAAACATGATGGTGGTACCACGCTACTCAGTTCCGAGTCGCCACTATTTTTCCCAGTGTGCCGTCCCAGCCCTACACCAGCACGTCTCCCGCAACATAAATCGTGCCCTCACCAACGCGTTAACTGGGAAGATCCACTTAACCATTGACATGTGGACAAGAACAGGTGGGCAGGGCCACTATATCTTCCTGACGGCACATTGGGGGAACTTGGTGGAGCTGGGACCAGTCAGAGCCTGGGAGCGCTCACGTCCTACCCACACCCAGAATAGCGGGTCCTACCTCGGTGCTTGAATCAGCGGCATTTTATGACACCTCCTCCAAACCCTCCCCCTTCCCCCCCTGCCACCTCTACCTCTCAATTAAGAAGTGTGAGCATGTCGCCAGTAGTTGATAGCACACAGCGCGGCAGCACAGCGGTGGGCAAGCGTCAGCAAATTGTGCTGAAACTAATCAGCTTAGGTGACAAGAGGCACACGGCCCCGAGCTGCTGCAGGGTCTGATGACAGAGCAGACTGACCTCTGGCTTTCGCCGCTGAGCCTCCAACCGGGCATAGTCGTGTGTGACAACGGCCATAACCTGGTGGCGGCTCTGCAACTCGGCAGCCTCACACACGTGCCATGCCTGGCCCACGTCTTCAATCTGGTGGTTCAGCAGTTTCTGAAAAACTACCAAACTTATCTGACCTGCTCGGCAAAGTGCGCACATTTTCACAAGTCCACCACAGACGCTGCCACTCTGAGGACCCTGCAACATCGGTTTCAGCTGCCAGAGCACTGACTGCTGTGTGACGTGCCCACACAGTGTAATTCTACGCTGCATATGTTGACGAGGCTGTACGAGCAGCATAGAGCAATAGTGGAATGCCAGCTGGGTGGCAGAGTGGTAGTCAGCCTCTGCCATTCTTTACTGAGGAGTGGGCATGGATGGCAGATATCTGCCATGTCCTCTGAAACTTTGAGGAGTCTACCCAGATGGTGAGCGGTGATGCGGCAGTCATGAGCGTTACCATCGCGCTGCTCTGCCTTGGTAACACGCAGCGTTACCAAGTTCGCTGCTAAGCATAAAAGCCAACGCTTTGCGGTTGGAACAGGAGACGGGGAATGACAATATGTCGCTTGATAGCCAGACCACCCCCATGTCTATATCTCAGCACGTTTTGGAGGAGGACGAGGTGGGGCAGTGGGAGGAGGAGGAGGGGGAAGAGACAGCTAGCCATACTGCAGAGGGTACCCATGCTGCTTGCCTCTTATCTGTTCAGCATGTATGGGCTGAAGAGGAGGAGGAGGAGAATCCTGGAAGTCATCTTCCTAGTGAGGACAGCGATGTATTGCGTACTGGGACCCTGGCACACATGGCTGATTCATATTAGGCTACCTTTCCTGTGACCCTCGCGTTAGACGCATTTTGGCCAACACGGAATACTGGGTGTACACCCTTCTCGACCCACAGTATGAGGAGAACCTTTCCACTCTTATTCCCGAAGAGGAAGGGGGAATGAGAGTTATGCCATACCACAGGGCCCTGGTGGAAAAAGTGATGCTAAAGTTCCCATCTGACAGCGCTAAGGGCAGAATATGCAGTTCCGAGGGCCAAGTAGCAGGGAAGAAGCGGGAATCAGGCAGCATGTCCAGCGCAGGCAGGGGAACATTCTCCAAGGCCTTTGCCAGCTTTATAGCTCCCCTGCAGGACTGTGTCACCACTTCCCTGTCAAGGCTGAGTCGGAAGGAGCACTGTAAAAGGATGGTGAGGGAGTACATAGCCAATCGTACCACTGTCCTCAGTGATGCCTCTGCTCCATACAACTATTGGGTGTCAAAGCTGGACACGTGGCACGAACTTCAGCTGTACACCCTGAAGGTGCTGGCCTGCACCACCGCTAGCGTCTTTTCAGAAAGGGTGTTTAGTGCAGCTGGGAGAATCATCACGGATAAGCATACCCGCCTGTCAACTGCCATGCTTACACTCATAAAGATGAACAAAGGCTGTATTTCCCCAGACTTCTCTTCTTCACCGGCGGAAAGCAGCGAAAGCTAATGATTCTTTTCACTGCAACAGGAGAAAAATCCATCCTCTATCACCACAAAAAAGGGGGAATTAGCGTTCTCAATCACTCTCGGATATTATTACTCCTCCTTCAACTACTCCTCCTCCTAAAACAGCATGTCATCACACTTAACTGCCAATTCTTCTGCGACCCAAAAGGCTCTGTTTAAAAGTTTTAAAAGTATTGATACTTTAACAGACACCAATTTTTTTTCACAGGGCTGACTCCAGGCTCTGTTACAAATTAAGGAGCCGTGAGCTATATCTTTAAAAAATGTTTATGGGTTTCACCTGCCCTCGCGCTTGAGCAAATTTTATGGCCCTCGCCTATACTGTTATCTAACTAATTTTTACAGATTTCGCCTACACTCTTGATAACCAAATTTTTTCAGGGGTTCGCCTACACTCTTGGTACACCAATGTTTCAGGGGATCGCCTATACTCTTGCATCAGAAATGTTACAGGGGTCTGTCTATACTTTTACTACTGAAATGTTACTGGGGTACACCTATACTTTTGCTACACAAATGTTACAGGGGTCTGCCTATACATTTGCTAAAGAAATGTAACTGGGGTCTCCTGTTATTTTTGTTACAGAAGTGTCACAGGAGTCCGCCTATGCAGTTTCTACTCAATGGTTTGAGGGGTTAGCCTATACTTCTGCTACAGAAATGTTACACAGGTCTGCCTATACTTTTGCTACAGAAATGGTACTGGGGTCCGATTATACTTTTCCAATAGTAATGTTACTGGGGTCCGCTTATACTCTTGCTACAGAAATGTTACACAGGTCAGCCTATAGTTTTGCTATGGAAATGTTACAGGGGTCTGCCTATACTTTTGCTAAAGCAATGTTACATGGGTCTACCTATACTTTTACTACATAAAGTTTCCTGGGGTTTGCCTATACTGATGCTACACGAATGTTACAGGGGTCTGCCTATAATTTTGCTACAGAAATGTTCTTTGGGTTCACCAATACTCTTGCTACACGAATGTTACAGGGGTCTGCCTATACTTTTACTACTGAAATGTTACTGGGGTCCGCGTATATTCTTGCTCCAAAAATGTAACTGGGTTCCGCCTATACGTTTGCTACAGAAATGTAACTGGGGTCTCCCGTTACTTTTGCTACAGAAACGTTACAGGGGTCTGCCTATACCTTAGCTACAGAAATGTTAAAGGGGTCCCCCTATACTCTTGCTACAGAAATGTTACTGGCGTCTGCCTATACTTTTGCTACAGAAATGTTACTGTGGTATGCCTATACTTTAGCTACAGAAATATTACAGGGGCCGCCTATTCAGTTTCTACTGAATGGTTTGAGGGGTTCTCCTATACCTTTGCTACAGAAATGTTACAGGGGTCTGCCTATACTCTTGCTACAGAAATGTTACTGGCGTCTCCCTATACTTTTGCTACAGAAATGTTACAGGGGTCTGCCTATACTTTAGCTAAAGAAATGTTACAGGGGTCTGCCTATGCAGTTTCTATTGAATGGTTTGAGGGCTTCTCCTATACTTTTGCTACAGAAATGTTACTGGGGTCTACCTATACTCTTGCTTCAGTAATGTTACAAGGGTCTGCTTATACTTTTGTTACAGAAATGTTACAGGGGTCTGCCTATACTTTTGCTATAGAAATGGTACTGGGGCCCGCCTATACTCATGCTACAGAAATGTCACAGGGGTCTGCCTATACTTTTGCTATAGAAATGTTACAGGCTTCTGCCTATACTTTTTCTACAGAAATGTTACTGGGGTCTCCCTAAACTTTTGCTACAGAAATATTACTGGGGTCCGCCTATACTCTTGCTTCAGAAATGTTACAGGGGTCTGTCTATACTTTTACTACAAAGATTTTCCTGGGGTCTGCCTATACTTTTGCTATAGAATTGTTACTAGGGTCCACATATACTCTTGCTACAGAAAGCTTACTGGCGTCCGATTATACTCTTCGTATAGAAATGTTACTGGGGTCCACTTATACTCTTGCTACAGAAATGTTATTGGGGTCCGCCTATACTCTTGCCATAGAAATGTTACCGGGGGCTGCCTATACTTTTGCTACAGAAATGTTACTGGGGTCCACTTATACTCACGCTACAGAAATGTTACACAGGTCTGCCTATACTTTTGCTATAGAAATATTACCGTAGTCCACCTAAACTCTTGCTATAGAAATGTTACTCGAGTCCGCCTATACTCTTGACACAGAAATGTTACCGGGGTCTGCCTATACTTTTGCTACAGAAATGTTACTGGGGTCTGCCTATACTTTTGCTACAAAAATGTTTCAGGGGTCCGCCTATGCAGTTTCTACTGAATGGTTTGAGGGGTTCTCCTATACTTTTGCTACAGTAATGTTACTGGCGTCTCCCTATACTCTTGCTTCAGAAATGTTACAGAGGTCTGCCTATACTCTTGCTACAGAAATGTTACTGGCGTCTCCCTATACTTTTGCTACAGAAATGTTACAGGGGTCTGCCTATACTTTAGCTAAAGAAATGTTACAGGGGCCTGCCTATGCAGTTTCTATTGAATGGTTTGAGGGCTTCTCCTATACTTTTGCTACAGAAATGTTACTGGGGTCTACCTATACTCTTGCTTCAGTAATGTTACAAGGGTCTGCTTATACTTTTGTTACAGAAATGTTACAGGGGTCTGCCTATAGTTTTGCTATAGAAATGGTACTGGGGCCCGTCTATACTCATGCTACAGAAATGTCACAGGGGTCTGTCTATACTTTTACTACAAAGATTTTCCTGGGGTCTGCCTATACTTTTGCTATAGATTTGTTACTAGGGTCCACATATACTCTTGCTACAGAAAGCTTACTGGCGTCCGATTATACTCTTCGTATAGAAATGTTACTGGGGTCCACTTATACTCTTGCTACAGAAATGTTATTGGGGTCCGCCTATACTCTTGCCATAGAAATGTTACCGGGGGCTGCCTATACTTTTGCTACAGAAATGTTACTGGGGTCCACTTATACTCACGCTACAGAAATGTTACACAGGTCTGCCTATACTTTTGCTATAGAAATATTACCGGGGTCCACCTAAACTCTTGCTATAGAAATGTTACTGGGGTCCGCGTATACTCTTGACACAGAAATGTTACCGGGGTCTGCCTATACTTTTGCTACAGAAATGTTGCTGGGGTCTGCCTATACTTTTGCTACAGAAATGTTTCAGGGGTCCGCCTATGCAGTTTCTACTGAATGGTTTGAGGGGTTCTCCTATACTTTTGCTACAGTAATGTTACTGGGGTCTCCCTATACTCTTGCTTCAGAAATGTTACAGAGGTCTGCATATACTTTTGCTACAGAAATGTTACTGGGGTCTGCCTATACTCTTGCTATAGAAATGTTACTAGGGTCCGCTTATTCTCTTGCTAAAGAAATGTCACACCGGTCTATCTATACTTTTGCTATAGAAATGTTACTGTTGTCCGCCTATACTATTTCTATAGAAATGTACTAAGTTCCGCCTATACTCTTGCTACAAAAATGTTAGAGGGGTCTGCCAATACTTTGGCTCCAGAAGTGTTACAGGGGTCTGCCTATGCTTTTACTGCAGAAATGTTACTGGGGTCCGCCTATACTCTTGCTACAGGAATGTTACAGGAGTCTGCATATACTTTTGCTACTGAAATATTATTGGGGTCCGTCTATGCAGTTTTTACTGAATGGTTTGATGGTTTAGGCTATACTTTTGCTACAGAAATGTTATAGGGGTGTGCCTATACTTTTGCTACAGAAATGTTACAGGGGTCTTCCCATACTATTGCTATAGAAATGTTACTGAGATCTGCCCGTACTCTTGCTACAGAAATGTTACAGGGGTCTGCCTATACTTTTGCTAGAAATTTTTTACTGGGGTTCGCCTATATTCTTGCTATGGAAATGTTACAGGAGTCTGCCTATACTTTTACTACAGAAATGTTACAAGAGTCTGCCTATACTTTTGCTATAGAAGTGTTACTGGGGTCTCCCTATACTTTTGCTACAAAAATGTTACAGGGTTCTTCCCATACTTTTGCTACAGAAATGTTACTGGGTTTTCCCCATACTCTTGCTTCAGAAATGTAACAGGGGTCTGCATATATTTGTGCTACAGAAATGTTACAGAGGTCCACCTATGCAGTTTCTACTGAATGGTTTGAGAGGTTAGCCTATAGTTTTGCTACATAAATGTTACTGGGGTCTGCCTATACTCTTCCTATAGAAATGTTACAAGGGTCCGCTTATACAATGCTACAGAAATGTTACAGGGGTCTGCCCATACTTTTGCTATAAAAAAGTAACAGGGGTCCGCCTATACTCTTGCTACAGATATGTTACTGGGGTCTGTCTAAACTTTTCCTACAGAAATGTTATAGGGGTCTGCCTATACTCTTGCTACAGAAACGTTACTGGGGTCCACCTATACTCTTGCTTCAGAAATGTTACAGGGGTCTGTCTATACTTTTACTACAGAAATGTTACAGGGGTCCGCCTATACTTTTGCAACAGAAATGTTACAGAAGTCTGCCTATACTTTTGCTATAGGAATGTTACTGGGGTCTGTCTATAAATTTTGCTACCGAAATGTTACTGGGGTCCGTCTATATTCTTGCTTTAAAAATGATACTGGGGTCCGCCTAAACTCTTGCTGCAGAAATGTTACAGGGTTCCGCCTATACGCTTGCTACAGAATTATAACTGGGGTCTCCAGTTACTTTTGCTACAGAAATGTCACACAGGTCTGCCTATACTTTTGCTATGAAAATGGTACTGGGTTCCACCGATACTCTTGCTATCGAAATGTTACTGGGGTCCGCCTAACCTCTTGCTATAGAAATGCTACAGGGGTCTGCCTATACTTTTGCTACAGAAATGTTACTGGGGTCCGCTTATACTCTTGCTACAGAAATGTTACACAGGTCTGCCTATACTTTTACTTTATAAATGTTACTGGGGTCAACTTATACTCTCTTGCTATAGAAATGTTACCAGGGTCTCCCTATACTTTAGCTACAGAAATGTTACAGGGGTCCGCCTATGCAGTTTCTACTGAAATGTTTAAGGGGTTCTCCTATACTTTTGCTACAGAAATGTTACAGGGGTCCGCCTATGCAGTTTCTACTGAATTGTTTGAGAAGTTTGCCTATACTTTTGCTACAGAAATGTTACTGGGGTCCGCGTATACTTTTCGAATAAAATTTTACTAGGGTCCGCTTATACTCTTGCTACAGAAATGTTACCGGAGTCTGCTCATACTCTTGATACAGAAATGTTACAGGTATCTGCCGATACTTTTGCTACAAAAATGTCACTGGGGTCAGCTTATACTCTTGCTACAGGAATGTTACAGGAGTCTGCATATACTTTTGCTACTGAAATATTGCTGGGGTCTCTATACTTTTCCTACAGAAATTTTACTGGGGTCCGCCTATACTCTTGCTACAGAAATGTTCCAGGGGTCTGCCTATACTTTTGCTACAAAAATGTTACAGGGGTCTGCCTATACTTTAGCTACAGAAATGTCACAGGGGTCTGCCTATGCAGTTTCTACTGAATGGTTAAAGGGGTTCTCCTATACTTTTGCTACAGAAATGTTACTGGGGTTTGTCTATGCAGTTTCTACTGAATGGTTTGAGAGGTTAGCCTATACTTTTGCTACAGAAATGTTACTGGGGTCCGCGTATACTTTTCCAATAGAAATTTTACTAGGGTCCGCTTATACTCTTGCTACAGAAATGCTACTGGGGTCTGCTCATACTCTTGCTACAGAAATGTTATAGGGGTCTGCCTATACTTTTGCTACAAAAATGTCACTGGGATCAGCCTATACTCTTGCTTTAGAAATGTTATTGGGGTCCGCTTATACTCTTGCTATAAATATGTTACACGGGTCTGCCTATACTTTTGCTACAGAAATGTTACTGTGGTCCGCCTATACTTTTGCTACAGAAATGTTACTGGAGTCTCTCTATACTTTTGCTATAGAAATGTTACAGGGGTCTGCCTATACTCTTGCTACAGAAATGTTACAGGCGTCCGCCTATGCAGTTTCTCCTGAATGGTTTGAGGGGTTCGCCTATATTTTTGCTACAGAAATGTTTCTGCGGTCTGCCTATACTCTTCCTGTAAAAAATGTTGCTGGGGTTCGCCTATACTCTTACTTCAGAAATGTTACTGGGGTCTGCCTATGCTGTGGGTGCACAAAGACTTCCCATCACGATGTTTTACCTATCTGGCACAAATACACTAACTGACTTGGGCAGAAATGTGAGCCAAGTCCGAGGTCCTTGGCGGGGTTAAACTTGATTTCTTCCTGTGTTATACTATCTTTGTGCACCCACAGCATAGGCAAGCCCAAGGAGCTCAAAGATTTCCCATTGCGGTGTTGAGCTATCTGACACCTTTACAGAAGGAAGTCTGTGGGGACCCATGGAATTCCCATACCAATTAAACTCACAGCATCTTGGATCACACAGGGTGGAGCCTGGGACCGAGCCTGACCCAGGGCCCGCTCACATACTTCCCACACAGAGTATTGCGTGTCCTACCTCGGTCATGGTTTCTCTGCCTTATTATGCTCCTCCTGCTTGGGGTCTGGTGATCAGCGCTGGGCAACATGTATTTTCTCTCGTGTTACCACAATTATCTGAGACAGTAGTTTGGGCCAAACAAAAGGAGCCTTACTGCATTAATGAGATGTTCACAGCTGCATGAGCATCCAAGTGTTCTTTATGCCCACGATTAATGAGGGTGTGAGCCGAGGCCGAGGTCCTTCACAGGGTGAAACTGCCATGTTTGGGCGCTCTGAATTCTTTATGTGTAATACTTTCCTTGGGTTCCAGGTGCTCATCTCTGCTGTGGGTGCACAAAGACTTTCCATTGCAGTGTTTTACCTGTCGGGCACAAATACACTGACTAGGGTAGAAATGTGGGCTGAGGTCCTTGTTGGGGTGAAATTCAGCCATGTTTGGGTGCTCTGATTTCTTTATGTGTAATACCATTTTTAAGTTCATTCGGCTCGTCTATGCTGTGGGTGCACAAAGACTTCCCATAGTGATGTTTTACCTGTCTGGCACAAATACACTAACTGACTAGGGTAGAAATGAGGGCCGAGGTCCTTGTCGGGGTGAAACTCTGCCATGTTTGGGTGCTCTGATTTCTTTATGTGTAATACTTTTCTTGGGTTTCAGGGCTCGCTTATGCTGTGGGTGCACAAAGACTTCCGATTGCAGTGTTTTACCTGTCAGGCACAAATACACTGACTGACTAGGGTAGAAATGTGGGCTGAGGTTCTTGGCGGGGTGAAACTGTCATGTTTGGCTGCTCTGAGTTCTTTATCTGTAATACTTTCCTTGGGTTTCAGGGGCTCGCCTATGCAGTGGGTGCACAAAGACTTCCCACAGTGGTGTTTTACTGGTCTGGCACAAATACACTGACTGACTAAGGTAGAAATGAGGGTCGAGGTCCTTTGCGGCGTGAAACTCTGCCATGTTTGGGTGCTCTGTTTTCCTCATGTGTAATACCATCTTTAAGTTCCTTGGGTTCGCCTATGCTGTGGGTCCACAAAGACTTTCCATAGCGGTGTTTTACTGGTCTGGCACAAATACACTGACTGATTAGGGCAGAAATGTGGGTCGAGGCCAAGGCCCTTGGCAGGTTGAAACTGTCATGTTTGGGTGCTCTGAGCTCTTTATCTGTAATACTTTCCTTGGGTTCCAGGGGCTCGCCTATGCTGTGGGTGCACAAAGACTTCCCACAGTGGTGTTTTACTTGTCTGGCACAAATACACTGACTGACTAAGGTAGAAATGAGGGTCGAGGTCCTTTGCGGCGATAAACTCTGCCATGTTTGGGTGCTCTGTTTTCTTCATGTGTAATACCATCTTTAAGTTCCTTGGGCTCGCCTATGCTGTGTGTCCACAAAGACTTTCCATAGCGGTGTTTTACTGGTCTGGCACAAATACACTGACTGAATAGGGTAGAAATGTGGGCCGAGTTCCATGGCGGGGTGAAACTCTGCCATGTTTGGGCACTCTGTTTTCCTCATGTGTAATACCATCTTTAAGTTCCTTGGGCTTGCCTATGCTGTGGGTGCACAAAGACTTCCCATAGCGGTGTTTTACCTGTCTGGCACAAATACACTGACTGACTATGGTAGAAATGTGGGCCGAGGTCCTTGGCAGGGTGAAACTCTGCCATGTTTGGGTGCTCTGTTTTCTTCATGTGTAATACCATCTTTAAGTTCCTTGGGCTCGCCTATGCTGTGTGTCCACAAAGACTTTCCATAGCGGTGTTTTACTGGTCTGGCACAAATACACTGACTGAATAGGGTAGAAATGTGGGCCGAGTTCCATGGCGGGGTGAAACTCTGCCATGTTTGGGCACTCTGTTTTCCTCATGTGTAATACCATCTTTAAGTTCCTTGGGCTTGCCTATGCTGTGGGTGCACAAAGACTTCCCACAGTGGTGTTTTACTTGTCTGGCACAAATACACTGACTGACTAAGGTAGAAATGAGGGTCGAGGTCCTTTGCGGCGATAAACTCTGCCATGTTTGGGTGCTCTGTTTTCTTCATGTGTAATACCATCTTTAAGTTCCTTGGGCTCGCCTATGCTGTGTGTCCACAAAGACTTTCCATAGCGGTGTTTTACTGGTCTGGCACAAATACACTGACTGAATAGGGTAGAAATGTGGGCCGAGTTCCATGGCGGGGTGAAACTCTGCCATGTTTGGGCACTCTGTTTTCCTCATGTGTAATACCATCTTTAAGTTCCTTGGGCTTGCCTATGCTGTGGGTGCACAAAGACTTCCCATAGCGGTGTTTTACCTGTCTGGCACAAATACACTGACTGACTATGGTAGAAATGTGGGCCGAGGTCCTTGGCAGGGTGAAACTCTGCCATGCTTGCGTGCTCTGATTTCTTTATGTATAACACCATCTTTAAGTTCCTTAGACTCGCCAATGCTGTGGGTGCACAAAGATTTCCGATTGCGGTGTTTTACCTGTCTGGCACAAATACACTGACTGACTAGGGTAGAAATGTAGGCCTAGGTCCTTGGCGGGGTGAAACTCTGCCATGTTTGGGCACTCAGATTTCTTCCTGTTCAATACCATCTTTGTGCACCGACAGCATAGGTGAGCCAGAGGAACTCAAAGACTTCCCATTGTGGTGTGGAGCTATCTGACACCTACACAGAATGAATTGTGTGGGGACACATGGACTTCCCATTGCTATGTAACTCACAACACCTTGGGTCACACAAGGTGGAGGCTGGGACCGAGCCTGACCCTGGGCCTGCTGATGTGCTTCCCACACAGAGTATTGCTCCATTGTGGAGATGTGTAGAAGTGCTGGCACCTGAGTCCCCTTTATGCGCATGTTTGCGGCTCCTGACAATTTTGTGACGGAGGTGCATGGGATTGGAATGATGATCGTACGTCAATTTATCTTCAATTCTCAGCAGCATTGTGGGCTATCGTCCACACTTTCAAAGAGGGTCGCTGCCTGGACCTGCCAACTTTCTGCAGTGTGTCCCTCCAGTTCCTCCTCATCCAGTACGGACTTATAAATAGACATGAGGGTGGTGTGGCTAAGAAGCGAGCGTGTGGCATGAGGGAAGCTGAACGCTGTGCAGGGAAACTTTTGTATGCGCTGTGGATACACGTCATGGCGGTGGGGGGGTTGAGGAGGGGGGGGCGGCAATGTCAGCATGTAAACCCGGAGAAGAGGCAGTGGTGTCACCCGCAGGCAGTTATTGTCCTTGGTTGCAGGTAGTGTGGTGCTTAGCTAAGATGTGTCAGTGTGTGTGCCTTGCTAATGAGGGCTTGTCCGAAGTAAATTGTTAGGGGGGTGACGCCACACTTTTTCCCCCATTTTGGCTTGATAGTGGGACCTGGGAGCCTCAGATGCAGCCATACATGCTGCCCCTGCCCTTCCCTATCCATTTATGTGGTGTTTCCATGACTTTCTGATGTCATCACCTATGCGGAGCATCGGACCCATACAAAAATGCTCGAGTCGCCTATTGACTTCAATGGGGTTTGTTACTCGAAACGCGCTCTCAAGCATTACGAAAAGTTCAACTCGAACAACGAGCACCCGAGCATTTTGGTGCTCGCTCATCTCTAGTAGCCACGTAAGGATATATCCACTGCATAGTTAACCAAGCCCATTGACATTAATAGGCAATTTCAGTTTGTAATACAGACCAAAATAGAACATGTTGCGATTTTTTTTTACGCACATAAAATGCCAGTATGAAAAATGTCTGTTTGAATACACAAATGCAAATGAATGGGGCTTAAGCCGTATTAAGCGCTTAATATGGAAAACAAATATGTCAATTTAAATGTGACCCTATAAACTGCCCTTTGAAGACATCTACAATGCTGATATGGACCTCGGTGAAAATGATTTTGACATCCCTGGTCTAAAG
The DNA here is from genome assembly GCA_035609135.1 of Eleutherodactylus coqui. Classification (NCBI taxonomy): domain Eukaryota; kingdom Metazoa; phylum Chordata; class Amphibia; order Anura; family Eleutherodactylidae; genus Eleutherodactylus; species Eleutherodactylus coqui. The sequence continues at coordinate 16,116,041 of CM069411.1, forward strand.
ATTGAACAGATTAATCATCCAGAATGAGCCACTGTGATACCCTAGTACATTTTACTACTATCTAGTCTAGGCTTGCACTGTCTAATTATCAGACAATATTACAAAATCTTCCTCTTTGTATCTCTAATACTGATGGATTCTTTTTCTGCAGCTCATTTATGGAGTCACTGAACCCATCCTGTATGATAGAACCCTATACCCAACCACATATCAGTTTGGTATTGATGAATTAATTCGAATTGCAGTTATTCCTAAAGTTCTGCACAAGATGGGATGGAACTGGGTTGGAATCATTATAGCAGACGAAAGAAGCAATGAAGTGAGAGTAAAAGAGCTTTTGGACTACTATGAAATCTGCATTGAGTATATCATCAATCTGGGCGATGAAGAGAAAGCAAAGAGGGAAATATCTAAGATCGATAACTCGACTGCTGAAGTTGTGGTGATCTGCGGATCTTACTCAGTAGGTTATGCTGATATTATCAGAGAATCCAAAGCACTTATTTTGAGCAAGACTCTGATCCTCGATGAGTCCTGGGTTGATATAGTATACAAAACAAAATCCGACATGCTAACATTCATAAACTGCAGTTTAGTTTTTATGATGCCAATACCAGCAATAGTGAATGTCAAGGAATCTATTAATAATGTGAACCCATCAACCCATCCAAATGACCGGCTGCTGGAAGAAATCTTGTTTCGATTATTTAAATGTCTAACTAAAGATAAAGAAAGAAATCGCTTTTACCAGTGGATCTATAATTATCATGGGGTGAACTGCACCGAGACACATTATATTCCACAAACTGAGTACAAGACAAAGGATAGAAGTTTATACTATTCATATGTTTCTGTGGATATTGTGGCGCAGGCCATACACACAATGGTGGAAACTGGTAATGAGTCAAGTACACAGCAAATACAGCAAAGGGTAAGTATTAACCGCTTAAGGACACAAACCCTCTTTCTATTTTCGTTTTTCCCTCCTGACTTTTAAAAAATCATAACTTTTTCTTTTGTCCATCAACATAGCTGTCCGAGGGCTTATTTCTTGTGGGACAAAATTGTAATTTTTTTTATTAATAATTGATTGGGAGACTTAAATGCAACTGTCAGAAATTACAACAGTATTTACAGTGTTAAAATCAAAAACACTCTTGCCATAAACATTAAGTGAGATCTGGAACCCTTTAAGGCTTCATTCTCACGGGCGTGATGATTTTCGCATGGCCGTATCACAGTCAAAGTACGGCAGAAAATCATGTGAATGAAAGACAGCTGTGACTAAGTCATGGCTGCATCTCTGAATGTGCCCATTCATATGGCTCAGGTGTACGCCACACCCGAGATACCATTGGGCAGAGGGAAAGCTAAACTCCTTCTCCATCTCCGGCTCCTGGCAATGGGAGGGGAATGGAGCTGATTTTCTAAACTCCCACCCCCTCTCCACTCCTTGATGACTGTCTCCAGTGGGAGGGGGCATTAAATGTGCTAATCTCCCCCTGTCTCGCCCCCTCCCTTTGTAGACAGCCGGCATGGGGCGGAGAGGGGGGGGGGGAGTTTAGCAGAGCCACTGCTAAACTCCCTCCCAACTCACTTTTCCCCAGCATCTCCCATAGGCTCCCATAGGAGGGACTGGCCGGCATATTCCAGCTGTGAAAGATAGTTTCAGAATGTGCACCGTACGTGCTATCTTTGCTGCATTTTTATGCATTGGCAATTCGCCCATCTGAAATGATGGATTGGAAAACAATGCCTCAGATGGTGAGCATATATTGTATGGCCGTGAAAATGCGGCCAACATACGCTCATGTGAATGAAGCCTAAAATATAACTTTTATTGAGTTATGCAAAGATTGCATATGGAAACAAAAATATTAAAAATCCTAGAATATACTGTATACACATACATACACACATATATGCACTGTGGTTTTTTACTATCCACATCATCAGTCGCATATATATAGGGCCCATGCTTTCCTATGGGTATTTTTCACCCGATCAATGTTTTGTAGCCTATGATATTGCAAGACTACAAAATAATGACATGCTTTATACAGTTGCAATTTCCATTTCTTTGTAGACCATGTTTTCCTATGCAGCCTTCCTAAGTGTTGCATTGCAATTAGAGGCAGCGCTTCCTGGATGTAGGGATTTTCAAATCCTTGACCAAGAAGAAATGCCTAATCTCGCGCATTCTGAAAAGATATCGCACACGTATAGTGACGGAAAACTGAAAAATGGATTCCATCAATATTCTCCTGAATATTCACGTATATGTGCCAAATCCTAAGACTGGCTGGTTTTAAAACTGACCTCTGGCTGATTCTTCTCTGTTTACCAGACTATTTAGAATCATAACCAGTCTAATAACACAGAGCAATGGAACCTATCAGCATATGTCTGCCATGCTAACATGTTTAAACAATAATGGGTCCTGTATTAAAAAAAAAAAAAAAAAAGAGATGTAAATGGTATAAAATGATAGATATTAGAGATAAGCGAGCACACTTGTCTAAGCTTGATGCTCGATCGAGTATTAGACTACTCAAGATGCTCACTACTCAAGTCGAGCAACACGCGGTACTTGAGAAAATTTCATTTCCCTTCCCCGCATATTTAGCGCCATTTTTTAGCCAATAAACATGCAGGGAAGGCATTACCACATTCTGCTGTGATGTGCCAACCCTCTGCACGTCTACAACTGTGAGTGGCTGGCGGGATCAGGTGACCACCGAGTACTTAAACTGGTGCCGCCCGCGGCTCGCCTCAGATGCATGCTGGCAGAGGTTAGGGAAAGAGCTGCTGAGATGGTGAAGTGTTAGTGTAGGGATCCTGACTTCAAGAACCCAACAGTCCTTCTTAGGGCTACTCCTCATTGTGTGCATTAGCATTTTGGCTGGCTGGGACCTGTAGTGCACCATTTTTTTTTTCAAGCATCCTGGCTATATTCTGTATTAACAGTTGGTTAATTTTTTCTGTGCCTGTGCAGAGTATTTCACATTTACCATTCTCTATGTGCATTGAATTAGGACTACTTCTCAGCGCTATACAGTAGGTTAATTTTTTCCTGCCCTGTGCAGAGTATCTCACATCTGCCATTCTCTGTGTGGGGTGAACTAGCTACAGTTGTCATCAGTATCCACCAGGTTAATTATTCGTGCTACTGTGCAGAAAATCTCACATCTAAAGTCTTTTTTTGCAATAATAAAAAGTTATCTCACCTTCTGAAGAGCTTGCGGTGCTTGTGGCCTGTACACGCATAGAAAGTCAACCTCAGATCCGTTTAGCCATCCTGTCCTGTGGCTTGTTCAACAGCAGAGAAATATGTAGGAATCCGGACACGTGAGTTGAATTTTCTTTGCTTTATTTTCGTTTAAGCTTGCATGATTAGGTACATGGTATCACAAGAACGCGTTTCGGCATAATGCCTTGTTCACCTCAATGTATGATCCATAGTTTACTAATTTATAGGTTAAAAACAATTACTACTGATTCCAAATACCTGATATATTAACTCCTTCATTACATTTTGTTCACTGTTGGTTCTCTTCCCACAGAACCCGCTGCTTGAATCTTACTTAGTAATTATCCCTTGCAAATCATTATATATTATATACTCATTTCTCATCCCTTATAGCACTGATAAACATTAATGCAATGATGTTATGCACTTAAACAAATCCCTTGTACATTATACTGAGATATATATCCATTATTGGTTATCACTTTAAACACGTTAGGGAATTTATATTGTTTAAGAAAAATAGTTAAAGCATGATTAACAAACTTATAATATGCATTGTTGGACTAATAAAATATATGACACCTAGATGTAAGTGTTAAGTAACATGCTGTCATAACATGATCGCATCATGTCTACATCGAGAGTCCATAAAAAACAAAATATTTTTCTTATGTTAGCTGTCTTATGATAACTGTCATAATGTTCTAACTTATAAGTAAACATTCCATAATGGTAAATTTTATGTAAATTGTATAACAACTGCAGTGAAAACGCATGAAAACCGCATGAAAACTGCATGAGAAAAAAAAAACAAAAAACAACAGCACTTTTTTTTCTTTTTTTTTTTCCCCTTTTCCTTCTTTCCTCTCTTCCTCTTTCCTCTTCTTCCCTTTCCTTCTTTACAAGTTTATCTTATTACACTTATGATGTCATAGTGCTGTGATTGCATAAAAATCTATTATACATAGAAAATAGTCCTAGGATCTCTTTTAACTGAGTCTTTACCTTATTTATCTATTTGGTATTAAACCTAGTATAGCCTTATTTATGATAATGTTTGAATTACATGTAGACTGCATGTGATGGGACCCACTTGACCTTTGACATGTTGTATATAGTATATATTGTACTATTGATTGTTACAATCATACATTCACTTCAATACAAATATAATAGATCTGTTTTGATGTTCAACCCCTCTGGTTGTTTGGTATTCAGGGTAAGTATCCAGAAACCTTCTCGTTTAAGTACTTCCGAACGATCTACTTTTTGTTTTCTTTGTTTGGTCAGTTTTTCTATTCCAAAATATATCAAATTCTTTATACTCCTCCATGAACTTCTATGAAATGTTTCGCTACTCCTGAGTGCTGTTTATTACCTTTTTCTACATTTCTAATATGTTCTGTCATACGTGTCCGCAGTTTGCGTATGGTGCAGCCTACGTACATGAGTTTACATTCTGTACATATTATGTAGATTATGTTGAAGGAATTGCAATTTATGTATTCTTTTATCTGGAAATGTTTTTCACCGGAACTATCACTGAAACTGTTGCATTTATGTGCGTATCTGCATGTGATGCATTTAGCACTGCCACATTTTACAAATCCATTATGTGTTAACCAGTTTTTATTGGTACCACTTTTTTTTAGAGGAGAAAGAACTGGGGGATAAAGTGTCATATAGATTTCTGCTTCTGTTTGCTACTACTCTTACCCCCCTACCTAAGATATCTCTGGTTATTTTATCTTGGTTTAGTACAGGTAGATATTTTACAAATATTTTTTTGATGCTATAGAATTGTTCGCTGAACCTTGTGGAGAACACTAATGGATTGTCTCCACTTTTCTTTTTATTGTGTGAATCTTCTAACAATTGATTTCTATGTTTATTTTTCATTTTACGAGATGTTTTCTCAAGGAGACTTTTTTTTATATCCTCTTTCTTTTAATCTATTAGTTATTTCAACTTTGGTTCTTTTATAATCTTCATTTAAAGAGCAAGATCGTTTAGCTCTAATCATTTCTCCTATTGGTATAGCATTAATCACATGCTGTGGATGTGCACTACGTGCATGTAATATTGTATTGCATGGGACCGCATGGTGTGGTATGCGCGCTATATCGTCGATATTATTATTATCTGGACAAAGAAAGCACAAGAGGACATGAACATCACTTTGAAAGAATTTGAGGCTTATATCAATAAAAACAGTTATAATCTGAAGTTTACCAGTGAATGGAAGGAAAACACTGCATCCTTTTTGGATCTAACTATAATAATTTTTCCATCTGCATTGGATCCTATTATAGTTAGGCTCCTGCGCCTTTAAATCCCCTGATGTCCTGCTGGGCCAGTCAGCTGGGGAGCCGCGGTCCTCCTCCGTCTCTCACACAGAGAGCCGCTCAATTCAAGTGTATGCAAGTTACACACTTGATAAAGTCCCTGTTAAGGGATGAAACGCGTTGTGGAGATTAAAGTACTGAAGTGCCATATTCCCGGAGCGCGGACCTATTTTGTTGTAACTTGCATACATCATAAGACAGCTAACATAAGAAAAATATTTTGTTTTTTATGGACTCTCGATGTAGTCATGATGCGATCATGTTATGACAGCATGTTACTTAACACTTACATCTAGGTGTCATATATTTTATTAGTCCAACAATGCATATTATAAGTTTGTTAATCATGCTTTAACTATTTTTCTTAAACAATATAAATTCCCTAACGTGTTTAAAGTGATAACCAATAATGGATATATATCTCAGTATAATGTACAAGGGATTTGTTTAAGTGCATAACATCATTGCATTAATGTTTATCAGTGCTATAAGGGATGAGAAATGAGTATATAATATATAATGATTTGCAAGGGATAATTACTAAGTAGGATTCAAGCAGCGGGTTCTGTGGGAAGAGAACCAGCAGTGAACAAAATGTAATGAAGGAGGTAACACATCAGGTATTTGGAATCAGTAGTAATTGTTTTTAACCTATAAATTAGTAAACTATGTAACATACATTGAGGTGAACAAGGCATTACGCCGAAACGCGTTCTTGTGATACCATGTACCTAATCATGCAAGCTTAAACGAAAATAAAGCAAAGAAAATTCAACTCACGTGTCCGGATTCCTACATATTTCTCTGCTATCTCACATCTACCATTCTACGTTTGCAGTGAATTAGCCCTAGTTATCATCACTATCCACTGGGTTAATTTTTTCTGCCACTGTGCAGAGTATCTCCCATCTACCATTCTCTGTGTGGGGCAAATTAGCCGCAGTTCTCAGCACTATACAGTTGGTTAATTTTTTCTGCCCCTGTGCAGAGTCTATAAAAGCTACCAGTCTCTCTGATGAGGGTGGGGACTTCGAATTACTGTCTCAAGAGCTATTTGTGGATGATGAGACACCGTTATCTGTCATTGAGGTTGTTGTTAGGGCAGTAAGTCAGAGGGAAGAGCAGACTGAGGAGTCAGAGGAAGAGCTGGTGGACGATGAGGTGGCTGACCCCACCTGGCTTGCAAAGCCTACTGAAGACAGGGCTTCAGAGGGGGAGGCAACACCAGCAGCAGAAAAGATTGAAAGAGGCAGTGGAGTGGCCAGGGGAAGAAGCAGGGCCAGAGCAAAAAATCCACCAACTGTTTCACACAGCACCCCTGCGCGGCAAGCCTCCTTGCAGAGGGCTAGGTGTTCGAGGGTGTGGAGTTTTTTTTATTGAGGGTGCGGACGACCAATGAACAGTGGTGTGCAACCTGTGCCGCACCAAGATGAGCCGGACAGCCACCACTACCAGCCTAACTACCACATGTATGCGCAGGCATATGATGGCTAAGCTCCCCACGAGGTGGTACGATGGCCGTTCACCACTTGTGGGCCACACTACTGCCTCTTACCCAGTGTCACAACCTGGAACAGAAATGCCATCCCCATCCCAGGATGCAGGCACAAGAGCCTCCTGGCCTTGACCCACACCCTCACCTGCATGGTCCTCCACTGCCTCTACCAATGTGTCCTAGCATAGCGTTCAGCTTTCGCTAACGCAATCGTTGGAAAAAAAGCGGAAATACGCGGCCCCCCACCCACATGCACAAAGTATAAACATGCATATCGCACAACCACTCAGCCTGGAGATGCTGCCATCCAGGCTATTTGAAATACAGGCTTTTCGCAACATGATGGTGACGGCCATTCCTCTGTACTCGGTTCCCAGTCGCCACTACTTTTCCCAGTGTGCCGTCCCCGCCCTACACCAGCATGTCTCCTGCAACATAAACCGTGACCTCACCAACGCGGTTACTGGGAAGGTCCATCTAACCATGGACACGTGGACAAGAACTGGTGGGCAGGGCCACTATATCTTCCTGACGGCACATTGGGTGAACTTGGTGAAGGCTGAGACCGAGTCTGACCCTGGGTCCACCGACATCCTACCCGCACCGAGGATAGCGGGTCCCAACTCGGTGAAGGTTTCTCTGGCTTATTATGCCACCTCCTCTAAACACCCTTCCTCCTCCTCCTCCACCCCCTCAACCTCTCAATTACGAAGTGTGAGCCAGTCGCCGGCAGTCGGAAGCTCGAGGTGCTGCAGCACTGCAGTGGGCAAGCATCAGCCGGGCGTGCTGAAACTACTCAGCTTGGTAGACAAGACACACACCGCACAAGAGCTCTGGCAAGCTTTGACGGAGCACACCGACTAGTGGCTTTTGCCACTGACCCTCCAACCAGGCATGGTCGTCTGTGATAATGGCCGTAACCTGGTGGCGGCTCTGCAGCTTGGCAGACTAACATATGTGCCCTGCCTGGCCCACGTGTTCTATCTGGTGGTTCAGCGGTTTCTTAAAAACTACCCCCATTTGTCTGACCTGCTTAGCAAGGTGTGTCCCATGTGCGCCCACTTGGGGAAGTCCACCACAGATGCTGCCACCCTAAGACACTGAAACTTTGCATCCATCTGCCAGTGCACTGACTGGTGTGCGATGTTCCCACGCGTTGGAATTCAACGTTGAACTTGTGGCCAGGCTGTACGAGCAGCATAGAGCCATAGTCGAATACCAGCTGCAACAGGGTCGGCGGAATGGTAGTCAGCCGCCATAGTTCTTCACAGAGATGTGGGCATGGATGGCAGACATCTGTCAGGTGCTAGAAAACTTTGAGGAGTCTACACTAATAATCGGCGTCTACGCAATTATCAATGATACCATCCCGCTGCTTCACCTGCTGAGAAGTTCGCTGCTAAGCATAAAGACCGGTTAGAACAGGAGATGGGGGATAAAAATGTCACTTCATAGCCAGACCACCCTCTCACCCCTGTTTCTCAGCGCATATTGGAGGAGGAGGAGGAGGAGGAGGAGGGGGGAAGAGACTGCTGCCATTACTGCAGAGGGTACCCATGCTACTTATCTGTTCAGCGTGTATGGGTTGAAGAGGAGGTGGATCCTGAAAGTCATCCTCCTTGTGAGGACAGTGATGTGTTGTGTACTGGAACTCTGGCACACATGGCTGACTTCATGTTAGTCAGCCTTTCCCGTGGCCCTCGCATTAGATGCATTCTGGCCAACCAAGATTACTGGGTGTTCACCCTTCTTGACTCCCAGTATAGGGAGAACCTTTCCACTCTCATTCCCAAAGAGGAAAGGAGTATGAGAGTGATGCAATACCACAAGGCCCTGGTGGAAAAGCTGATGTTAAACTTCCCATCTGACAGCACTAGCAGTAGAAGACGTAGTTCAGTGGGCCAACTGGCAGGGGAGGCACGAGGATCAGGCAGCACGTCCAGCGCAGGCAGGCCAACACTTTCCAAGGCCTTTGTCAGTTTTATGGATCCCCAGCAAGACTGTCATCATTCCCCAGTCTAGGCTGAGTAGGAGGAAACAATGTAAAAAGATGGTAAGGGAGTACCTAGCCGATTGTACCACCGTCCTCCGTGATGCCTCTGCTCCATACATCTATTGGTTGTCAAAGCTGGACACGTGGCCCGAACTAGCGCTGTACGCCTTGTAGGTGCTGGCCTGCCCTGCCACTAGCGTCTTATCAGAGAGGGTGTTTAGTGCTGCTGGGGGGATCATCACAGATAAGCGTACCCGCCTATCAACTGACAGCGCCAACAGGCTTACACTCATTAAGATGAACAAAGGCTGGATTTCCTTTGACTTCTCTTTTCCACCTGTGGAAAGCAGCAAAACATAAAGATTCTTTAACCTGAAACAGGAGAACCCTGGTCTCTTCCTCTCCGATCTTCCTCGTTCTCCTCCTAAGCTAGCATGACATCACGCTGAACAGACAATTTTTCTGAGGGCCAAAAGGCTCTATTAAAACTAATTTTTTCGAAGGGCTGCCTTCAGGCTCTTTTAGTAAATTAAGCAACAACCAGCTCTATCTTTAAAATTTTTTCTGGGTTTCACCTGCACCATGGGAACACCCTTTTTTTGTGGTTTGCCTATACTCTTAGCAAACTTATTTTCCTGGGCTTCGCCTATGCTCTTGGCAAACAAAGTTTTTCAGGTGTTCGCCTATACTCTTGGTACAACAATGTTTCAGGGGTTCGCCTATACTCTTTCTACAGAAATGTTTCATGGGTTCGTCGATACTCTAGGTACGCCAACGTTTCAGGGGTTCCCCTATACACTTGGTACACCAATGTTTCAGGGGTTAGCCTATACTCTTGCTACAGAAAGATTTCAGGGGTATGCCTATATTTTAGGTACACAAGGGTTTGCCATAGCGGTGTTCAGCTATTTGACACATACACAGAATGAAATGTCCGGTTTGGCCACGCCAGTTTCTTCATACTTCATGCTGTCAATGAAGCGATCAAAGGAACTATAATTGATTTAATGAGACTTACACAGGGTCACTGTATAGCTGTGGTCACAACTTTGGAAACCCCTCCTGCTTAAAAGAAATCTTCCATTTTAGAAAGGGTTGCTGAATTTGGCTGATGCTTGGAAGTAGTAGCATCCGAGTCAGCTTTATGCCTGCATTAGTTGAGGGTGTGGGCAGAGGCTGAGGTCCTGGGGGGGATGCAACTGTTACAGGTTTAGCCTGTGGAATTTCTACAGAAAGGTTTCAGGGGTTCGCCTATACTGTGGGTACACAAGAGTTTCCCATAGCGGTGTTCATTTATCTGACATATACACAGAATGAATTGTGTGGGTACAGAAGGGTTTCCTATTGCAATGTTCATCTATCTGACACAGACACAGAATGAATTGTGAGAGTACACAAGGGTTTCCCATAGCAATGTAACTGACGGGACATTGGGTCACACAAGGTGGAAGCTGGGACCAATTTAATGAGATGTTCACAGCAGTACTAGCATTTGAGTCCGCTTTATGCTCACCATTGCTGAGGGTGTGAGCAGAGGCCGAGGTTTTTTGGGGGGATGCAACTGCAGCAGGTTTGGGCAGTGGAATTTCTTTGTGGTTCATCCAGTCTTTGGAGGGATGAAAGGAACCGTAACTGACAGCACATAGGGTCACACAAGGTGGAGGCTGGGACTGAGTCTGACCCTGGGCCCGCTCACGTGCTTCTCACACAGAGGATTGCAGGTCCTACCTCGTCAGGGTTTATCAAGCTTATTATTCCTCCTCCTCCTCCTCCTCCTTGGTGTCTGGGGATCAGCACTGGTCGACATGTATTTGCTTTCGTGTTACCACAGTTTTCTGAGACACTGGTTTGGACCAATCAAAAGAAGTGTAACTGAATTAAAGGGGTTGTCCCACGCCGAAACGGGTTGTTTTTTTTTTCAATAGCCCCCCGTTCGGCGCGAGACAAACCCGATGCAGGGTTAAAAAAGAAAACGGGATAGTGCTTACCTGAATCCCCGCACTCCGGTGACTTCTTACTTACCTGGTGAAGATGGCCGCCGGGATCTTCACCCTCGGTGGACCGCAGGACTTCTGTGCGGTCCATTGCCGATTCCAGCCTCCTGATTGGCTGGAATCGGCACGTGACGGGGCGGAGCTACAAGGAGCCGCTCTCCGGCACGAGCGGCCCCATTCAGAAAAGAAGAAGACAGGACTGTGCAAGCGCGTCTAATCCGGCGATTAGACGCTGAAAATTAGACGGCACCATGGAGACGAGGACGCTAGCAGCGGAACAGGTAAGTGAATAACTTCTGATAACTTCTGTATGGCTCATAATTAATGCACAATGTACATTACAAAGTGCATTAATATTGCCATACAGAAGTGTATAACCCCACTTGCTTTCGCGGGACAACCCCTTTAAGGTGGACACCCACTAGCGTTTTATTCTCTCTTGCGCTGCGAGAGCAATTGAAAACACTCGCAATGTGATAGCATGCTGCACTTCTGCTACAACTGTCTGTGGTGTTTCCATGACTTTCTGATGTTTTCAGGTGATTCACACAACCTCCCCTATGCGGAGCATCGCCCAGCTTGAAAAATGCTCATTTCTTCCTTTGACTTCAATGGGGTTTGTTACTCGAAACAAGCTCTCGAGCATTACAAAAAGTCTGACTCGAGTAATGAGCACCCAAGCATTTTGGTACTCACTCATCTCTAATAGATATATAGTTGAAAATAGGACCAGATAACTGTTTGCAGATGAAATTTTCTAGGAATGAAATCTGCAAAATATTCTTGACAACTGTCCATCAAGGGCAGAAAAATCTAGTGAATGTATTACATTATGTTAGTACTGAGTGCATAACAACTTTTATCGACAATATTTATGAAATATTACAGAGGATATCAGAACCTTCATCAGTGTTCCCGTCGTATGCTGCACAATACAGGTAGTCAATATTACATTTTATGACATGCCTATCCTCGACAAGACCACTACTGATGCTCTTTTTGCCATCTGGGTCAACACTGGCTCCACACTTGCAACCACATTTTATGAAACACAGTGGTGCCACTCTGGGTAATCAAGAGTTCACCAGCACAATGTACCCGTCATAAACTCGCATAGCCCCAATTTTTCTATGGCAAACCTTCATGCATTTGCGTGAAAGGGAGAGATTGACCTGATATCAAAAACAACAACTGACAGAGGATAACGTACAGATTTTCAACCAATCCTCTGTGACCCTCACTAACGCACAAATCACTATCCTTCAAAAAGGGCTTTCTTTAACCCCTACACCATGCTTTTCCCATTTTGAGTGGGTTAAGGATTTACACTTATTTCTTAAAAATTTACTCTTCACAAACTTCACAAAGTGAAAAGCAAGACTACATGTATTGATTCTGGACCTGCATTAAACCTACAGGCTCTTGATATACTAGTGGATCTCTTGAATGAGAATGAAACTAATACCTAATATGAAAGTACCATTTATTAAAACACAAATCTAAGGTTACACCAAGTCTATCTCAGTTCAGTAACATCAAAACATTTGCAAGGATAGTAATAATGACATTACATGAATTAAACCCAATAGCCACAGAATTCCAAATTCTCCCCCTCAGAGACACATTCACTAAAATAATTACAATCCAATCCAGATATAATTATTAACCCCTTAAGGACCAGGTGCTGTGCTTAAAGCATCGCCAATAATAAAATTACTGCAGGGCTTTAAGCCTCCTGGCTCTGCAATCAATTAGAGGCAGGATGGGTTATCAGCTGTTAGTTACAGCTGATAACCCAGATAATAAGGCAGAAGGGTTTTTTAACCCTTTCAGCCTTTTCCTTCCCCGAGTACGCCACGCTCAATCAAAGTGAAAGTACAGTGTAACTTTCACTACGGGAGCTCAGGGGGTCATGTCACCACCGGGGTTCCCTGCTACAGCAGAGCTGGAGGGTCATACTAGACCCTAGCCAGCTCTGCCAGTGTCTAATGTCACTGCAGGGGTTTCTTTCCCCTGTAACTGGAGCTCCTATGGATGCCCCAGCTACAGTGGGAAAGTGTCAAATAAAAAAAATAAAAAAATGAATTAATGTCCCCAAGAGGTCTTATATGAGGTCATTGTAGACCTTGAGGCTGCAGGTTGTGCCCTGTGAATGTGGGCTATTGCACTCACTTAACCCTTATCTTTGACACTCTGATGAGTGTTGGGTATATTGTATTTTGCTGACTAGATATCAAGGTTCAGCAATAAATGGCCGATGTTGCATCTTTCATTCAGCCATTATTTTTACACCAATCCTGATGAAATAGCAGGGTATTTCCTGCTATAGAAAAGCGTTGATTGGTTAGGAGCTTAGATAGAAATAGGGTTCTCCAGCATAGTGTTCTTTATGGTAACCATTCTATTAATCATAAAACACTACTTTGCATAGTGCTGGCAGTGCAGTTTGACTAAGAGGACATAGATTGTCCATTGTAGTAGTCCTCTTTGGTCTTTGCAGATAGGTGTTAGAGATCCTCTTACTACTGTCATCTTAGAGAGTCTCTTAAATCTGATAGATTCCAATGACATCTTATTAGTATGTGATTCAGACAGGAGAGAGTACAAAATATCTTCATTGCATATACACCCTCTATTGAAGGGGCTTCTTTCATAATAAAGTCTACTCACAGTCAGAATACACATACATGAGACTCGACTAAAAGTACGTTTCTGATATCTTGTGTATCATAGGAACCACGATTAGTAGAGTTTTGCTATCTGGTATCCTAAGTTATTAATGTATCTGGATCCATTAGGCTAATTCTAACACCCTGTAAAACAGAGATTTGGTTTCTTCTTACATTCCCGTGCTGGGTGTAAATACAAGTGGTGTCTGGGGTTACTATATTGCAATCAAGAATCCTGTATCATCATAAAGGATCTTGTGTACAAATAAACTCCTACACTGTTCGCATACCTGTCAGTTATAAGAGGAATGCAATGACCTTTTTAGATATTTGTGTACATGTATGTCTCCTTTTTATATATTAATTCATTAAAGGTTAAGTTTTATTATCTAGTCAGGGAGTTCTTCTCGGTGACAGTTGGTGGATATAGATATTAAAAAACATGATTACATACACAAATAAAACAAATTTACAGAATAAAATAGCAATATATACATAAGAAAGAAAATAACACAGAGCCGATGCCAACCAAAACCGTCGATGTATGCGTCCTGTAAACCAAAACCATACATACTACATATCATAAAAAATAGAAGAACCCATTCCCATACGTTATTTTAGCATAAATATACTAAATAAAAAAAAATAACTATAAATGTTAAAAAAAATATTTTTTTTTAGCATTTTACCCTGCATAATACTAAAAAACAGAAGAAAAAGTCAGTGAAAAAGTTATATATATAATCGCACTATATGTCACGGAAAATAAATGCAGTAAAAATAATTTTGGGGAGTAAAACTGCCACATGGGTAAAATTCTTTAAAAGTGTCTGGTCCTAAAGGTACAAAACAGCTTGGTCCTTAAGGGGTTAAACCAGCAGATAAAGGTGGTAATGTTGTTACTATGGATAAAATGGACTACAAAAGCATAGCAGAGACTTTCTGAAAGGTAAAATTATGGTATTTTACATGGGGATCCCACACCCTACCTTGTGAAAGAGCTATTGAACCTACTAGTGGAAGCCAGGGAGAATGATGCAGTTAAATTTATCTTTAGTGCCACTTCAACAATTGCAACATTTTATGTCATGTCAAAGAGGCATAAGAAAGTGACCCAATTCCAGGCTGACCAATCTATGGCAATAATGTCAATAAGTAAAGATTTCTCAGCTTTGCAGTAGGTCATGTATGCTCCAGTTCAGCCCTTTGTTTGTATCCTTTTTTTCCTGCAGAGATTACTTCACATGTCAAGCCACTCGATCCTAGCGGCTCTTCATTTCATAGAGAGAAGCACTAAGTAGAATCTTGGATTGTGAAAGTAAAAATCTTCTGCTTTCTTAGTATAGTGCTCAATACAACAAGGGTACTGCATGTTTACGAGGACTTGTTCATAAGACCTGGGAGAAGATCGAAATGTCTCCTCCATAAACATGGCAATAATGATCTAACTGCCAATGCAAGCATGTATAACGATGCAATCCTGTGACTGTTTGACACATTACCATCATACTTGCAGGATATAAGGTATATGACTAGGAGAGTCCAAGATAGTGTCATCACAAAGGGAACTATCCTAGCAATGATTGATGTAGAGAGACTCTACAGTAACATCAATCATGATCTTGGCATCAAGGCAGATTACTATTTCTTACCCCTTAGTTACTGACCCATGGTGTTTTTAAGTCCTGGCTTACTGGCTTTAATCCCCAGATACATAAAGCATGCTCCCTGCAGGGATTCAAACCCTGCAAGCTGTATACATGACAGCTCCATGCTGTCAGTTACTGGAGGTAGCCAACAACCTGGAGTCCTCATCCCGGGCTGCAGGACCAACTCCCGGTCACGTGATCACCTGCATTTGCCAAATCCCAACAATCATATGAAACTCAATAAAAAGTAAATAAAAGTTAAAGATTCAGATGTAAAGTAAAAAAAAAAAGGTAAAAAAAAATGCAAAAGAAAAAGTTTAAGTTTCATCTACCCTCATGGATCATCTGTGAGGGGAGATGAAATTATATACCAAAGGCATTTGGCTATATAATTATATATATATTATATCCGCAGACCTCACCATGGCATCTGCATATGCCCCCACCACCAAAATGGTATGTTAATAGCCAAGAGCCTGGAGATTTCACGGTGGGGGTGGGGGGTGGTACATGGTCCCTGGTTACGATGATCATGTAAAAGTAAAAAAAAAGTTAAAGTATCACCTACCATCACAGATCCGATCCGTGAGGGAAGGTGAAATTACTTACTTAAAGCGTCTGGTGATGTCCTACGACGGGATCTTTATCCGCAGACCTTTCCCCAACTTCGTTGTATGTGCCCATCTGCAAAATGGCGGACACAAGCACAGAAGCTGGGGAGGGCCCAGGGAAATTTAAAGTTTCCTTGTTCCTGGCTACTAAAGGTAGCCAAGAGCCTGGAGCAGTGACGGAGGGCTGCTGTGAGTGGTCCCCAGTCACATGATCATTGTTATCCAAAGGATAATGGCAATTATGTAAAAGTTAAAACACAGTTGAAGTTTTATGCTCTTTTCTGTTTGAACCCCGTTGTGCATACGGACATAATATTATGTATTATGCATCTATCTAGCTGCGCATATCTATATAGGTATCTACGTATAGCTATCTATGTATAGATTAGGGTTGTCGTCCCTGTCAACCTCAGGGCCTTTGATGGTCCCCACTTTTCCCCCAGCTTGCAGCCTGTCCTGCACTGCCAAGCTGTAACTTTCCCCCTTGCTTCTGGCAGGAACTGGTTTATATGCAGCCAATTCCTGCTACACCCATCAGGTGTTAATCCTATCTTTCCCTTTTTCAAGTATCAGTCTGCCTGACTAGCACCCTCTGCATCCATCTATCTACACATACTGTATCTATGTGATTGTGATTTTCTTCCCTTATGCGGCCATGATTATGACAGCCATGTATTAGGACAGAACTAAGCCTCTGATTTCAATAGACTTTCTGTGGTTTCATTTTCACTAGCAGCATTCTCTCCTGTTAATACTTGACCGAGAAAAGATAGGACCTGCCCTATCTTTCCCGCATGTAGTGAATACTACATATGGGAAAGATTGGGCAGCCGCCGTATTCCCACATTTTCTTTTGGTTTATTTTAAACGCCTGTACTCTGATACAGAGTTTGAAGGAGCGACGAAAAAGCTTGTTCAGGCATAACCTTTCTCTGTGGTGCCGAACACAGTTGGTCCTATAGCCGTCTGATACTGTCATACATAAGTGTGTGTGTGTGTGTGTGTAATATATATATATATATATATGTATAGTGAGGGACTAGCGTTTAGGATCGGTAGCAACCTGGGCATAAGCAGTCAGAGACAGTGACACGTGGGATAAAGTCTGTAGTCCAGGCTTCGCCTGGGTTTATTTCAGTGCAAACAAAGCAAAATACAGGCCTTAACTTCAGGCCAACATAAAGTAAATCCTGCTCGTCTGAGCACTTACTAAACTGTGGTGGAAGCCCAGTATATATCTATATGGATCGGTGGGCCTTGGCAGTAGACAGTTGTCAATTTAACATTCTGTATACATATTTGCTTTCTGTCTTGCTACAAATATAATGTTCTTACAGTTATGCAATAGGTACTTCCGCTTATATGAAATATCTGTTTTATAAACTCTGCTGGATGGAATTTAGCACGCAACCAAGATATAAATATATCTGTTTGTCCGGTTGCATGGGTGATTAAAGGAACTAGGAAGTAGACAATGAACCGAATCTGAGACAAGCTTCCGCTTTCAAGTTACCGCGAAAATTTCCCCAGCGACTTTACTGGAAACAGACACGAATAACATGGGAGGTCTATGCTATTATTAACTCATGATGTAACATCCAATCATATCGAAGGAACCACACGTGGCTCCAAGACAACCCACTCATTTCATTCACCACCTGATGGCCAATCACAGATGACCGGAGGATGGAAGAATTGCAAGATGCTTATCCAATAATTAAACAATACGTTGTATCTATGTAATCTTTGACCTGCCCAGATGGGCGGATGTGTTAAACTCTTAAAATACGCTACACGCCGATCATTAAAGTTAGAATTGAGGAAGCTATACATGCTGAACCTCGTGTCAGTGTGAAAACTTCTTATGCGCATTATCAATTCAGAATTAATATGGAGGGGTGTAAACATTCCAAATTGAGTAAGCCGTGGTTCCGCAAAGGAAGGTTCCGCGACAAAACATGGAGCGTCCCTGTCTACACCCTTGTAAACAAATGGTTCCTGCGCACCGCCAGCCAGGACTCTCAGACCTGCAAAGGTCTCAGCTCTCCTCCAGGCCCTGTAGGCCCAGGCTTTATAAGGCTTGGTACCAGCCTCACCTGGTACGTGGGAGTGGCCATCCCACCCTTCACTTTGACCACTCCAGGAAAAGCCGGCCCGGATTATGTGGCTTGGAACCACTTACACATTACAACGTGTCAGTAACTTAATGTTACTGACACCATACTGCCGGCTTCCTCCACCGAGCCCAGGTTGCTCGGTGGCACGTATCTGCCCAAGTGCTCCCTAAAGCCGCATAGGAGAGCATCCTAGGCGAAATGTAATGGCCCTCCAGCACTTTGCCGGTCACTGTCTCACATACCCTCCCCCTCTGTTCGAGCCTGTGGGGTCGGACACCTTTAGCCGCCATGCAATGCGTCCTTGACAAGGCATCGGCATTGCCCTGTAGCTTTCCTGCCCTGTGTTCAACAGAGAAACTGAAGTTTTGAAGTGTTAGGAACCACCTAGTGACTCTGGCGTTTCTTTCTTTTGCCTGTGACATCCAGGTTAAGGGAGAGTGGTCTGTGATCAGCCTGAAGTGCCGACCTAGAAGGTAGTATTTTAGGGATTCAAGGGCCCATTTGATGGCTAGGCACTCCCGTTCAACAATGCTGTAATTTTTCTCGGGTGACGTGAGCTTCCTGCTTAGATAAATCACGGGATGTTCCTCTCCCTCTACTTCTTGGGACAGAACTGCTCCCAGTCCCACGTCGGACGCGTCTGTTTGAATGACAAATTCTCTTTTAAAAGCACAGCACTCTTGCAGACACACTGGCATATTTGCCATGCGCGATATTGGGCTGAGTTTCTTGGACCGATATAGTACTCACTTGTGTAAAAACAGCCAAAGAGAATGAATGTAATATCACCAAAGACATAAAGGAATACATTGCCCTCTATTGACAGCATGCTATTATCCTGTCCCCCAAGTGTCAATGCTTAATGCATCCCAAGTGGCAGCATGCAGGCCTGTATCACATCTTGTATCTGAGCTAGAGGCGGTACAGCAGGGTACTAGAGCCTCCATGCCCACCTGTATCACATCCTGTATTGAAGCCAGAGGTGGCAGAGCAGGGTACTAGAGCCTAAATGCCTGCCTGTATTACATCTTGTATCCAAGCTAGAGATAGTACAACACGGTACTAGAGCCTCCATGCCCACCCATATCACATCTTGTACCCAAGCTAAAGGCAGTACAACAGGGTACTAGAGCCTTCATGCCCACCCATATCACATCTTGTATCCAAGCTAAAAGCAGTACAACAGGGTACTAAAGCCTCCACGCCCACCTGTATCAAATCTTGTATCCAAGCTAGAGGTGGCACAACAGGGTACTAGAGCCTCCATGCCTGCCTGTATCACATCTTGTACCCAAACTAAAGGCAGTACAACAGGGTACTAAAGCCACCATGCCCGCCCAAATGACATCTTGCATCCAAGTTAGAGATGGTACAACAGGGCACTAGAGCCTCCATGCCTGCTTGTATCACATCTTGTGTCCAAGCTAGAGGCAGTACAATAGGGTACTAGAGCCTCAATGCCTGCCCATATCACATCTGACAGTAGCCACTCACAGCAGTCACTCACAGCAGTTACAGTAGCCAATCACAGTAGCCACTCACAGCAGTCACACACAGCAGTCACTCACAGTAGCCATTCACAGTAGTGACTCACAGTAGCCATTTACAGTAACCACTCTAAGTAGTCACTTACAGCAGCCACTTGCAGTAGTCACTCACAGTAGCCAATCACAGTAGCCAATCACAGTAGCCACTCACAGCAGTCACTCACAGTAGTCACTCACAGCAGCCACTTACAGTAGTTACTCACAGTAGCCACTCACAATAGCCAATCACAGTAGCCACTCACAGTAACCATTCACAGTAATCACTCACAGTAACCACTCACAGCAGTCACTCACAATAGCCACTTAAAGTAGTCACTCAGTAATCACTCACAGTAGTCACAGTGGTCACTCACAGTAGCCACTCACAGTACACTCTTGTAGCGCTAATTGAGCGCTATGTAATGTGTTAAGAAGAAGCCAGAAGGGGTTAAAAACTCTTTCTGCCTTCTCTTTGGGGGTCCTTGATGACCAGTGCAGCAGTGCATCTGCACCTGATGTGTCTGACGAGCGGGTGCAGATGCACTCCTGCACTGCAGTTGCAGACCTGTTCCAACATTGGAGCTAAAGAGGAAGCTCATAATGTCAGAACAGGTTAGGCATTGGAGTGAAAATGGTTAAATATTTTCTTTTCCATGGGCAATCTTTGAACAATTCAGTAAAGGTTATCGTTTTAATTCATCCAATTCCTAGTCAATGTTTATGGCAAAAGTGTTTTTGATTGGATTCTGAGCCTTTTTTTCCTTTCTTGGCATTTATAGGGTTAATAGCTAAGCTCAGCATTAACACTGATCACAGCTCCTGCTAGTGGGTGTTAGCTGTGAGAAACAGTCAACACTGACATTGTATGGAGCAGGATCAGTTCTGATCCCATTCCACAGAGACCCCAAATGGAAAAGGACGCAACTGTATATCCTGTGTTGTTAAGGGGTTAATAAGTAACTGCACTTTTACAAAACATTTGACATGTTATAGAAATATGTTAGAAGTTTTTGATTAGTGAGGGTCATAGTACTGAAACCAATATCAATCATTGAGAAAAAAGAGGCAGAAGTATTCAGTTTAGTACTTTGCCCCTTGGGCACTAATTTCCTCTCTTCAGTGGCAAAAAACAAGCTAATAGACTTTCTGTGATCCCTTCTTCAGCTAAAATTGAGTCTAGATCATCCAATTTCATTGTTAAAATTAAATGTTTCAACAGAAAAAGGTTTGAAAAAAGTTGTATTAAGGATATTATCCCCTTCGCGCAAGAGATTGTGTGTGTATATGCATATAAATAAATAAATATATATACATATATAAAGACGAAAGCCCTCACTGACTCACTCACTGAGTGACTCGCCAAAAGTTCTCCAACTTTCCGGTGTCATAGAAACAGGAAATTTGGCAAGAGCATGGATTATGTCATAAATAGGAAAAGCGAATGGGTCCCAACTCGATTATTCAATTCTATGCGCAAAAGAATTAGCGTCCAAATTTTACATACAGAATCTAATTTTCTCACTTCCCGATGTCATAGAAACTTGAAATTTGGCACGGGCATTGATTATGTCATAAATAGGAAAAGTTAATGGGTCCCAACTCGATTATTCAATTCTAAGTGCAAAAGAATTAGCGTCCAAATTTTACGTATGGAATCTAATTCTTTCACTTCCTGATGTCATTTTATATAAAGGAAACGTCGCATGGTTACCTCCCCATCATCTTTCCTGGGTAACACAGAGAACTATGCAAAATGGTGAACATGTTTTTCCCGGTATCTCTAAAGTAACCACGACTTCATAAGATTTTCCGTGTGAACACCAGATAAACACCAGTACCAAATTAACTCGGGCGAAGCCGGGTATATCAGCTAGTAGATATATATATATCTATATATATATATATATACACATACACATACCCAGGAGCCAAGCCAACTTCTTACCAAGTAGATTACCGCTAGTGCATAGACAGAGGAGAGAACTCTCCTTGTCGTTCTGTCAGGTAAAATATACTGCAATACTGAAGTAATGCAGTACATCATACAAGAAATCAAACTACTGAAACTTCAAATTCGCATTCTGTACTACTAAATATAAGTTTACTAATATTTTTTAAAATACTCATTGTAAAAAAAATCCCTTCCTAGAAGAGGTTGTTAGAATGGAATGATACTTTCTCTGTAGTATACTTTATTACAGAAAAGTGAGCTCTACAAGGTAGGCTTTAGTACCCTGTTGGGCTAAACTTGTAGTCTGTCGAAGTTGGCATTCTAGATGGTTGTATACAAATTATTTGGGGGATAAATCTGGCAGCCGGACAGGACACCGGGAAAATGTCGTGGAGACATTCCTGTGACACACTTATGTGTGGCCAAGCATTATCCTGCTGAAAGATCTGCCATTAGAGGCAACATCTGTGGCTGTAGGAAGTCCTGAACATATCACTGAGCTGTCATTGTTCCTTGTACGTCTACTAAGGATGACCGACTGTCAAATGTCATAGCTCCCTGACCATCACACCAGCAGTGAGGGCAGTGTATCACTCCACACACTCTACAGCAAAGGCAGGGTTGAGGCGCTCATTCCTAGGTCTCCAGACATGAATATTACTGTCATCAGTGCTCAAACTAAACCTGGATTTGCAAGAGGTGGCTGCTTAGGTGCTCTGAAGCAACTCCCTGTCATCAACAACAGAGCCACAACGGCCTCTTTGTAGCATTATTGCAATTTTTAATTAATAATTTATGATGCTAGTGCTACGTTAGCACAAAAATATTAAATGTGATGCAATGATATACATACATCAGTGTACACATACAAGTCTTTGATTAAAAGTAATTATTTTCTTTACGTGTTAGGGGTATCATTAACAGGAATAATATACATGGAGTTCTTTAGGTTAAAGGCAGAGATAATGCTCTGGGTGACATATGATAGTGCTGTTAGTTTTCCTTGGGCCAGTTTAATGGCTCTACAGTGGTGTGAAATATGAGCCGCATTTACCATCTCCTTGGCCCAGGCTATGAGGGTATTCCCTTAAATCTTGTGTCTGCAATTTTAACTCTGCTCTGTATTTGGATCTTTCTTCTCCCGATAATTCTAACTCACTTGCTATACACACTAATGTTGTCTCTCTCTCTCTGATGGGCATCCGAAGATTTTCACTATCTATCTCTCTTACTCGTCTAACTCCTCTCAACTACGCACATGGTCACACTAACAAACTATATGGTTCCCTTGTTTAACAGACGACTTACTGACAAACTCTGTGTGATCTGACTGAAATCACTGACTATCTTCTCGCTATTACTATGACACGACTCCTCTCCTACCTCTCTCCTCACTCCCCAGACCTGCACGATCAACTGTCTCCCAACTGTCACTTCACTGGCTTGCAGCCAATCAGACTTTAATCTACTGGCAACCAATCAAAATTAACTGTCCAACTGGCAGATAATTAATAGCTCTGTTGTAGTTTAAATTAGGTAGTGATTAACCCCAGCTGGTTATATATGAATTTTGTGCCGCCATTTAAAGCCAAGGTGCTTTTGTAGGACCCATTTGGGCCACTACAGATTCATCACTGAAGACAACCTGGTTCCACTCAGTAGCCGTCTAGTTTCATCATTCATGATATCACTGCAAATGGAGGTGATGATTAGTGTCAAAGGCAGTACAAATAATGGGTGCCATGAGACCAAATGTCCTTCAGCCAAGGGCCTGGAAATGGTTCTCATAGAGATGGGTACCTATATGGTACCACTTGTCTCTGGTGGCATGACTGTCCATTTAATTACGCCACAATTTTAATCATTTGCATGTATGTCTGAGATGTAACAGCATGCTGAGTTTTGTATAAAAATGACATTGCCTTCTAGGTGCTTGATTTTTTTGACAAAAAGTGTATTAAAAAAGCAAAAAAAAATTAAATTTTAAAAACCCTTCACCCGTTAAAAAATAAAAAACAAAAGCAAAACATAATTGCCATTGTAATGTCAGTAAAAGTGTGGATTATTAGTCTATCACATTATTTTACTTACACAAGGAGGACACCAAAAGAAAAATGTAAGCAATTCCATAATTGCTTTTTTTGGTCACAATAACTCTCCCAAATTTCTGAATAAAAGGTAATAAAAAAGTTGCATATAGTAACATCAATAATGACTACAGCTCCATCAATAGAAAAATAAAGATGTCATGGGGCACAAACTACGATGAATAAAAGCAGTTATGTTTAAAAATGGGATTTTATATATATATTAATTAAACAATTAAAATATCTTTTAAATATCTTTTGAAAAAAATTAATTTTCTGCCACTATCTTCAGCCATAATATTTTTATTTTTCCATTGACATTGTTGTGTGAGGGTTCATTTTTTTTAGGATATCCTGTAGTTTCTGTTTTGGAGTTCTTGGGACTTTTGTTTGCTTTTTATTACATTTTTATCTTGGCATATTTTTTTTTCTGACATAAATAATGTGTTGCTTTGATAAATCATACTTTTATGGACACAGCGATACCAAATATGCTTTTATTTATTAAGTTTTTTATAATTTGGAAAGTTTTTTTTTTTCATTTTTGCTTCCTTTATTATTTTGCAAAAATTAATTAAATATTTTTTTAGTTATTTTTATTCTCCAAAGGAAACTCCAACTTGCAATCATGTGATTGCTCATTGCATATTAAGTAATACCATAGTATTACATTATACCGCATTATGACTGGTAGTCTTTAACCCCTTCCCGCTTTATGACGTACATTTACGTCTGTTACAATTGTGTGGGCAAACTAAACCCAGGGCCCAGCACGATCGTGACCAAAGAACTGATACACGCACGGGTTTCGGACAACTGGCCCTGTATTACAGGGAGGATGACATGGCCCTACCTGAGCGGGGACATCGTTCTGATAAAGGGCGGCCCAGCGGTCTTCGGAACTGAGCCCTAGCTGCTCCTAGGAACCACGCCACCAGAACAGGACACATAGGCTTGCCACATGACAGGGACAGAACAACAGGACACACAGAGCCAGAAAACACAGCATACAACAGCCAAAATGCAACCACTAGTAACAGGTGATAAGCTATATATATAAATACCTGGTATTAGTTGACATTTTGATCAAAACATGGAAGCTAGTGGGCCACTTCACGGCTCCTCGCTATACCACTAGTCCCTACACTAACCAGGAGTCCAGCAGAACCGGACACAGTTCACACAGAACACTGCAACAGCACAGACAAACGGAACACAAGTCACACAGCTAACTGTACAGGACAGACAACAGAATACTGGCTTTTCAGGCAGTGACTTAACAGGCATTGACTTACAGTAGACTACTACATAGGCTAAATGACATTGGCTGCTGGAGAATACAACACCCAACCAGCACAATTAGCCCTCACCTGTGAAGCTGTGCTGCTAGGAACCTCAGTACTACAGATCCCAGCAGCACACGTAACAACATCATGCAACATCAGGGTATGTATGAAGAGAGATCGTGGGGTGACCTCTCTTCAATCAGCGCAGGTGTCAGCTGTTTATTAGAGCTAACACCTGCAGGCAATAGCTGCAATCAGCCACGCGGCTGATGGCGTCTATTAATCATTTAACTGCCACTGTCAATTCTGATAGCAGTATTTAAACCCCACTGATGATGTTTGCGGATCCAGGACGACTCCCACCGCGATGAGATCATAGGGAGATGTGCAGGTGTCATAGCAGCCAGGAGCCTTCTGAAAGGTCCCAGGTCTATCTCGGCAGAGTGTCTATCAAGCCATCCCCGTGGGGTGGGGGCGAAACTTAGCTCCACCCCATCCTGCCCCTCCCATTTAAAATAGTGGTGAGGGGCAGAGAGAGGGAGGAGGGGGGGGGGGTCAATGCACTAGCTCCCGGCCTGACCTGCCTCCTCCCCTTGCAGAGAAGGGCAGCATATATCGGTCGGGTGTGAAAACCCAAACGATATACACTCATCTGAATTCGCCCTTTTCCCAAAGGTCTGTCTGTGATAATAACTATAGTCAATCCTATAGTAAATGCTGTTCTTCAAAATGGAAATGCAGATAATGATACGTGATGATGTGACGCCGCTTCATTCTCACATCTTTATCCCTTTTTTGCAGTTGAAAAAATACATGAAATACGTCAAGTACACAGATCCCAGGGGAGATGAGATTACCTTTAATAAAAAAGGGCTAGTGCCCTTTTATTGGTATTTAGCAAACTGGGTTCTGCACAAAACCAAGAACAGCCGTGACTTTCTCTTCACAAGGAATACTATAGCCACCATTAATGCAATATCAGAAGAGGATCTGCAAATCAGATTCGTAGATTTTATTACATGGAAAAAAGGCCAAGTAAGAGGATACCGTCTATCACAGTTCATGCTAAGCTTCTCTGTTAGGGCCCTTTAAGGGTGGCTTCAGATGAACGTGTATGCAAATCTGATTGCCTCATCACAACGTATTTTGGCAATGAAGTAGGTTGATTTGCACATGTGTCTACACATAGTCCTATACTTTTTTGCACACACAGGACATGGTTATATGCCTGCACAACACACCCATCCTGATTTAAAGGCTATTTAGCCTAATAGGGTCCAGATGTCTTCAACTTTACATAGATTTGGGCAGCGTATTGTAAATACGCCTTCAGCAGAAATCTGGACAATTATTATTCAGTGTAAATGCATACTCTGACTGATTGACAAACGAAAATGTGTTTCTTTCTTAGCCTCCAGCTCAAGAATGTTCATGACTATGTATGTGCTGCAATTTATAAAAAAGCATGTTTCTCCAAAATTCTTACACAGATCCACACAGCAGACACATCACTGAAATGAGTGTATATGTAACTATCTTAGGGCTTTTACCCATTAGCCTCGCAGCTAAAATAAATGCTGCAATATCACTAAATGCTTTCAACGGCGTCAGCAGCAGAAGTGTCTACCCCATTAAAAGCATAGGGCTACACTCCCAACCCAAAACGTCCTGTGGGAATAAGCTACTATGAATATGTCAATAGTAAACTATACTTTTATTCCCCATATTACACATAACAGATATATTAAAAGCAACGCGTTTCTGCGTCCACTGACGCCTTTATCAAGCTTGATAAAGGCGTCAGTGGACGCAGAAACTCGTTGCTTTTAATATATCTGTTATGTGTAATATGGGGAATAAAAGTATAGTTTACTATTGACGTATTCATAGTAGCTTATTCTCACAGGACGTTTTGGGTTGGGAGTGTAGCACAGTGAATAGAAAAGTTTTTTTCTTTCTGCATTATTGTTCATTTCCCAATCTGTTCATTGAAACTTTTTGGGGTACTTTTCGGGCTGCTGCTCTCTGGATCAGCTGAGGAGAACTATTGGATTCTTTAGTTTTAGCTGTTCTGGATAATACTCCACCCATCGGCAAAGAAACCCTCTAAAGGTGAACTGGGATTCCCGATGCAGGTGGGACACAAACTTATGTTTGTTGCCCCGCCTGACACCTGGTAAGTAGAATCCGATTTAGTGCTTATTTTTTCATTTTTGTGATGGCGCTCTCCCTAACTTTTGTTTCTATTAAAAGCGTAGGGAGTTGGAGAGATTTTAGCAGCGTGACTTCAAAACTCTGTTCCCATCTTATCTCCTCTCCACCCCTTGCCGCTGTTTGCAATTGGAGGGGTGGAATGGGGCTGAGCTAAGTACCTCCCCATCATGCCCCTCACATTGCAAACTGCAGCAAGGGACAAAGATGGGCGGAGCTCAGCACACTAGCTCCCGCCCCATCCTGCCTCCTTCATTTGCAGAAAGTTGGCAAGGCGGAGGGAATAGGAAGACAGCTAAGCTGTCTGCCCCCACCCGACAGCGTATAAGCCACCCCGTGCATCACATGGTAGCGTATACTGCCCAGCCATGAAAACTTATATGCTCGTGTGAATTAGCCCTAAGATAGGGGTGCAAAATGATGATGACAGAGCCTCTTTAAAGAAAATGAATTGAATCTGCATCACTGCATTCTGAGACCCAGAATTTTTTTTTTCGACAGCAGAGCTCTTTGAGAAGTTGTATTTTTAGAGAGTTGTAGCCAAATAACAAAATATTTTCATAGATTGAATCAATATGAATACCTGTTATGTGCTGCTTTTCAAAACAATGTTTTTGGGTATTTTATCCAGTTAAAAAGGTCTTTTTGTGGGGAAAATGTTTTAGTTTTTTTTAACAATTTTTTGTTTCTTTCAATTAAACTTTTACTGAGCTTTCTTTGACCATTTTCTGTCCCTGAAGAGAATTTGAAGATGCAATTGATCGATTACTAGGTAATCGCTTGATTACCTATGCCTATAACAGATGTTTTGACTCGGTCAGAGGCAGGGTCTAATAGTCTGAGTTAAATGGCAGACATGGCTGTAATGGTAACTCATTGGTACCTTTCAATCACACTGAAGAGTGCCAATGGGTGGCAGAGCCCCGTCCACCTGTCTTCTGTTTACACGCTGCAGTTGCTATTGATTGTGACATGTAAGGGGTTAAACTGCCAGGATCTGAGGTTTCTCCATTCCTGTCTGTTACAACAGGAGCCTGGCTGTCAGTATTCAGCCAAGGTACCACCTTAAAAGATGTAGGTGCAAGTTTAAAGCCCATCAGTAAGGTCAGTAATAAGACATATTGCTAATCACTAAAGGGTTAAAAGGGTTACCCAGTGCAATTAGATATAAGCCTTTATATGCTGTCATATTTTATATGCAATTTAGCATTATCATGGCTGGTCTTAGCTATATGCGACCCATGCATTTGCACAGGTCACGGTCCACCAGCTTGTTGGTAGGCTGGCATCAGGCAGATATAGGTTAAGAGAAGTTACCCTCTTAGATCTACTCAGGCAGATTATCTTCTTCCTTTGTGCAGCAGTGTCTTGTGGAACTACATGAATCATCCTCCTCCTGGCTCTGTCTCCTCCTCTCTAGTGTACTAATGAGTCAGAAGGGGTGAAGCTTCTTCTGAGGCCATATTCACATGGCTGATATTCTGCCATGAGTTCCGTCTGCATCCGACACTAGTAGAACTCGCATGGAAGATGAACCCATTTATTTGAATAGTGTCCATTTTATTAATAAACTCATCTTCTTTTTATGCCAACATCTTTATCACATCTCCCTCCCTTTTTTATTTTGTATTTCCCCATCATTTTTTAACCCACAGTTTTGTATTATGATTGGCAAGTAAATGAGGTGATACACCATGTGATAAGACTTGGCTGGTTTTAGCTACATGTGATCTCTTTGTCAGGCTACAAGAATCTTTCCCCCTTTGGCTCTGTCTCCTCCTTTCTAATGTTCTGTAGTGCTACTGTCAGTATGAGCCGGGGCCTAGCAGGGACACTGACAACCGGCATGGGGAGTTTGTCCTGAGCACAACCAGCATCAGCAGGAGAGCGACACATGCTCAGCAGTGGTGGTGCAGCCAGGGGAGATGTGATCCCACTCAATCACAGATCCAGGGTCTCAGCCACTGGAGATAGGGGAGCTGCCAGTGGAGATGCAACACTCTGACAGCAGCTGGAGTAGGAGCCCATAGTAGTATATTGTCCATACCTCATATCAAGCCACCCACTTTTGGAAAGTAACAAGTGCCACACCCCTTTCCTATTAGACTCTGCCTCCTTTAGAATAAAGTGTGTCTCGTGATAATCAAGGGCTTATTATATTTATAGTCTGATGAAGTGATGCAAGAGGAGATGTCAGCCCTTGGGGTGGAACAAGCGTTTCACACTCCATACCACACGCAGAGTTCAGACAAAGTTAAAAGACTAAAATAGTACGCTTAAGTTAAAAGAAGTGTTGTTTGGCTCTATGCCAAGATTGGGGCTGTATCATCCACAGGCCCTACAGCAGGGCTATAACACAGTAGCCGCATATGTAAAGCACCTGTGTGACCAACTAAAAGTAACACAAAATCTAGTCTTTTCTTCCATTCCAGACCCAGACAACTTAGAGGGATCACACTCTCTGCAACCTGGAGACTGGGTGGTCGTAAAGAGGCGTGTCCGGAAATCCCTAGGGCCCAGATTCGAGGGGCCCTATCAAGTCCTGCTGACCACACCTACTTCGGTGAAAGTTGAAGGAACTGTTGTTTGTTTTGGGACTAATGAGACTTTTCACGCTCTGCTTCGCCCCCTATGAGAAGGAAAATGAAGGACATTTTGTTTATTGTTGGACTTTTGGACTCCTCGCTCCATACTTTGCCCCCATACGAGGAAGTTAAGCTTGGACACAATGCCCAGAACCACTTTGTTAGACACCACCAAATACTGGTAGATGGACTGAACACCTCACAGGTGAAGGACTGTTGGATTTGCACACACGCACCAGTAACTGCCACTAGTCTTCCTTTCCTGGCTGTTCCTGTTCCGCCAAAAGAACTGCTTGCATGGACAAATGAAAACTCAGAAACCAGAGATAGCTGGTGGGGTAACACATTTAGCCTTCTCAATCCCGCTAATTGGTTCTCTGATCTGGGAGGATGGTTCATGGGAATTTTACAAAGTATGCTTCAAGTAGTAATGATTTTGCTCGTCATATATGTTGCTTTAAAGTTAATCATGTCTTGTATCACACGTTGTAGTGAAAAGGCTTTTGCTAAATTTTAACCCAGATGGACTTTGGGACCACCACATGACTCTAGGGAATCTGGCAGGAGCTGGCACCACTCGGGTGAACGTACCTAGCATGATGTTGGACCCTATGTCTAAATGGGGAATGTGAGGGGTTAATTATAGTTTTTCCTCTCTTAAATAAATAAAAGAAAAATACGTTTAATTTCTCCTTTCAACTTTCACTAATATCTGACTTTCTCTCTCTAATCTTGTTCTCACATGTCTTATCTGTATTTTCCCATGTCATCCTGTTCTGAGAAACTGTTCTGGGAAACTTATTCAAGGATATATTTTGCTTTGATACAGTTGTCACAGAGTGTTGATATATTGTTCTTGTAGTAGATGTCTTTGAAAGAAGTATTATTAATTATAATGTCCAGATGTCCAGCGACCTTGGATATGCGCAGTGACTAACTCATTACGTAAACAAATCTTCTCTATAATTTCTGTAACTCTGCTGAATAAATCACTTCTTCTTTGGCTAACTGCATACCCGTGTGGTCATCCATCTGAGTTGTCTATGAGTACTCATATCTAAGACTAATTCGGAAGCAGACGGCATCAGCTGAAGGGTCTATTTTTAAAGACCCCCCTAACATAAGTAATGGAGGGGCCCCAAAACTTTGGACCACTACAACTCCACAGGTAGCACCCCACTGGGTTAACACAATTTTTCCCTGCCTGACCCCGTGGGCAGCACTCAATAGGAATTGGCAAATTTTCCACTGTGCAGCACTGAGTCTTGATGAGTTTTACCTTCCGAGAGGAGCAGCAGAGGCATTGAGACTACCATCTCATTTCTGCTTCTTCTCTACCAAACCCGGCTAGAATGTACCCGGTCCTACCAACCGTGGACAGCTCCGACATTCTTCCTGACTATCAGAGCTGTACTGCCACAGTTCCACCAAAGAAGTCCCCAAAAGGGAAACCTTACTGGGATTGTCCCAGGTGCGGACAACAAAACCCTTTACGAAGACAAACGGCTTTAACTATGTGTAGCCGGGAAAAGAATGAAACCATTGAATGTTATTTTGGTAGGCTGGAAACGAAGGCTAGGGACGCGTTCATGCAAGGCATTGGCCCATCATTGGCAGATAAAGTAAAAGCATGTACCCCCGACTGGCGACAAGCCAAGCCCAGGGACTTGTATAAAAAGGCGGTAGGGTTTGCTATGGATGAGAAGCGCCCTGCACTGGCGGTTAAATACTATAGCAACCAAGGGAGGAAGGTGCAGCTCCAGGACAGACTCAACAGAGAAACATGCAAGTGTTATAATTGCGTCAAGATAGGCCACCTGGCCAAGAATTGCCGTTGTCCCAAGAAACCTCATGATCAGGAGACGGATCAGGGCGCCACTCCCAGCGGCAACGACGCGTCGAGTCGCCCGAATCTGTCCCAATGTAGTCGCGACAATCCCGCCCTAGTATCCCTCTCGCGGAAGCAAAGGACAGAGGCATTCAGATCTTTGAGCCTGCTTCCATAGGAGGTGGGGAAGTGCCCTTCCTTATAGACACTGGGACTACAAAATCCTGTCTCAGAATTCAAGGGTAATACGAGATCTTAATATCCATGTTTCCACAAATAATCATTATTGTTTGTCTTGTGTGTCTTGATGTTATGTAATCTAATCTTTGTTGTACGTTTTAGTCTCCTTCATACAAGTGTAAGAAAGTTATACCCCACTCACATCTGTGAGGGCTTTTAAGAATACAAGGGTTAAAAATGCAGAAAGTGTTGCGCTGTTAGAAGAGCTTAGCATGTTGTCTTTTCTATGTGTAACTATCCCCTGCCGTCTGTGTTTTATAGTCTGTGCAGAGAAATATACCTCTTATAATTACTAATGATTAATGTTGTTTAAAGTCTGAATGTTCTGGCCGCTTTCTAAAATCTTAGCTATTATTCTGTTTCATAGAGAGATAAGATTCAGGGTCATAGAAAGGAAGACAGACGTTGATGAAATAAAAAACTTGTAATGAATTACGTGAATTATACGGTTTTAAAAATAGAAAACATAGGGATTTTAAGGTATATTTTTGCTTTTTGGGTAAATGTCAGTTCTGTGATTGGTTGGACGTCTGTATCACTGCTAAATGCTGTTAGTACTGTACTGTCTCTGAGAGAATGTTCTGTAGGGGAAATACGCAAACGGCCAGTATCGAAGGGGTGGAGCTAGATGATGTAAAAGTACGTAATGTTTCATCCCTCTCTTGTCTACAAAGGAGGGGGTGAGAAGCTTGGGCAGTTAGGAAACGTTTTTTTTTTTTCTTCTCAAATTTGAGGAGACATTGCAGGCAGGATCAGATCAATAATGAATTTGCTTAAAGAATACCATATTCCAATGTGGATAGATGTTTGTGGATTATTCTGCCTTGTTGTAATTCATGTCTCTGTTATTTGTACTGATATCTTACAAGCCTTATCTGCATCCATCAAATTCTCACCAGATGGTGAGACCGGTACGGGTTGAGACCTCAGGTGACAGTTCAGGAGAGTTTTGTAAACTAACTGCTCTCTTGGTGGATCCGGCTCATGTATTTGTCTTGACAGCTACTGCAGAAACTTAGCTTTCTGCAGGTCCTGACAAATAGTAAGCCACCTCCAAGACAAATTCCAATTCTGCAAAACAAAGGTTGTTCTCCTGGGTCATTGCTTAGCCCAAGGAACTGGACATCTGACATAGGAACATAGGAACAAAAGGCTGCTGTCCAAAAGCCATACCTGTACTTACATCTGCTGCCAAACTCCGCACCTTTCTGGGCCTTGTTTCATACTGCCGCCCATGGATCCACTCTGTTTCCTCTCTTATGCAACCACTCTATGGCTGTCTTTCAATCATTCTTTTCTCTGTCACCTCTGAAGCTCAATTCTCAGCTCTCCACCCTTTTTACACTTTACCCTTTATTCTTTTCTGTACTCAATTTTCTGGCCATATTGAGAAGGATATATATATATATATATATATATATATATATATATATATATATATATATCCTTGTAGGTAGAAAAGAAAACACTGGGATATATACATTTACATAGATATAGTTATATGCCTTTCTTTTTATGTATACTAACTTTATTCTCATTTTTACTAACTCTATGAAAAAACTTAATACTCCGCCTTATATCCGATATGCCAAGATGCTTTGCAAGGCAAAACAGAGAAAGAATGTCCAAAGGAACCAGACAAAGGATGAAGGTTAAAGTGGAGGAGGGAAGAGATATGGAGAATGCATGCTTAAGCCGCTTTCTTAGAATTGAGTGGGTGATTCTTTGCACTGGAGTTAATTGAATATGTGATTTTCTGTACATAAGCCAGAGGCGCCATATCAAGATAACGACTGTTTTCACTGTCTCAGGCCGGAAATCCGGACTTCCCATATATGGTTATGAGCCCATCACCCATTCCTGGTGATGAGAACAAAGGGTATAAGATCTCATGTAATCTGTAATAAAGAGGGAAGCGCAGTCATGTCCCGTGTGAGAAACTATACCAGACCTCCGTGTGGTGTTTTTTTCTTTCCGCCGGCAACGGGGCAAGTGGGGTGGGCCTGATTGGTGCTGTACTTAGAATTACCCTGACAATTTGGCGCCTGAACGTGGGGCAGTAAAACACCGGAGCTTACAACGCATTCCACCCGGATCCACGCCACGGAGAAGCCATCCTGCTGCAAACCGAGCCTGATCAACTCACAGAACTCCAGGTAAGACCAGCATATATTTATGTTGTGTTTTACGCTGAGAGTCTTGCAGCGGGACTGACTATCTGTGGTTTGTGACCGGACGGGTTGGGTTAAGAGTTCTACACGGTAACTCGTGTGGGCTTCGGGTTTGCCGTCATGGACCACTGACCGTGATATGCGCACCAATCGGTCACCCGGAGACTAGTCTGTAGTTTATTTGTACGCTGAAGTCCGTAGTGTTTTAACGATAGTGAAGGTTGTTTGCTGTATCTGCAGAATTTTTTTTCTCTTTCTTTTCATTTAGTCTCACAAGAGAAGGGACCCTCGGTTGTTTTTCCAGTATATAAGGGGCTAACAATTTGAAAATTAAGAGGGATGCATTTTATGAGACAGGCTTCATAGGAGAAGGGACTCTCGGTTGTTTTGCCTTATATATGGGGCTAACGATTTGATTTCAGAGAGATGCATTCTGTGAGGCTGGTTCCATAGGAGAAGGGACCCTCGGTTGTTTTGCCGGTATATAAGGGGCTGACAATTTGAAAATTAAGAGGGATGCATTCTATGGAGCGTGTTATTATTATTGTTGTTGTTGTTCTAATATACGTAAGACCTTATTAAAGAAGATAGAGCCCCTCAAGGGCCGCCGCCATGCGGATGAATTTGTAAACTGTAAGAAAACTCTAATGAAAATGTGTGACATCGACCCGCACGGTAGATTACAAAAATGGTGTCTGGGAGGAGGTCTTTAGGACCAAGAGGCGCCTTGAAAGATCAAGGTTTTCTAGAAAGTGCTGGAGGAGGAGGAGAGAGAGACAGTCAGAGAAAGTTAGATATGTACACATTATTTGTTTAAGAAAGTATCCGTAAGTGAAATGTTGAAAAGTACAGTAAGTGATCAAGAGGGCGTCGGGAGAGTGTCTATTGGAAAGAAGAAAAGTTGTATAATACAAGATAGATAATAGATATATATACTGTATGTGCAAATAGTTAACTGAGCTTGCTTTTAGATGAGAAGGCTTGTTTATGTAAAGCTAGAGCTTGTGTTTAGTTTTCAAGGTGAAGCGATAACAAAGCAGAGAAAGAATGCAATAATAACCCTGGATAATATCTCTGCTTGCTTAAATGGAATGGAGGCTTGAAATGAATTTAATTAATTATACCGTCTTAGTAGGCAGGAAATATAGCAATTTCTAAGGTATATTCTTACTTATACAGGGGTTGAAAATGAATGTTGCAAGGTCCCAGCATATGTGTTAATTATGAGTTCAAATGCAGGGAATAGTTAAGCTAAAACAATTCAGTCTGTGTTTCATATTCGTAGAGAGATAAGAGATGTTTTGAAAAGGTGGGGGCTTTCAGACTTGACTCTCAGCTCAGGGTCAAATACAGAGAAAGAAAGACAAGGGGGCTGAAAAATACCCACAGATTCTAAAACACTTCAGCGTTTAATACAGCATATAATAGCTTAAGTAGATAAGAAAGATAGAATGTCTCAGCAAACTTTTTTCACATAATTTGTCAAAAATAGCGCTCATTCACAATCTCATCTCAATAGAATCATGTACTTTATAACATTTATAGCACTCACCTCAATGTTTTTCAACTGATGTATGTATGTTTGTCAAACTTTTTTGTCTGTGCATCTGTATGTACTGGGACACCTTCAAAGGGGGGTGACGGAGCAGACTTGAGAGCATGGATGGATGAGAGTTAGTGACCCGTGTTCGGGCTGTGCGGAATGTGTGATGCAGATATTGACTAGGGATAAAAAGTCCCCCCCCATGCATGGGACTTTGCTTGGTTGAGATGTGGACGTGTAGACTGTTAAGCTGAAATGAGCTGTGAAAAAAGACGCAAGGAGCCAATATCGAAGGGGTGGAGCTAGATGATGTGATAGTACGTAATGTTTCATGCCTCTTCTCGACAAGGGAGGGGGTGAGGATCTTGAGCAGCTAGTAAAAGTTTTTGTTTTGTTTTTTTTCTTCCCTCTCTCAAATTTGATAAGACATTGCAGGCAGGAACAGACTAATAATGAATTTGCTTAAAGGGATATCACATTTCAAATATTAATAGGTGTTTGTAGATTATTCTGCCGCGATGTAACTCATGTCTCTGTTATTGGTGCTAACATTTTACAGGCCTTATCTGCATCCATCAAATCTTTTTACAATGTTGTACTACCTTAAACCCGGCTACTATTCTTCCAATTGAGTACCCTGGTTTAAAGGGGGGGAGGAGAAGGCATAGGTGATCTAGGTATTGCAAATCAGCCATTTCTAAATTTTTTGCAAGCCATTTTTAAATTTTTAAATTTTTTGCAACAAGATTCTGATCTATTTAAAATAGAATACCAACCTGATTGTCTAGCATTGATGCAACAAGAAAATTTAAGTTTTAAAAAAGTTACTGAAAGCCCTTGTTAATAATGTATATTTTGAGTTGTTTTTTATAGATGGTACCCAGGGTGATTGACAACTCCACTCCGGTTATGCAGTCGTAACACAACATGACACGGTAAAAGCAGGACCTCTGCCTCCGCATGTCTCAGCACAAGAAGCGGAATTAAAAGCACTCACGGAGGCGTGTAGAGTGGTAGAAGGTAAGACGGCAAACATTTACACTGACTCCCGGTATGCATTTGGCATAGCTCATGATTACGGCCCAACATGGAAGGCCAGACAGTTTTTTACCTCAGCAGGACAGCCAATTAAGAATGTTGCAGCGGTGCAGTCTCATGGAGACCCTATTTCTACCTGACAAGGTGGAAAGCTCACACCAATTCCTACACCGGAGAAGCGAGAGGTAATGCTATCACAGACCACACAGCAAAGGCAGCGGCCCTCAAGCCGTGGAAGAAAAGAAGAAAAGAAGAATTTAACAATAACTTTGGACTTTGACTAAACCTTGGACTTTGATATGAACTTGGACCTTGATATGAATTTGGACTTTGATAAAAACTTTGGACTTTGATAAAAACTTGGACTTTGACTACACTTTGGACTTTGATAATAACTTTGGACTTTGATATGCTAAAGACTTTACAGTTACAAGCCAGCAAGGAAGAAAAGGAAAAATGGACTAAAAAGGGACGGCATATGGCAAACAGTCAACAGCACTTGCCTACCACAGTCCCTGTGCCCAATGATGGCCCAGCTGACGCACGGAAAGACGCACCCCTCAAAGCAGCAATGATGTCGGTGCTTGAACAAGGACGGGTGGCTTCTGGGTTTTCTGTAGCTGCTGCATCATTTGTCCAATTTTGCATGATCTTTGCCATAAGCAACAGGGCAGAAGTAAATTTGCCACATCACACTTGCCTAGACCACTCTACCCATTTCAGGGATTGCAAATTGGCTACACTCAGCTCCCACTTGTTGGGAAGCATGAATATGTGCTTGTTGTTGTTGATGTTTTTCAGGTTGGAAAGACCTACCCTGTTACCAAAGTAAATAAGCAGGTAACCGCACAGAAGCTCATGAATGAGGTAATCTGCAGATATGGGGTGCCGGAAGTGATTGAGTCAAACAAAGGTACACACTTCACAGGTGAAATAATGCAACACATCATGTCTGCTTTGGGTATATTCCAGGCTTATCACACACCCTACCATCCACAGAGTAGTGGGAAAGTAGATACAAAAGACAATGAAGAAAATGGTCAAATTTTGAATCGAGTGTCTTCTATTAGTTTTTCTTTTTCTCCGGAGGGTACATGCCACAGTGGCAGAGTTTGGGGAATGATTTTCTTGTTAATTTTGTCATAGGCCTCTCCAAGGAATTGTCAATAATGCATTCTGCAGTCTCTGCTTTTCTCCCAGGTCCTACAGATGAGTGTCACAATCTGAAACCAGGTGACAGGGTCTATGTGAAAAAAGTTTGAGAGAAACCCGGTTTAAAGGTCCTTACCAGATGTTGTTCACCACCCCAACTGCAGTCAAGCTCGAAGGAAAGCCCACTTGGATCCACACTTCGCACTGCAAAATGGCCCTGCATATCCTTTACATGCTATAATGTGGTACAATTCCTCTAACACACACCTTTGACTACTGTACACTAGCCCCCTGTTTCAGAACAAATTAATATAATCAAATGTGCAATATGAAGAGTACACTGAGGGTGAGAATCCAACACCGCATCGTGCTAAGAGAGAAGTTGATGCTCCAGGTGGTAACTTTGATCCACATGTATACATAGATGTAATAGGAGTGCCAAGGGGGGTGCCAGATGAATTTAATTCTAGAGATCAGGTTAAAGCAGGTTTTGAGTCCTTATTTGCTATTGTCACTGTTAATAATAATGTAGATTGGATGAATTATATCTATTACAATCAGCAGAGGTTTGTAAACTACACCAGAGATGCTTTACAAGGGTTAGCTGACCAGTTAGGGCCCACTGCATCCATGGCCCTAGAGTGGCCCTGGATATGATTTTAGCAGAAAGAGGTGGTGTATGTAACTTCCTGTATGTGTATTATCCCATTGATCAAAAAGAGTATGAGTAAGGGACTGGACAATGTGACACCAAAGTTTCCCTTGTTTGAAAAAGATGAAGAGCCAGTTCCGATAATGCCAACCAGATACGTTACCAGAAGAATGGAGAAATGTACTAGTACTGCGCCTGCCCCGGTCTCATAAGATGGACTGTCAGTGGACTTCCCATTTGCCTAGGGATAGTGCAGAAGACATTAGGTTCCGGCGAGGGCACACCCTGTGGGGTGTTAACTCGTACAGATAGAGGGTATGGATGCCCGGAAATAAGCCCAGGGAATCCATGGCCTCCTTCTGAGGTGAGGTAGGGATCCCCCCTCCTAGGAGTAGGGACTTACGGGCAGTGGAGAAACCCTGACGCAAGGGAGAGACGACCGAGGAAGAGTGCAAGGCCTGGTGCTTGATCTCCGTATTAAGTTTTTAGGGGGGTTTGAGAAGGATATATATATATATATATATCCTTGTAGGTAGAAAAGAAAACACTGGGATATATACATTTACATAGATATAGTTATATGCCTTTCTTTTTATGTATACTAACTTTATTCTCATTTGTACTAACTCTATGAAAAAACTTAATACTCCGCCTTATATCAGATATGCCAAGATGCTTTGCAAGGCAAAACAGACAAAGAATGTCCAAAGGAACCAGACGAAGGATGAAGGTTAAAGTGGAGGAGGGAAGAGATATGGAGAATGCATGCTTAAGCCGCTTTCTTAGAATTGAGTGGGTGATTCTTTGCACTGGAGTTAATTGATTATGTGATTTTCTGTACATAAGCCAGAGGCGCCATATCGAGATAACGACTGTTTTCACTGTCTCAGGCCGGAAATCCGGACTTCCCATATATGGTTATGAGCCCATCACCCATTCCTGGTGATGAGAACAAAGGGTATAAGATCTCATGTAATCTGTAATAAAGAGGGAAGCACAGTCATGTCCCATGTGAGAAACTATACCAAACCTCCGTGTGGTGTTTTTTTCTTTCCGCCGGCAACGGGGCAAGTGGGGTGGGCCTGATTGGTGCTGTACTTAGAATTACCCTGACAATTTGGCGCCTGAACGTGGGGCAGTAAAACACCGGAGCTTACAACGCATTCCACCCGGATCCACGCCACGGAGAAGCCGTCCTGCTGCAAACCGAGCCTGATCAACTCACAGAACTCCAGGTAAGACCAGCATATATTTATGTTGTGTTTTACGCTGAGAGTCTTGCAGCGGGACTGACTATCTGTGGTTTGTGACCGGACGGGTTGGGTTAAGAGTTCTACACGGTAACTCGTGTGGGCTTCGGGTTTGCCGTCATGGACCACTGACCGTGATATGCGCACCAATCGGTCACCCGGAGACTAGTCTGTAGTTTATTTGTACGCTGAAGTCCGTAGTGTTTTAACGATAGTGAAGGTTGTTTGCTGTATCTGCAGAATTTTTTTTCTCTTTCTTTTCATTTAGTCTCACAAGAGAAGGGACCCTCGGTTGTTTTTCCAGTATATAAGGGGCTAACAATTTGAAAATTAAGAGGGATGCATTTTATGAGACAGGCTTCATAGGAGAAGGGACTCTCGGTTGTTTTGCCTTATATATGGGGCTAACGATTTGATTTCAGAGAGATGCATTCTGTGAGGCTGGTTCCATAGGAGAAGGGACCCTCGGTTGTTTTGCCGGTATATAAGGGGCTGACAATTTGAAAATTAAGAGGGATGCATTCTATGGAGCGTGTTATTATTATTGTTGTTGTTGTTCTAATATACGTAAGACCTTATTAAAGAAGATAGAGCCCCTCAAGGGCCGCCGCCATGCGGATGAATTTGTAAACTGTAAGAAAACTCTAATGAAAATGTGTGACATCGACCCGCACGGTAGATTACAAAAATGGTGTCTGGGAGGAGGTCTTTAGGACCAAGAGGCGCCTTGAAAGATCAAGGTTTTCTAGAAAGTGCTGGAGGAGGAGGAGAGAGAGACAGTCAGAGAAAGTTAGATATGTACACATTATTTGTTTAAGAAAGTATCCGTAAGTGAAATGTTGAAAAGTACAGTAAGTGATCAAGAGGGCGTCGGGAGAGTGTCTATTGGAAAGAAGAAAAGTTGTATAATACAAGATAGATAATAGATATATATACTGTATGTGCAAATAGTTAACTGAGCTTGCTTTTAGATGAGAAGGCTTGTTTATGTAAAGCTAGAGCTTGTGTTTAGTTTTCAAGGTGAAGCGATAACAAAGCAGAGAAAGAATGCAATAATAACCCTGGATAATATCTCTGCTTGCTTAAATGGAATGGAGGCTTGAAATGAATTTAATTAATTATACCGTCTTAGTAGGCAGGAAATATAGCAATTTCTAAGGTATATTCTTACTTATACAGGGGTTGAAAATGAATGTTGCAAGGTCCCAGCATATGTGTTAATTATGAGTTCAAATGCAGGGAATAGTTAAGCTAAAACAATTCAGTCTGTGTTTCATATTCGTAGAGAGATAAGAGATGTTTTGAAAAGGTGGGGGCTTTCAGACTTGACTCTCAGCTCAGGGTCAAATACAGAGAAAGAAAGACAAGGGGGGCTGAAAAATACCCACAGATTCTAAAACACTTCAGCGTTTAATACAGCATATAATAGCTTAAGTAGATAAGAAAGATAGAATGTCTCAGCAAACTTTTTTCACATAATTTGTCAAAAATAGCGCTCATTCACAATCTCATCTCAATAGAATCATGTACTTTATAACATTTATAGCACTCACCTCAATGTTTTTCAACTGATGTATGTATGTTTGTCAAACTTTTTTGTCTGTGCATCTGTATGTACTGGGACACCTTCAAAGGGGGGTGACGGAGCAGACTTGAGAGCATGGATGGATGAGAGTTAGTGACCCGTGTTCGGGCTGTGCGGAATGTGTGATGCAGATATTGACTAGGGATAAAAAGTCCCCCCCATGCATGGGACTTTGCTTGGTTGAGATGTGGACGTGTAGACTGTTAAGCTGAAATGAGCTGTGAAAAAAGACGCAAGGAGCCAATATCGAAGGGGTGGAGCTAGATGATGTGATAGTACGTAATGTTTCATGCCTCTTCTCGACAAGGGAGGGGGTGAGGATCTTGAGCAGCTAGTAAAAGTTTTTGTTTTGTTTTTTTTCTTCCCTCTCTCAAATTTGATAAGACATTGCAGGCAGGAACAGACTAATAATGAATTTGCTTAAAGGGATATCACATTTCAAATATTAATAGGTGTTTGTAGATTATTCTGCCGCGATGTAACTCATGTCTCTGTTATTGGTGCTAACATTTTACAGGCCTTATCTGCATCCATCAAATCTTTTTACAATGTTGTACTACCTTAAACCCGGCTACTATTCTTCCAATTGAGTACCCTGGTTTAAAGGGGGGGAGGAGAAGGCATAGGTGATCTAGGTATTGCAAATCAGCCATTTCTAAATTTTTTGCAAGCCATTTTTAAATTTTTAAATTTTTTGCAACAAGATTCTGATCTATTTAAAATAGAATACCAACCTGATTGTCTAGCATTGATGCAACAAGAAAATTTAAGTTTTAAAAAAGTTACTGAAAGCCCTTGTTAATAATGTATATTTTGAGTTGTTTTTTATAGATGGTACCCAGGGTGATTGACAACTCCACTCCGGTTATGCAGTCGTAACACAACATGACACGGTAAAAGCAGGACCTCTGCCTCCGCATGTCTCAGCACAAGAAGCGGAATTAAAAGCACTCACGGAGGCGTGTAGAGTGGTAGAAGGTAAGACGGCAAACATTTACACTGACTCCCGGTATGCATTTGGCATAGCTCATGATTACGGCCCAACATGGAAGGCCAGACAGTTTTTTACCTCAGCAGGACAGCCAATTAAGAATGTTGCAGCGGTGCAGTCTCATGGAGACCCTATTTCTACCTGACAAGGTGGAAAGCTCACACCAATTCCTACACCGGAGAAGCGAGAGGTAATGCTATCACAGACCACACAGCAAAGGCAGCGGCCCTCAAGCCGTGGAAGAAAAGAAGAAAAGAAGAATTTAACAATAACTTTGGACTTTGACTAAACCTTGGACTTTGATATGAACTTGGACCTTGATATGAATTTGGACTTTGATAAAAACTTTGGACTTTGATAAAAACTTGGACTTTGACTACACTTTGGACTTTGATAATAACTTTGGACTTTGATATGCTAAAGACTTTACAGTTACAAGCCAGCAAGGAAGAAAAGGAAAAATGGACTAAAAAGGGACGGCATATGGCAAACAGTCAACAGCACTTGCCTACCACAGTCCCTGTGCCCAATGATGGCCCAGCTGACGCACGGAAAGACGCACCCCTCAAAGCAGCAATGATGTCGGTGCTTGAACAAGGACGGGTGGCTTCTGGGTTTTCTGTAGCTGCTGCATCATTTGTCCAATTTTGCATGATCTTTGCCGTAAGCAACAGGGCAGAAGTAAATTTGCCACATCACACTTGCCTAGACCACTCTACCCATTTCAGGGATTGCAAATTGGCTACACTCAGCTCCCACTTGTTGGGAAGCATGAATATGTGCTTGTTGTTGTTGATGTTTTTCAGGTTGGAAAGACCTACCCTGTTACCAAAGTAAATAAGCAGGTAACCGCACAGAAGCTCATGAATGAGGTAATCTGCAGATATGGGGTGCCGGAAGTGATTGAGTCAAACAAAGGTACACACTTCACAGGTGAAATAATGCAACACATCATGTCTGCTTTGGGTATATTCCAGGCTTATCACACACCCTACCATCCACAGAGTAGTGGGAAAGTAGATACAAAAGACAATGAAGAAAATGGTCAAATTTTGAATCGAGTGTCTTCTATTAGTTTTTCTTTTTCTCCGGAGGGTACATGCCACAGTGGCAGAGTTTGGGGAATGATTTTCTTGTTAATTTTGTCATAGGCCTCTCCAAGGAATTGTCAATAATGCATTCTGCAGTCTCTGCTTTTCTCCCAGGTCCTACAGATGAGTGTCACAATCTGAAACCAGGTGACAGGGTCTATGTGAAAAAAG
The DNA here is from genome assembly GCA_035609135.1 of Eleutherodactylus coqui. Taxonomy (NCBI): domain Eukaryota; kingdom Metazoa; phylum Chordata; class Amphibia; order Anura; family Eleutherodactylidae; genus Eleutherodactylus; species Eleutherodactylus coqui. Next base: position 16,159,522 of record CM069411.1, read on the forward strand.
TTTGAGAGAAACCCGGTTTAAAGGTCCTTACCAGATGTTGTTCACCACCCCAACTGCAGTCAAGCTCGAAGGAAAGCCCACTTGGATCCACACTTCGCACTGCAAAATGGCCCTGCATATCCTTTACATGCTATAATGTGGTACAATTCCTCTAACACACACCTTTGACTACTGTACACTAGCCCCCTGTTTCAGAACAAATTAATATAATCAAATGTGCAATATGAAGAGTACACTGAGGGTGAGAATCCAACACCGCATCGTGCTAAGAGAGAAGTTGATGCTCCAGGTGGTAACTTTGATCCACATGTATACATAGATGTAATAGGAGTGCCAAGGGGGGTGCCAGATGAATTTAATTCTAGAGATCAGGTTAAAGCAGGTTTTGAGTCCTTATTTGCTATTGTCACTGTTAATAATAATGTAGATTGGATGAATTATATCTATTACAATCAGCAGAGGTTTGTAAACTACACCAGAGATGCTTTACAAGGGTTAGCTGACCAGTTAGGGCCCACTGCATCCATGGCCCTAGAGTGGCCCTGGATATGATTTTAGCAGAAAGAGGTGGGGTATGTAACTTCCTGTATGTGTATTATCCCATTGATCAAAAAGAGTATGAGTAAGGGACTGGACAATGTGACACCAAAGTTTCCCTTGTTTGAAAAAGATGAAGAGCCAGTTCCGATAATGCCAACCAGATACGTTACCAGAAGAATGGAGAAATGTACTAGTACTGCGCCTGCCCCGGTCTCATAAGATGGACTGTCAGTGGACTTCCCATTTGCCTAGGGATAGTGCAGAAGACATTAGGTTCCGGCGAGGGCACACCCTGTGGGGTGTTAACTCGTACAGATAGAGGGTATGGATGCCCGGAAATAAGCCCAGGGAATCCATGGCCTCCTTCTGAGGTGAGGTAGGGATCCCCCCTCCTAGGAGTAGGGACTTACGGGCAGTGGAGAAACCCTGACGCAAGGGAGAGACGACCGAGGAAGAGTGCAAGGCCTGGTGCTTGATCTCCGTATTAAGTTTTTAGGGGGGTTTGAGAAGGATATATATATATATATATATCCTTGTAGGTAGAAAAGAAAACACTGGGATATATACATTTACATAGATATAGTTATATGCCTTTCTTTTTATGTATACTAACTTTATTCTCATTTGTACTAACTCTATGAAAAAACTTAATACTCCGCCTTATATCAGATATGCCAAGATGCTTTGCAAGGCAAAACAGACAAAGAATGTCCAAAGGAACCAGACGAAGGATGAAGGTTAAAGTGGAGGAGGGAAGAGATATGGAGAATGCATGCTTAAGCCGCTTTCTTAGAATTGAGTGGGTGATTCTTTGCACTGGAGTTAATTGATTATGTGATTTTCTGTACATAAGCCAGAGGCGCCATATCGAGATAACGACTGTTTTCACTGTCTCAGGCCGGAAATCCGGACTTCCCATATATGGTTATGAGCCCATCACCCATTCCTGGTGATGAGAACAAAGGGTATAAGATCTCATGTAATCTGTAATAAAGAGGGAAGCACAGTCATGTCCCGTGTGAGAAACTATACCAGACCTCCGTGTGGTGTTTTTTTCTTTCCGCCGGCAACGGGGCAAGTGGGGTGGGCCTGATTGGTGCTGTACTTAGAATTACCCTGACAATTTGGCGCCTGAACGTGGGGCAGTAAAACACCGGAGCTTACAACGCATTCCACCCGGATCCACGCCACGGAGAAGCCGTCCTGCTGCAAACCGAGCCTGATCAACTCACAGAACTCCAGGTAAGACCAGCATATATTTATGTTGTGTTTTACGCTGAGAGTCTTGCAGCGGGACTGACTATCTGTGGTTTGTGACCGGACGGGTTGGGTTAAGAGTTCTACACGGTAACTCGTGTGGGCTTCGGGTTTGCCGTCATGGACCACTGACCGTGATATGCGCACCAATCGGTCACCCGGAGACTAGTCTGTAGTTTATTTGTACGCTGAAGTCCGTAGTGTTTTAACGATAGTGAAGGTTGTTTGCTGTATCTGCAGAATTTTTTTTCTCTTTCTTTTCATTTAGTCTCACAAGAGAAGGGACCCTCGGTTGTTTTTCCAGTATATAAGGGGCTAACAATTTGAAAATTAAGAGGGATGCATTTTATGAGACAGGCTTCATAGGAGAAGGGACTCTCGGTTGTTTTGCCTTATATATGGGGCTAACGATTTGATTTCAGAGAGATGCATTCTGTGAGGCTGGTTCCATAGGAGAAGGGACCCTCGGTTGTTTTGCCGGTATATAAGGGGCTGACAATTTGAAAATTAAGAGGGATGCATTCTATGGAGCGTGTTATTATTATTGTTGTTGTTGTTCTAATATACGTAAGACCTTATTAAAGAAGATAGAGCCCCTCAAGGGCCGCCGCCATGCGGATGAATTTGTAAACTGTAAGAAAACTCTAATGAAAATGTGTGACATCGACCCGCACGGTAGATTACAAAAATGGTGTCTGGGAGGAGGTCTTTAGGACCAAGAGGCGCCTTGAAAGATCAAGGTTTTCTAGAAAGTGCTGGAGGAGGAGGAGAGAGAGACAGTCAGAGAAAGTTAGATATGTACACATTATTTGTTTAAGAAAGTATCCGTAAGTGAAATGTTGAAAAGTACAGTAAGTGATCAAGAGGGCGTCGGGAGAGTGTCTATTGGAAAGAAGAAAAGTTGTATAATACAAGATAGATAATAGATATATATATATACTGTATGTGCAAATAGTTAACTGAGCTTGCTTTTAGATGAGAAGGCTTGTTTATGTAAAGCTAGAGCTTGTGTTTAGTTTTCAAGGTGAAGCGATAACAAAGCAGAGAAAGAATGCAATAATAACCCTGGATAATATCTCTGCTTGCTTAAATGGAATGGAGGCTTGAAATGAATTTAATTAATTATACCGTCTTAGTAGGCAGGAAATATAGCAATTTCTAAGGTATATTCTTACTTATACAGGGGTTGAAAATGAATGTTGCAAGGTCCCAGTATATGTGTTAATTATGAGTTCAAATGCAGGGAATAGTTAAGCTAAAACAATTCAGTCTGTGTTTCATATTCGTAGAGAGATAAGAGATGTTTTGAAAAGGTGGGGGCTTTCAGACTTGACTCTCAGCTCAGGGTCAAATACAGAGAAAGAAAGACAAGGGGGCTGAAAAATACCCACAGATTCTAAAACACTTCAGCGTTTAATACAGCATATAATAGCTTAAGTAGATAAGAAAGATAGAATGTCTCAGCAAACTTTTTTCACATAATTTGTCAAAAATAGCGCTCATTCACAATCTCATCTCAATAGAATCATGTACTTTATAACATTTATAGCACTCACCTCAATGTTTTTCAACTGATGTATGTATGTTTGTCAAACTTTTTTGTCTGTGCATCTGTATGTACTGGGACACCTTCAAAGGGGGGTGACGGAGCAGACTTGAGAGCATGGATGGATGAGAGTTAGTGACCCGTGTTCGGGCTGTGCGGAATGTGTGATGCAGATATTGACTAGGGATAAAAAGTCCCCCCCATGCATGGGACTTTGCTTGGTTGAGATGTGGACGTGTAGACTGTTAAGCTGAAATGAGCTGTGAAAAAAGACGCAAGGAGCCAATATCGAAGGGGTGGAGCTAGATGATGTGATAGTACGTAATGTTTCATGCCTCTTCTCGACAAGGGAGGGGGTGAGGATCTTGAGCAGCTAGTAAAAGTTTTTGTTTTGTTTTTTTTCTTCCCTCTCTCAAATTTGATAAGACATTGCAGGCAGGAACAGACTAATAATGAATTTGCTTAAAGGGATATCACATTTCAAATATTAATAGGTGTTTGTAGATTATTCTGCCGCGATGTAACTCATGTCTCTGTTATTGGTGCTAACATTTTACAGGCCTTATCTGCATCCATCAAATCTTTTTACAATGTTGTACTACCTTAAACCCGGCTACTATTCTTCCAATTGAGTACCCTGGTTTAAAGGGGGGGAGGAGAAGGCATAGGTGATCTAGGTATTGCAAATCAGCCATTTCTAAATTTTTTGCAAGCCATTTTTAAATTTTTAAATTTTTTGCAACAAGATTCTGATCTATTTAAAATAGAATACCAACCTGATTGTCTAGCATTGATGCAACAAGAAAATTTAAGTTTTAAAAAAGTTACTGAAAGCCCTTGGTAATAATGTATATTTTGAGTTGTTTTTTATAGATGGTACCCAGGGTGATTGACAACTCCACTCCGGTTATGCAGTCGTAACACAACATGACACGGTAAAAGCAGGACCTCTGCCTCCGCATGTCTCAGCACAAGAAGCGGAATTAAAAGCACTCACGGAGGCGTGTAGAGTGGTAGAAGGTAAGACGGCAAACATTTACACTGACTCCCGGTATGCATTTGGCATAGCTCATGATTACGGCCCAACATGGAAGGCCAGACAGTTTTTTACCTCAGCAGGACAGCCAATTAAGAATGTTGCAGCGGTGCAGTCTCATGGAGACCCTATTTCTACCTGACAAGGTGGAAAGCTCACACCAATTCCTACACCGGAGAAGCGAGAGGTAATGCTATCACAGACCACACAGCAAAGGCAGCGGCCCTCAAGCCGTGGAAGAAAAGAAGAAAAGAAGAATTTAACAATAACTTTGGACTTTGACTAAACCTTGGACTTTGATATGAACTTGGACCTTGATATGAATTTGGACTTTGATAAAAACTTTGGACTTTGATAAAAACTTGGACTTTGACTACACTTTGGACTTTGATAATAACTTTGGACTTTGATATGCTAAAGACTTTACAGTTACAAGCCAGCAAGGAAGAAAAGGAAAAATGGACTAAAAAGGGACGGCATATGGCAAACAGTCAACAGCACTTGCCTACCACAGTCCCTGTGCCCAATGATGGCCCAGCTGACGCACGGAAAGACGCACCCCTCAAAGCAGCAATGATGTCGGTGCTTGAACAAGGACGGGTGGCTTCTGGGTTTTCTGTAGCTGCTGCATCATTTGTCCAATTTTGCATGATCTTTGCCGTAAGCAACAGGGCAGAAGTAAATTTGCCACATCACACTTGCCTAGACCACTCTACCCATTTCAGGGATTGCAAATTGGCTACACTCAGCTCCCACTTGTTGGGAAGCATGAATATGTGCTTGTTGTTGTTGATGTTTTTCAGGTTGGAAAGACCTACCCTGTTACCAAAGTAAATAAGCAGGTAACCGCACAGAAGCTCATGAATGAGGTAATCTGCAGATATGGGGTGCCGGAAGTGATTGAGTCAAACAAAGGTACACACTTCACAGGTGAAATAATGCAACACATCATGTCTGCTTTGGGTATATTCCAGGCTTATCACACACCCTACCATCCACAGAGTAGTGGGAAAGTAGATACAAAAGACAATGAAGAAAATGGTCAAATTTTGAATCGAGTGTCTTCTATTAGTTTTTCTTTTTCTCCGGAGGGTACATGCCACAGTGGCAGAGTTTGGGGAATGATTTTCTTGTTAATTTTGTCATAGGCCTCTCCAAGGAATTGTCAATAATGCATTCTGCAGTCTCTGCTTTTCTCCCAGGTCCTACAGATGAGTGTCACAATCTGAAACCAGGTGACAGGGTCTATGTGAAAAAAGTTTGAGAGAAACCCGGTTTAAAGGTCCTTACCAGATGTTGTTCACCACCCCAACTGCAGTCAAGCTCGAAGGAAAGCCCACTTGGATCCACACTTCGCACTGCAAAATGGCCCTGCATATCCTTTACATGCTATAATGTGGTACAATTCCTCTAGCACACACCTTTGACTACTGTACACTAGCCCCCTGTTTCAGAACAAATTAATATAATCAAATGTGCAATATGAAGAGTACACTGAGGGTGAGAATCCAACACCGCATCGTGCTAAGAGAGAAGTTGATGCTCCAGGTGGTAACTTTGATCCACATGTATACATAGATGTAATAGGAGTGCCAAGGGGGGTGCCAGATGAATTTAATTCTAGAGATCAGGTTAAAGCAGGTTTTGAGTCCTTATTTGCTATTGTCACTGTTAATAATAATGTAGATTGGATGAATTATATCTATTACAATCAGCAGAGGTTTGTAAACTACACCAGAGATGCTTTACAAGGGTTAGCTGACCAGTTAGGGCCCACTGCATCCATGGCCCTAGAGTGGCCCTGGATATGATTTTAGCAGAAAGAGGTGGGGTATGTAACTTCCTGTATGTGTATTATCCCATTGATCAAAAAGAGTATGAGTAAGGGACTGGACAATGTGACACCAAAGTTTCCCTTGTTTGAAAAAGATGAAGAGCCAGTTCCGATAATGCCAACCAGATACATTACCAGAAGAATGGAGAAATGTACTAGTACTGCGCCTGCCCCGGTCTCATAAGATGGACTGTCAGTGGACTTCCCATTTGCCTAGGGATAGTGCAGAAGACATTAGGTTCCGGCGAGGGCACACCCTGTGGGGTGTTAACTCGTACAGATAGAGGGTATGGATGCCCGGAAATAAGCCCAGGGAATCCATGGCCTCCTTCTGAGGTGAGGTAGGGACCCCCCCTCCTAGGAGTAGGGACTTACGGGCAGTGGAGAAACCCTGACGCAAGGGAGAGACGACCGAGGAAGAGTGCAAGGCCTGGTGCTTGATCTCCATATTAAGTTTTTAGGGGGGTTTGAGAAGGATATATATATATATATATCCTTGTAGGTAGAAAAGAAAACACTGGGATATATACATTTACATAGATATAGTTATATGCCTTTCTTTTTATGTATACTAACTTTATTCTCATTTGTACTAACTCTATGAAAAAACTTAATACTCCGCCTGATATCAGATATGCCAAGATGCTTTGCAAGGCAAAACAGACAAAGAATGTCCAAAGGAACCAGACGAAGGATGAAGGTTAAAGTGGAGGAGGGAAGAGATATGGAGAATGCATGCTTAAGCCGCTTTCTTAGAATTGAGTGGGTGATTCTTTGCACTGGAGTTAATTGATTATGTGATTTTCTGTACATAAGCCAGAGGCGCCATATCGAGATAACGACTGTTTTCACTGTCTCAGGCCGGAAATCCGGACTTCCCATATATGGTTATGAGCCCATCACCCATTCCTGGTGATGAGAACAAAGGGTATAAGATCTCATGTAATCTGTAATAAAGAGGGAAGCACAGTCATGTCCCGTGTGAGAAACTATACCAGACCTCCGTGTGGTGTTTTTTTCTTTCCGCCGGCAACGGGGCAAGTGGGGTGGGCCTGATTGGTGCTGTACTTAGAATTACCCTGACAATATGACGACAGTATTGACACAAAAGCACGGAGGACAACCACGGCCACTTGGATACTACTTGGATACTACAACATGAGGCTGGATCCAGTGGCCCGAGGAGCTCCCTCATGTGTTTGTGCGGTGGCAGCAGTACAGGCAATGGTTGACAAATCTTCGGAGTTGGTATTGGACGACCCCCTAGTGGTCCTCACCCCTCATGACATCCAGAGCATATACACGCAAGTGCAACCCAAGCACTTATTTCTGGCCCGTCAAATCCAGCTTTCAATGTTGCTACTACTTTGAACCCGGCTACTCTTCTTCCAATTAAGTATCCTAGTTCAAAGGGGGGGAGGAGAAGACATAGGTGATCTAGGTATTGCAGGTCAGCTATTTAAAAAATTTTTTTTTTGCAACAAGGTTCTGATCTATTTGAAATAGAATACCAGCCTGATTGTCTAGCAGTAATCGGTGCAAGGGGTTTCATGAGTGCCAATTCAGCTGGCAGAAACTGAACCGCTAGAGGTAATCTTTAAAGGGTCACGATGCCTCACGCGCTTCCTTGTGCTGGAAGGTCCTGAAAGCATATTGGGAACCGACGTGATGGGACCCTTGGGATGTTGTATCGAACTTCACCTGTCCGGTGAGGCTCGTATACACCCCGGGTCTGAATGTCACCCGACCTTCTGTCGGATGGCAGCAGACCTAGCGACACCTCTCCCTGTCCTCACTCTTACGCACGCAGAGGAACAAGCTCTTAGTGTCATTCCTTCGAGCCTTTGGGCTGCCAGTCAGACGGACCTCAGCAGACTGTCAGTCCCACCGGTAATGGTTTACTTAAAAGAAGGGGAAAAAGCCCCCATGGTCCATCAGTACTCCTTGGCACATGCCCAGGAAGATGCAATTGCAGACGCTGTCAACTTACAGCCCTCAAGGAATGTATCTCCCCAGCCAATACCCCTTTGTTCCCTGTTAGGAAAAAGGGTATAAAGGGCCAGCCATACTGTCAGTATTTGTTTGCATTTACTTTCAGAGGAAAGCAGTACTGTTGGACAGTGCTGCTACAAGGGGCACAGAATAGCCCAAAACCAGTTCACCAGATGCATGAAGCTGGTATTAGATGCCTGGCCAATTCCCGAGGGCACCGCCCTCTTGTAATATGTTGATGATTTACTTTTATGTGCTCCTGACCCAAATAGTTGCCTCAATGCATCACTAAGCCTTTTGTGTTTCCTCCATCAGAGTAGAATGGCTGCAAAGCCAGCAAAGAGAAACTTCAGTTCTGCAAGTCTCACGTAGTGTTCCTGGGCCACTGCCTAAGTCCAGGTACTAAACACCTGACGCTGGAGCGCACGAAGGTGGTAAGTGACATGCAACTTCCCACCTCCCATGCCCAGTTGCGTACCTTCTTGGGACTGGTCTCATACTGTCGGCCATGGATATGCTCTGCCTCCATGACCATGCAGCCTCTGTACGACTGTTTGGGTTCACGGCCATTTGCCCTGACCCCACAGGCTGAGTCAGCCTTCCATCAGCTGAAAATACAGATAACCAGTGCACCTGCACTGGGGCTGCCAGACTATGACAAACCTTTCCAAATGTACGCCACTGAGATGGTGGGACACGCCACCGCTGTACTGACACAAATGCATGGTGACAAAAAGCGACCTGTAGCATACTACAGTGCCCATCTTGGCGCGGTGGCTAGAGGGTCTCCATCATGCGTCCGAGCGGTTCTAGCAGTCCAGGCACTACTGGACAAAAGTTCTGACGTTGTCCTAGATCACACCATGGTGATCTACACCCCACATGACATACATGGTATCCTGACTCAGGTAAGCCGTCGTCATCTGTCTCTTGCAAGACAGATAAAAATAGAAGTCGCAGTGCATTCCTCCTCGAACATCTCATTCCAAAGGTGCACCACCTTGAATCCAGCCACCTTACTTCCATTACGTGATGTAGATTCAAATGGGGGAGTAAGTACAGGGGATCAGTTGTTTTACAACTCCCTGACTGACGAGCAAGAGGCATTTAACACCGGAAACCAGCATGACTGTGTGGCCCTCATGGCCCAGGAAACGGCTGGGTTCGCGCATGTCACAGACAAACCCCTGCAGAACCCCCAGTTTGAGCTGTTTGTGGATGGATCCAGATACCTGAATGACAAAAGGAAGGTTTGTAACAGGTTTTGCAGTAGTCACACTGAATGAGATACTTGTACAAAAACCACTGCCGCCATACATGTCAGCGCAGGAGGCTGAGCTCCGTGCTCTAACTGAGGCCTGTACGATTGCAAAAGGTACCACTGCTAACATCTACACTGATTCCAGGTATGCCTTTGGTATTGCACACGATTATGGACCCATCTGGCGGTCCAGGAGCTTTCTCACGGCACAAGGCAAGCCCATTAAGAATGGTGTATCAGTAGGTAGATTAATGCAGGCCATCATGTTGCCAGAACAGGTGGCCATAATAAAGGTTAAAGCACACACACGCAGGGGCAGTCACCGGAGAGCAAGGATAGGGCAGCCAAGGCTGCAGCTCTCCTGGACAGGACACAAGACCCCATGTGCTGTAAGTTGGATCTTGGTCCCACCACTCTTGTTGATGTGGGATTTGGCGTCCTACAGGATGAAGTGGAGCAGTGGACCAAGGCAGGAGCTAGGTACGTAGATGATGTGTGAAAATTAGGAGACAGAGTGTGTTTACCAGTGGCTGCCTACCCTCACCTCGCCGTCCTAGCTCACGGGAAAGTGCATGCCTCTCGGAATGCCATGGTTTCTGTTGTGGACAAGGTATGGTATGCTCCAGGGTTCGACAGGTTGGCGAAGGCATATGTGAAGGCATGTGAAGTGTGCACCCTGCACAATCCAGGTCAAGTGGTGAGGACGCCCCTGGAAGTGCACACCCAGACCACGGTATCCTTTTCAGAGATTACAAATCTCTGTTCCTGTTCCGCCAAAAGAACTGCTTGCATGGACAAATGAAAACTCAGAAACCAGAGATAGCTGGTGGGGTAACACATTTAGCCTTCTCAATCCCGCTAATTGGTTCTCTGGTCTGGGAGGATGGTTCATGGGAATTTTACAAAGTATGCTTCAAGTAGTAATGATTTTGCTCGTCATATATGTTGCTTTAAAGTTAATCATGTCTTGTATCACACGTTGTAGTGAAAAGGCTTCTGCTAAATTGTAACCCAGATGGACTTTGGGACCACCACATGACTCTAGGGAATCTGGCAGGAGCTGGCACCACTCGGGTGAACGTACCTAGCATGATGGTGGACCCTATGTCCAAATGGGGAATGTGAGGGGTTAATTATAGTTTTTCCTCTCTCAAATAAATTTAAAAAAAATACGTTTAATTTCTCCTTTCAACTTTCACTAATATCTGACTTTCTCTCTCTAATCTTGTTCTCACATGTCTTATCTGTATTTTCCCATGTCATCCTGTTCTGAGAAACTGTTCTGGGAAACTTATTCAAGGATATATTTTGCTTTGATACAGTTGTCACAGAGTGTTGATATATTGTTCTTGTAGGAGATGTCTTTGAAAGAAGTATTATTAATTATAATCTCCAGATGTCCAGCGACCTTGGACATGCGCAGTGACTAACTCATTACGTAAACAAATCTTCTCTATAATTTCTGTAACTCTGCTGAATAAATCACTTCTTCTTTGGCTAACTGCATACCCGTGTGGTCATCCATCTGAGTTGTCTATGAGTACTCATATCTAAGACTAATTCGGAAGCAGACGGCATCAGCTGAAGGGTCTATTTTTAAAGACCCCCCTAACATAAGTAATGGAGGGGCCCCAAAACTTTGGACCACTACAACTCCACAGGTAGCACCCCACTGGGTTAACACAATTTTTCCCTGCCTGACCCCGTGGGCAGCACTCAATAGGAATTGGCAAATTTTCCACTGTGCAGCACTGAGTCTTGATGAGTTTTACCTTCCGAGAGGAGCAGCAGAGGCATTGAGACTACCATCTCATTTCTGCTTCTTCTCTACTAGGTCCGGTAGTGGTCACTACAGAGGGGATTGAGCTATCCTTACACATGGAGAACAACCCTTTGCAACCCCGATACTAAAAAGCTGCACCTAAGTCCCTGAGACTGCATTGTACATTAATAAAAAGTTCACAACAAAGAAACTGTCTGAAAGAAGTATCTTTTGGTGTCTACGCCTCGCCATGTGATCAGAGGAGACAAAATCCTGGTTGGGGAAGTGCTCTGCCACTCTATTCAGTTGCAGTGGAGTTCCGGAGATAGCTAAGCGGCAATCGCTCAGGCATTTTCATCAGGCCCTTTCAAATGAATGGAATACCAACCCCGAATGCTCGACCAGTACTTCATTCATTCTGAAATCACTGCTGCAGGGGCTAAAATGACCCTGCAGTGACAGGCAGAGGGGAACACGGGACCTCCATTCTTAAGATTGGGGGATGTCTCAATGGTGAGACCCCCACTGAGCCAATAAATTATCAGCAAATTGCTTGTCAAGTTGCTAGAACCCCTTTAACATAGAAGTTCACTTACTTTTCCTTGCAACTGTAAATTTTTAAATGTCTTCTATTTTTGCCAAGTCTGTAAAGAGTTAAATCCTGAACACAATTTTATAAAAAGAACCGAGGTAAATGTACGCAAAAATATAGACATTGACATTCAATTTATAAAGATCATTATCATTGTGCAGCTGCCTCTGAGTCTAAATCAGCCCTGGGATCTGTATATAAGCAGCTGCAGACCGACAGCAATGCCTCTCCTCAGCTGATTTCTGCTGAGCTGTTGGGCTATGTACTGAAGGCAAAGACCTGGTCTGTGCCATGAGCTGCTCTCCTGTTCTCTGTGCCTTTTGTCTGTTTGTATCCTTACAACTTATAACATCTCATAGAAGCCATAATCCTAAATGCAAGCTATCAGGATGCAAGCCCCTTATTGAATATGAATATTACCAGGAAGGAAACATCATTATAGCTGGGCTGACTGCTGCTCATCACGCTGTTATGAGAACTGATGTTTATGATATATCTTATTTTTTAAAATTGTACTGTCTGGAGTGAGTATCTCTTTCTTCTTCACTGACTCTAGTTGCTACACTGACATATTGGTGCTTAATTACTAATACTGTCTAAAAATTAGACAGTGCAAACTTAGACTAGACAGCTTTCATATGCCCAAATTTACAACTGAATGATAAATCTGCTTAATTAAAAGACTGTTTTGTCTTAGTTTAGATCACTTATTAGTTGCCTTAGTTTCTGCCAAAAATTATGTCAAAAGTTTGTCGCATTTGGCAGCAATTTGGTGCAATGTTGGAGCAATTTAAGCCACCCCCCTTTTTCTGACAAGTTGGAAAAACTTTCCGAAAACGTCTGGAAACACATGATAAATGTGATGCAAAGATGCAAGACAGTTTTCTAGGGTAATTTGCACCAGAGCACTGTCATATTTTGGATAGCAAATCATCCACTATGTGGTTTATTTTTGTTAATGAATGAAAAGGTGTAAATGACACCAAAATCAAAACGTGTCAGATTCCAAAAATGTAAAACCTGACAATTACCAATATACAAAAGGTCAACAGGTATACAATATAGTAAAATAATAACTAACAGATGAGAGCCTCCACAGGGAGGGAGAAACAACAATGTGCATGAAGTACAGAGGAAACCTGAGACAGTAATCACAGTGCCATGCGGGCTTCAATAAGTGTTGTATGGTAGAAACCTGCAGACATGAAGTTGTAGTAAAAAAATCAGGCTAGATAAGTACAAATATCAGCTGCAGAATCCCGCTAGTGAAAATAAAGGCATTGAAATCATTTTTTTTTCATCCCACAACTGAAGAAGCCTAAAGCCTCTGGACATCTTTAAGCACATTTTTTTTAAATCAGTGCATTTTTTTGTCAAAATAATTTTTAGACTTGGATATTATTACAATTTCTGCAAAGTTTTTCTTCTAGCCCTGCAGTACATATCACTAGTCTGCAAACTGGAGGACATATTTGGTTCCAAAATCTGTAAATCAGCCTGACAGATTCTGTAGCTAGAGCATAATCCAGAAATGGTGAACCATCAGAGCCACAGGCCCTATCTCTCTATCTATACACTTTGTTATTTTTTATCTTCCTGTGGAGTTGTGGCTATTCAGGGTTAGGGATCTAGGACATTTAGCCTATTATAGATCTAGGTATCCATCAGATCTTTCTGAATTATGCTCCAGCCAATTGGTATTATAGACCCAGATATTCAGGGCAACTAACCTATTGTTAGCGCAATTTTCGCTATTCGATATACTGTGTGTTCCAAATTAGATAATATGTACAGGCCTGGAGAGCCTTTCAAAGACTACACATCTGAGCATCATGTGTCCCCAAAAGAGTCTGAATCTTTATTCACGCGCGTAAAGTTTAAATAAAATCTCAACACAGGAAGTGAAGTAATTTAGGATACAGTTACATTATTTAGTGAGCTGATAGGTCATTCTCAGAGGGAGGTATTTGTGAGGTAGCTTGTGAGGTCATCCATCTGGGAGGAACTTCGGTGAGCACGCTCAGTTCATTCTTGAATTTGGTCTCATGAGAAGAACATCCTGTTTCTCCTCTCTTCTTGTCCAAGACAGACATTCCTAGATAAGTTTTGGCCAGTTAGAACCGGTTTGACCAGTTTATGGACACAGAGCACTGCTCCTCCAATTCTTGTGGAGGTGGGGGGGTGATGTTCCCTTCCTCCAGAGGTTCAGACCGGAAACACAACATAGCATCTTCACAGTTGACAAAAATACAGAAAATACATGTAAGACATCTCCCACACTATCTTAGACCATACGTTGGGCATACTATTGAGTCAGTAATAGCCAGTATCCCCTCCATATATGAGCATTACAATATATGCTCATATAATAAGTCATTACCACAACTTGAGAAAGGGTGTACTGATTGAGATATATCAGTCCTCAATCTCGAACTTTAGGGTGAGCTATTATTTGCTCTTCCCTAGTCCTTGATCCTCAGATATTATTCAATCTCCCATATAGAAGCTATTTCTTCTATATTATTCAAGACAAGATTCTTGATGTCGGACTAGATTGCACGCATCCTAAATTGAGTCACTCACCACTGGATGTTTTCTATCACTTTGTCTAGCCAAGACAAGGGATATTTACATTCCAACTCTAGAGCTATTAAAAAAATGTTTGCTCTAGATAGTCAGTTATATTAACCAGCTCCTGATGAACCACTCCTGACAGAGTGGGGAAACGCGTCAAGCCTCTGAATTTCGGTCCCTGTGATTCACCATCTTTCACAAACCGCTAATTATACAGTTACATTATGAGCACTTAACATTTTGAGTCTCCTAATTGCGGATTATGTGTTCTAGCATCTCTTCCATACCGCCAATTGTACAGTCACACCATGAGCATTTGTTAAACTGACTGTCGTTGTCATCTATTGAGATACATATAAATCCATCTGATCATCTCTGGCAACACTAAAGTACTTAAAAAGTGTACGCCTATACCCCTTGTCTTTATATCATATTTGTTTGTCAGCCCATATATGTTATTTCAAATAGTCCTAATAAAAATGTATAAGTTTTAGTTATGTCTGCAGCTTTTTCTATAGAGAACAGGTGCAGAAACATCTGGGTAGAGCGCCCTCTACTGTTATATAGCTAGGTGAAGATGGATTTCTCAGCCCTCTCTGCACTTAGATACACAGCAGAAGAGGGGATCTGTAAGAAAAATGTATGGAATAGGCTGATATAACTTAATGCAAAAATGCTTGGAATCGCCTATTCTGTACATTGAAAAAAATAGTACAGGTGCTCTTCAAAGGGCTCAGTCACATGGGCGTTTGCAACTAGCGTTTTTCCGCATGTCAAAAAATTTGCACTAGATAGAAGCAATGCTTTTCAATAGCAGCGGTCCCGTATGCGAATTTTACATGCGGAAAAATGCCTGCAGCGAAAATTATCGGATACCGTTTCTCAGGACGCATGTAACTGCGTTCTGCGGCAAAACGGTGTCCCGTGTATGTAAAACCCCTGGATGCTGTCACATCCAGATGTTCCACCATACACTCAAAGGGCCCGGCAGCAGCAGCGCCAACCCCATTGAGAACATATAGTGAAGATCGGGATCCTTTGTCACCGCTGTCATAGCTGTGGCAGAGGAGAGCGATGTTCTCCCATTGAATAAAATGGAGCCAGCAATACAGCCGCCTCCATTGAAATCAATGGGCTGCCAGCAAGCGCCGCAGTGATTTTCGGGGAAGAGCTTAAAATATAAACCCTTCCCTGAAAATCAATCCAAAAATGTGTTAAAAAAAAAAAAGTATACTCACCTCTCTGCAGCTGCCATGAATTCATGGCTGAGCACAGGGACTAATCAGAGGCAGCTCTCAGCTGTCATTCAATAGCTTCGAGCTGCCTCTGATTGGTCAGAGTGCTCAGCCAATCAGAGGCAGCCTTGCAGCAAGCGCGGATTTTAAATCCACGGCTGCTGAATACTACTCAGAGCAGTGTAGGAGAAGAGACAGCTGGACGCGGCTGAGCCCCGGCAGCTACAGAGAGGTGAGCTTGTCGGGGTCCCAAAGGGCTCAGTTGCTGGTCTCCTCTTCTCTATCTATGCAGCCATCTGCCATCTGGTCAAACCATCTGCAAATTCGGCATACCAATACCATCTCTACGCTGACGACACTCAGCTATACACCTCTTCCTCTGACATCTCAGCACCATTCCTCCAAAATCTCACAAACTGTCTGCTGTTTCTAATACCATGTCCTCCCGTCTTCTCAAGATTAACCTCTCAAAAACTGACCTCATCTTTCCGGCCTCAACCAGTCAACCTCCCTCCAACATCTCCATATCAGCATCTACAACCACTGTAACCTCCAGACAGCACACACGCTGCCTTGGGTTCACACATGACTCTGACCTCTCCTTTACCCCCACACTTCCAATCTCTAGCCCGAACATGCCACCTGCATGCAAGAGGTGGTTAGAGAAAAGAAGGAAGCTAAATGCCAGTAGTAGGAAGCAAAGAGGCATTCAAGAGCTTCTCCCACCCCGGGCCAAGTACTGGAAGGAGAAGCCTGCTCACCTCTGGTTGGACAAATTGTGGGCAAGAGCCTGGTGGTCACCCCCTAACAATTTAGTTGGGCCCGACCATAATCAGCAAGGCACATGTGCTGGCACATCTTAGCTAAACACCACACTGGGTGGAACGAAGGCCAATCACTGCCTGCGGGTGATACCACTGCCTCTTCTCCTGTGTTACATGCTGGCCTTGCTGTCCAATCCCTCCCAGGATGCAGGCCTGCGTCTACAGCGTACTGAAGTTTTTCCCAGAGCAGCATCCAGCTGTCCCCATCCCAGACGGGGTAAGGCACACGTCTTCGCCTTCTCAGTAGTCCACAGCGTATTGAAATTTTTGCCAGTGCAGCGTCCAGCTGTGCTCTTCCAAGACAGGGGTAAGGCGCACCCCTTCGCCTACTCTATAGGCCACAGCGTGCTGAAATTTTTCTCAGCGCTGCATTCAGCTGTCCTCATGCCACATGGCCGCTTGATAGCCGCACCACCCTCATGTCTATTTATAAGTGCGTATTGGATGAGGAAGAACAGAAGACACACATTGCAGAGGCTTGGCAGGGCATGGTAGAGACCCTCTATGAAATTGTGGGCGATAGCCCACAATGCTGATGAGAATTGCTGATAAATTAACGTATGATAATAATTACAATCCCATCCCACCTACGTCACAAAATTTTATGAGCCACAAATGTGGGCATAAAGGAGACTCAGATGCCAGTACTTCTACACATCTCCACAATTCAACAACCCATTCTAAAACAAAATGGAAGGAGCAACACACGTGTATAAGCATAAAGAATAGATCAGAGACGCACCAGGTGATAAAAAGACAATGAAATGTAATGAGCCAAATATTAACTCACCTGGTGCCTGACGGGGAAATCAGCCTGATAAACCCTGTCGGCACCGATGTCCTGGATGACTTTGCACAGGTTCTTTTATTCCCACATCCGCAGCATGACGGAGAGCAGCAAAAGGGTACACAGCAAACAAGCACCTGTCCGGTGCTTGATAGACAGCAATACTAAAAGAAAAAAGCTGCTTTTGCGCTCGTAGGGATAAAAGATGAAAAAAGTGTAAATATAATTAAATTTATTTACATAGATACGAGCGACGTGTTTCGACGAATACAATCGCCTTTTTCAAGCTCAAAAAACTTACATACAAATATTACACAGCAAGTCTTTAACCCCTTAACGACCAGCCCATAGTGTTTTTACGTCCTCCCGAAGTGGGCTCTATTCTCTGAGGACGTAAAAACATGCTTCCTGCAGAGAATAGTGCCCCTCGGGCTGTGGACGTGACAGCTCCATGCTGTCGGTGTCCGCAGGTAGCTGACAGCATGGAGCTGTCATCCCGGGCTGTTCGGAGCCCCCCCCGGCATTGCGATCGGCGCTATGCAATGGATAGCGCCGATCGCAAAAAAAGTAAATAAACGTACATAAAAGTTAAAGATTCAGCTGCTCTGATGGATCGGATCCATCGGAGCAGCTGAAATTACTCACCCAGGTCTGGCACGCTGCTCCCCGCTCTCCTGCCGCTCCGGGGCCCGAAGCCGGTCTTCTGCGCATGCGCGCCAGGCGGCATTACGTCAGCCGCATGCGCAGAAGGCCCGGCGGCGCGGGAGATTTAAAATCTCCTGGCTCCCGGCTCCTGTAGGTAGCCGGGAGGCAGGAGATGTCAGCGGGGACTGCGGTGAGCGGTCCCCGGTACCGCGATCGCCGTTATCCAATGGTTAGCGGCGATCGCGAAAAAGTTAAAAAAAAGTTTAAAAAAAGTCAGTTTCACCTCCCCTCATGGATCGGATCCATGAGGGGAGGTGAAAATACTCACCCCCAGTCCTCAGCGGTGTCCCGATGTCCCGGGACCCGAATCCCCGTCTGCGCATGCGCGCCCGATGATTGACATCGGGCGCGTGAACAGACGGGCTCGAGCCCCGGGAAATTTAAAATCCCTCTGCTTCTGGCTGCCATGTGTAGCTGGGAGCAGAGAGATTATACCGGGGACATGATCACTGTCATCCAATGGATGACAGTGATCATGTAAAGTGAGAAAAAAGTGTAAAAAAGTAAAAAAAAAAAAAAGTAAAAAAAAGTTTTTAAAAGTTTAAAAAGCGTACGTTTCATCTCCCCTCATGGATCATATCCGTGAGGGAGGATGAAAGTACGTACCTAAGGCCCCCAGATTTATCCGCGGACCTTACCACAGCTTCTGCACACGCGCCCGTCGCCAAAATGGCGGGCGCATGCGCAAAAGCTGTGGATTGCCAGGATAATTTAAATTCTCCCTGCTCCTGGCTACAAAACGTAGCCAAGAGCATGGAGATTTAATGGGGGTCCGCGGTGAGCGGTTCCTGGTCACGTGTTCGCCATTATCCAATAATGGCGATCACGTAAAAGTTAAAAAAAAAATTTGAAGTTTCATCTCCCCTCACTGATGCGATCGGTGAGAGGAGATGAATCTTTTTACCGGAGGCCTCCGTATTTGAATCCCGACGCGATCTTCCTCCGTGGACCTTCCAGGATTCTGCACATGCGATTGCCGGCAAAAAGCCGGACACATGCGCAGGAGTCAGGGAGCCCAGGAAATTTAAAATCTCCTTGCTCCCAGCGACCAACGGTCACAGAGAGCCTGGAGCAGTGACCAGGGGCCTCGTTGAGCGGTCCCCGGTCACGTGATAAAAAGGTAGCGATCTACCTTAGGCCGGTCTCACATGACCGGATAGGAATGACGGATTCCGCATGCGTCTGATCCGCGGTAATACGCAGATCAATCGCATTGGATTACACAATTCCGCTCACATTAGCGGGTCAGAATTGTGTTATCCACTCGCAGAAAAGAGAACGCAGCAGGTTCTATTTTACTGCGGATATCGGCAACATAGAGCCCATTGTGCTCCATGGTCGTGGATATACCCGCAGCCCATACGCAACTACATTGTATACGGGCTGCGGGTACCCGCGTCATCGCTAAGCGATGGTGCGGGAAATACAAACAAAGGTGTACTGTGCATGACCGCCTGTGTGAGTAGGCAGTTATGCGCAGTACATTACGCAGCCGTACGCAGGGTCACAGCCGGGCTCACAGATGGGATCCGCTGTGGGCCTCCGCAAGCGGATTCCGCCTGCACCCGCGTGAGCCCGGCGTTATTCAGACCGCTACCTGTGATACGTATTTTACAAGAAGCCCCGGGAACGCTCGCTTTCCTGCAGTTCCAGGAGCACCTTGTTGAGCGCCTTCTGTGTGAGACCGCCGCACCTCATCAAGCTTACGGAGACTCACGGAACGCCACTTTTTACACCCCATACCCGCCACTGAGGTCATGAAATACCCCCAAAAAGCATGAGAGGAGGGGGGGGATACCCGGTTTTATTGCCCCATGGGCCCATTCAACCAGCCTCCGTAATTACCCCTGTCTTCGGAAATACTACACAGTTCACATTTTTACTTTTATCTAAGATTTGCGAACGCCAAAAAGGGCGCTGAGGGGGAGGGGGGGGATTTTTAGGGAGTCAATCTTTATTCTGTACAAATAAGCAATGGGGCCTGGAATTTATTCAGTTGTGCCCTAAAATCCAACAGGTGTTCCGTCCTTTATAGGCCTTGCCATGCGTCCTGTAAGTAGATTAGGGCCACAATGGGTATGTTTCTGAACTCGGGACAAACGGGGGTATCCATTTTGGGGTGAACGTCTTCATTCCTATGTGCACTGTACAAAAAAACTGTTTTTAAATTGAAAAAATTGCCAAAAAAATTGAAAATCGTAACTTTTTCCTTCTGCTTTGCTTAGATTCATTCAAATACTGTGGGGTCAAAATACGCAGTACACCCCTAGATGAATTCGTTAAGGGGTCTAGTTTTCAAAATGGGGTCATTTGAGGGGGTTCTTTATAGTTTTGGCCGCTCAATGGCTCTATAAGTGGGCAATGGGGCCTGGAATTTATTCAGCTGTACCCTGAAATCCAACGGGTATTCCTTTCATTGTAGGCCTAGCCATGGGTCCTGTAAGTCTATTAGGGCCACAATGGGTATGTTTCTGAACACGGGACAAACAGGGGTATCCATTTTGGGGTGAAAGCCTTCATTTATATGTGTGCTGTACAAAAAAAACTGTTTTTAAATTGACACAATAGCCCAAAAAATGAAAATCCTATTTTTTTCCTTTTGCTTTGCTTAAATTTATTCAAAAACTGTGGGGTCAAAATATGCAGTACATCCCTAGATAAATTCGTTAAGGGGTCTAGTTTTCAAAATGGGGTCATTTGTGGGGGTTCTATATGGTTTTGGGCGCTCAAGAACTCTACAAGTGGGCAATGGGGCCTAAAAGGACTTCAAGCAAAATCTATGTTCTGAAAGCCACCGATTACTCCTTTTATTTTGGGCCCCGTTGTGCATGCGGAAATAAGATTAGGGCCACAATGGGTATATTTCTGAAAACAGCACAAACAGGGGTATCCATTTTGGGGTGTAAGTCTTCCTTCATATGTGTGCTGTACAAAAAAAGCTGTTTTTAAAATGACAGAATTGCCAAAAAAACAAAAATCCTAATTTTTTCCTTTTGCTTTGCTTGAATTTATTCAAAAACTGTGGGGTCAAAATGCGCAGTACACCCTTAGATAAATTCGTTAAGGAGTCTAGTTTTCAAAATGGGGTCATTTGTGGGGGTTCTCTATGGTTTTGGGCGCTCAAGAACTCTACAAGTGGGCAATGGGGCCTAAAAGGACTTCAAGCAAAATTTGTGTTCCGAAAGCCACCGGTCGCTCCTTTCATTTTGGGCTCCGTTGTGTATCCAGACATAAGATTAGGGCCACAATGGGTATGTCTCTGAACACGGGACAAACAGGGGTATCCATTTTTGGGTGCAAGTCTTCCTTCATATGTGTGCTGTACAAAAAAAGCTGTTTTTAAAATGACAGAATTGCCGAAAAAACGAAAATCACAATTTTTTCCTTTTGCTTGGTTTGAATTCATTCAAAAACTGTGGGGTCAAAATATGCAGTACACCCCTAGATAAATTCCTTAAGGGGTCTAGTTTTCAAAATGGGGTCATTTGTGGGGGTTTTCTATGGTTTTGGGCGCTCAAGAACTCTACATGTGTGCTATGGGGCCTAAAAGGACTTCAAGCAAAATTTCTGTTTTGAAAGACACTGACTACTCCTTTCATTTTGGGCCCCGTTGTGGACTCAGATATAACAATAGGGCCACAATGGGTATATTTCTGAACACGGCAGAAATAGGGGTATCCATTTTGGGGTGTAAATCCTGATTTTCATGTAAACTATAGGAAAAAATTATGTCTTTAAAATGACAGATTTGCAAAAATATGAAATTTTACTTTTTCTCCTCTAAATTGAATTAATTCCTGAAAAAAAACTGTGGGGTCAAAATACTCATGACACCCCTCAGTGAATACATTAAGGGGTGTAGTTTTTAAAATGAGGTCATTTGGGGGGGTATCTATTATTCTGACACTCATGAGCCTTTCCAATCTCGGCTTGGTATAGGAAAACAAAGTGTTCCTCAAAATGCTAAAAAGTAATGTTAAATTTGTACGTCTCCTAAATAGTTAAAAAAAAACGAAAGTTTTTCCAATGTGCGCCCAAAATAAAGTAAACGGGTGGAAATATAAATCTTAGCAAAAATTTCTATATTATGTTTGCACATATTTAAGATATTGCAGTTGGAAATGTGAAAAAATGACGATTTTTTCAAAATTTTCCCAATTTTGGCGCTTTTAATAAATAAACACAATTTCTATCGGTCTATTTTTTCCGCCTAAATGAAGCACAACATGTGGCGAAAAAACAATGTCAGAATCGCTTGGATATGCAAAACCTTTCTGGTGTTTTTCCATGTTAAAGTGACACATGTCAGATTTGCAAAATTTGGCCTGGTCATTAAGGCGCAAACAGGCTTGGTCACTAAGGGGTTAAATAGTCTACTCACATGCTTCCATATGCTTTCAAAGTGGCAATCAAGGTTGCTCCCTAGGGAAAGGAATTGGATGAGGAAGAACAGAAGACACACATTGCAGAGGCTTGGCAGGGCATGGTAGAGACCCTCTATGAAATTGTGGGCGATAGCCCACAATGCTGATGAGAATTGCTGATAAATTAATGTATGATAATAATTACAATCCCATCCCACCTACGTCACAAAATTTTATGAGCCACAAATGTGGGCATAAAGGAGACTCAGATGCCAGTACTTCTACACATCTCCACAATTCAACAACCCATTCTAAAACAAAATGGAAGGAGCAACACACGTGTATAAGCATGTATGTCAGCAGGAGCGTTTTGAATGTTTAATTCTTTTGTCAAAGGCATAGGGTGTACCAATAGGTCTCGTTGTTTTTTAGGGACTAGAAGGCGTTTTTGATAGTCACGGTTTCCAGGTTAGTAGGAATTTGTTGTATGTTCTATTGCTCTTACCTATGAGTTCCTCAAATCTGCATAGTTCATTTACTTTGGCTAGCCACTGATTTGCAGTAGGAGGGTCGGGTTGTTGCCATTTGATTGGGATCAGTGCTTTGGCTGCCATTATGAGGTGTGTGATTAGGTTTGTCTTGGAGGGTTTGTAATTAGAGGAAGGTTTAGCCAGGATAATGTATTCAGGGAGGAGCTTGAAGTTTCTAACAGAGACTTCTTGAATCTTTGACTCTATTTGGTCCCAGAAGGACCATATTGCTGAACATGACCACCAAATGTGTAGTAAAAAGCCCGTCTGGGCACCACATCGCCAGCAGAGTTTTGAGTCAGCTAGTTTATTGGCAAAGAGCCATTCAGGCAATCTATACCATCTTGTTAATAACTTGCAATGATTTTCTTGAAGCCTAACACACTTGGAGTGGCCATGTGAGCTGCCCAACACGACTCTCAGATCCTCATCAGATAGTTTTAGATTCAGCTCCCTCTCCCACGAGATAATGAAAGCTGGTCTGCCCACCTCTTGAGGTGTAATGAATTTCTTTTCAATCAGAGAGAGTTTTCTGCAGGAGCTGTTACAAGTTGTCATTACACGCTCTAGCTCTGAGAATGGGCGTGAGGATGGGTAAGATTGGTTGAATTGCTCTAGGGTTTTGTATAGATGTAGGTAGGATAAGTAGTTGAGGGGTGGCATTGTTGTCTGAGAGAGTAAATTTTCTACATATTGTTTATTTTGGGGTATGCGTGCCAGCCAAAGGTCTGTGATAGAAAGCTTCTCCAGTGCGAACCATATTTTTTCTGTATGGATGTCTAGTTTCAACCCCAGGAATTCCGGTATTAAAGATAGGGGGGCAGCAGGAGATGGATGGGGAGCTAATTCCGCTCGGTGGGCGTCCCAAGTCTCACATGCACCTTTCAATAGAGGGTCAAAGGTGGCCTTCCTGTATGTTTTTTTCAGACGTAGCCACATGTCTCTAAGGAAATGTTTACCATAGGAGGCCAAAAAAGAGATAGTTGCAGCACACCAGAAAAAATAGGAGAAAATACTCACTAGAGCCACGATATAGTCTTGTTGATGCAGCGCTGAAATTAGATGCAGACCCTTCGTCCAAATAGTATCCAAATCGCCAAGCGGTGTTTCAGCAGCATCGGGGGTTTTTGAAAAGATGAATGAACTGATGAGTTTAAAACTTCACCTTTATTTCGTCCCGCATAAAAATACTGTGCTTCCCCTATACTGCTGCTAGTGATATGCTACTGGGGCATGTCTAGACTGCTACTACTACTGAAATAGAACTAAGACTGTGCTCCCCCTATACTGCTGCTAGTGATATGTTACTGGGGCCTGTCTAGACTGCTACTACTACTGAAATGGAACTAATACTGTGCTCCCCCTATACTGCTGCTTCGGAATGGTTACCGGGGCCTGTCTTGACTGCTACTATTACTGAAATGGGTGGTTGGGCAGCATGTTACCCAGGAGAAGTGGCAGCGGAGTGTCATGCAGGCAGTGATTGTGCTCTGTTGGAGGTAGTGCGGTGCTTAGCTAAGGTATGCCTTGCTAATGAGGAGTTTTCAGAAGTAAAAATTGTTGGGGGTGGGCCACTCTTGCCGCTATTGTGGCTTAATAGTTGGACCTGGGAACTTGAGATGCAGGCCAACATGTAGCCCCCCGCCTGCCCTATCCGTTTCTGTGTCGTTCCCATCACTTTCTTGAATTTCCCAGATTTTCACAAATAAAAACCTTAGCGGAGCATAGGTCCCATACAAAAATGCTCGGGTCGCCCATTGACTTCAATGGGGTTCGATACTCGAAACGAACCCTCGAGCATCGCGGGAAATTCGACTCGAGTAACGAGCACCCGAGCATTTTGGTGCTCGCTCATCTCTAAATGTAACACTTCCTCCAGAAATAGCTAAAAAACGTAAGAGTTCCTCCGGTTTTACCTGGTCTGAGATAGCAATAGAATATTTAGGTGTCAAGATAACTAAAAACTCGGAACACCTCTTTGATAGCAACTTTACCCCAGTTCTCGAAAATATTTCCTCCTCTTTGCAAACATATGATCTACCAGTGATCTCTTGGTTTGGCCACAGAAATCTCATACAAACCTATCTGGTCCCTAAGATCCTATATAAAATGCAAATGCTGCCAATTCCTCTTCCTAATGCCTTCTTTAAGCAAATCAGAACAAAATTTTCAAGATTCATATGGAAACATAGGAGACCCCGTCTAGCCCATAATCTTCGGGTGCAAAGAAGAGAGCTAGGGGGAATCAACCTTCCTGACATGTCTCACTATTATAAATCAATCCAGCTAACTAGATGGCTGGAATTAACTAATCCCTCGAAAAACAAAATAGTGAGGAGCTTAGCACCGGCCTCCTATGGTATCCAAATCGCCAAGCGGTGTTTCATTAGCATCGGGGGTTTTTGAAAAGATGAATGAACTGATGAGTTTAAAACTTCACCTTTATTTCGTCCCGCATAAAAATAACAGCAACGTTTCGGCTGTACTCCTGACAGCCTTTGTCAAGCCAATGCATAAAAAATGGATACCTCTGCAGTCATTAAATAACCCGTCACCAACATCCACACCCAATTAAAATGTATAAAACATTGTGATCAAGCCTAACAGTTTGTTACCTGTGAGCTGATTGAAGCCTTCTTGGACCGAGCAGCTGAATCCACTCTTCAGTCTGATGTAGAAGACCCAGTCCGGTGTCTGTGTCATCATAGTGCGCACCTGCATGGCTCCTCCCCTGTGCAGCGTCAACCCGCCTTCCAGTACTATCCACTGGCCCTCACCTTAGGCGTGATGACGTCCATACCAACGCGTCGCTCGCGTGACGTCACCACGTAGCGCCATCGGCATAGTCTTCTCCTCTATCAGTCCCTCCCCCTGGCACCTGTCACTTGTTGCCAGGGGTTCTCTGACGTTTCCTACTCTCAGCGTCCTGACGTCAACCATTCCGGCCGTACCATCGCGTCGCTCGCGCAGTATTAGTTCCATTTCAGTAGTAGTTGCAGTCTAGACAGGCCCCAGTAACAATTCCAAAGCAGCAGTATAGGGGGAGCACTGTATTAGTTCCATTTCAGTAGTAGTAGCAGTCTAGACAGGCCCCAGTAACATATCACTAGCAGCAGTATTGTCGTGGATTTCCTTTTGCGTCCAACAACTTACTTAGGAATGTTTACACCCTTTCCAGATTAATTCTGATTGATTATATGCGCATAAGAAGATTTCACGATGACACAGGTTCAGCATGTATAAGCTTCCTCAATTCTGCTTTAATGTTGGGCACGCAGCCTCTTTTAAAAGAGTTTAACATATCTGCCCATCTGGGCAGGTCAAAGATTACATAGATACAACGTATTGTTTAATTATTGGATAAGCATCTTGCAATTCTTCCATCCTCCGATCATCTGTGATTGGCCATCAGGTGGTGGATGAGACGAGTGGGTTGTCTTGGACCCACGTGTGGTTCCTCCGTTGTGATTGGATATTACATCATGAATTAGTAATTGCACAAACCTCCCATGTTATTTGCATAAGTTTCCAGTAAAACTGCTTGGGTTATTATTGCGGTAGCTGTTTTCAGACTGCGGTTATCTATGTCTGATTTCTACTTCTCCTAAAATTACAAAACAGATGGAAAATGTAACGTGTTTATACTATATATTATCTTGTCAGCAAATTTTAGGGAATAGAAGTTTCATCACAGGAAGTAGAGATATTGCATAGATGTAAGAACATACATCTATATCTGTATCAGAACAGAAGGCAAACATGACATTTTGTTATACAAGAATACAGGTTCATTGTCCACTACCAAAGGTCCACAATCCAGAATATAGATATATTGGGTTTCCACTACAGTATAGGGGGAGCACAGTATTAGTTCCATTTCAGTAATAGTAGCAGTCAAGACAGGCCCCAGTAACAATTCCAAAGCAGCAGTATAGGAGGAGCACAGTATTAGTTCCATTTCAGTAGTAGTAGCAGTCTAGACAGGCTGCAGTAACATATCACTAGCAGCAGTATAGGGGGAGCACATTATTTGTTCCATTTCAGTAGTAGTAGCAGTCAAGACAGGCCCCAGTAACAATTCCAAAGCAGCAGTATAGGGGGAGCACAGTATTAGTTCCATTTCAGTAGTAGTAGCAGTCTAGACAGGCCCCAGTAACATATCACTAGCAGCAGTATAGGGGGAGCACAGTCTTAGTTCCATTTCAGTAATAGTAGCAGTCAAGACAGGCCCCAGTAACAATTCCGAAGCAGCAGTATAGGGGGGGGCACAGTATTAGTTCCATTTCAGTAGTAGTAGCAGTCTAGACAGGTCCCAGTAACATATGACTAGCAGAAGTATAGGGGGAGCACAGTATTAGTTCCATTTCAGTCAAGACAGGCCCCAGTAACATATCACTAGCAGCAGTATAGGGGGAGCACAGTCTTAGTTCCATTTCAGTAATAGTAGCAGTCAAGACAGGCCCCAGTAACAATTCCGAAGCAGCAGTATAGGGGGAGCACAGCATTAGTTCCATTTCAGTAGTAGTAGCAGTCAAGACAGGCCACAGTAACATTCCCGCTGCAGCAGTTTAGGGAGATAACAGTCTCTATCACATTTCAGTAGTTGCAGTATAGACAAGGCCCCAGTTACATTTATGTAGCAAAAGTGTAGGCCAACCCCACACACCTTGCTGTACCATGAGTGCAGGCGAAGCCCATAAAAATTACTAGGATTACACTGTAGGCGAGGGCCCAATAAAATTGGTGTACCAACAGTACTAATGTACCTCAGAAAAATTGCCCATGGCAGTACATTGAGCTCCATAGACACAGCATTGGAACTTTGTTAAGATGGGGAAAGGTGATCCTAAGAAGCCCAGAGGAAAGATGTCCTCCTATGCTTACTTTGTGCAGACGTGCAGAGAAGAGCACAAGAAAAAACATCCTGATGCATCTGTAAACTTTGCAGAATTCTCTAAGAAGTGCTCAGAATGGTGGAAGACTATGTCTGCTAAAGAGAAAGGAAAGTTTGAAGATATGGCGAAAGCAGACAAAGTCCGCTATGAAAGTGAAATGAAATCTTATATACCACCTAAAGGAGAAACAAAGAAGAAATTTAAGGATCCAAATGCACCAAAGAGACCACCATCAGCTTTCTTCTTGTTCTGCTCTGATTTCCGTCCTAAAATCAAGGGAGAACACCCAGGTCTGACCATTGGAGATGTTGCAAAGAAACTAGGAGAGATGTGGAATAACACTTCATCAGAAGACAAGGTGCCTTACGAAAAGAAAGCTGCCAAACTGAAGGAAAAGTACAAGAAGGATATGACCTCATATCGATCAAAAGGCAAACCAGAGGCAGCAAAAAAGGCACCTGCTAAGCCTGAAAAAAGCAAGAAAGCAGAGGATGATGATGACGAAGATGATGAAGAAGAGGAAGATGAGGAAGACGAAGAAGAGGAAGAGGAGGATGATGATGAATGAGCAATCGCCATGAGCGTTTTTGTTTTTTTTGGTTTTTATTTTGTCTATATAGCATTTAACCCCCCCTGTACACAGCTCACTCATTTTTAAAGACAAAAAAAACAAAAAAAAAAAACCAAATCGAATATAAGAATGTGTAAGATTTGTTTTTAAACTGTACAGTGTCCTTTATTTTCTTTATTTTTCTGTATAGTTAACACACTACCAGCTGTGTCTTTAGACTTCCCTGTCTTTTTTTTTTTTTTTTTTGTTATTCCTCTTTTGTGGTTTTCAATGGCCACTAACCTTGCCTGGTACAGGATGGGGTTTGTAAATTGGCATGGAAATTTGAGCAGGTTCATGTTGTGCACAGACTAGTTATATGGGGATGTAGATCTTTTCATCTTCAGTTGTCTAGCATCATAATTGTTGTTCTGTTTAACTGAATACCACTCTGTAATTGCATAAAAAGGAAAAAAAAGTTGCAAATGTTTTGTTGACATTCTGATTGCTTCTAAGTAAATACAATTTTTTTTTATTATAAAAAAAAAAAAAAAAAAATTGCCCATGCCCAACCAAGAGGGCAGGTGAAACCCATTAATTGCTTAGCGTACTGTGGCTTAATTTGTAACTAGGCCTGGAGGCAGCTCAGTTAAAATAAAAATTGGTTCAGGTGCAAGTTTCAACGCTTTAATGAGAATTGAAATGTATAAACATTGTTTACAAATGTAATATGGCTGAGCCTTGTGGGCCTAAGAAAAATTGCCCGTTCGGCGTGATTGCGCGAGGTTTCAGGAGGAGGAGCAGGAGGAGGACAATGAATATAATACACAGATTGATGAAGCTAAAAGGTCCCCATTTTTTATGGTGATAGAGAACGATGCTTCCATCCGCGGGTGCAGCCTACGTATTGTTTAGGTACCCGCTACTTGGGTGTTAAATAGAGATGAGCAAACGTACTCGTCCGAGCTTGATACTCGTTCGAGTATTAGCGTGTTCGAGATGCTCGTTACTCGTAACGAGTACCACGCGATGTTCGGGTTACTTTCACTTTCATCTCTGAGACGTTAGCGCGCTTTTCTGGCCAATAGAAAGACAGGGAAGGCATTACAACTTCCCCCTGCGACGTTCAAGCCCTATACCACCCCCCTGCAGTGAGTGGCTGGCGAGGTCAGGTGTCACCCGAGTATAAAAATCGGCCCCTCCCGCGGCTCGCCACAGATGCGTTCTGACATACTTTAGGGAAAGTGCTATCTTGGTGGAGCTGCTATAGGGAGAGTGTTAGGAGTATTTTAGGCTTCAAGAACCCCAACGGTCCTTCTTAGGGCGACATCTAACCATGTGCAGTACTGTGGAGGCTGCTTTTTGCAGTGTTGCACTTTTTTTTTTTGGTATATCGGCCGTGCAGAGCATTGCGCCCTGCGGTAATACTCCAGGGCCAGAAGCGCTTAGGCAGGGACAGAAGACATATTGATTGAATATAGGCAGTGGGCCTTTGCAAAAACATTTGGGGAAAAAAATCTATTTGGGCTGCCTGTGAGTGTCCTCAGTGTTCTGGGTCTCTGCTGGGTGTAGTAGTTCTCCAAATTCATATGCAGCCAGCTAAGTGTTACAGCAGGCTTGCGCAAAATTATTTCCTGGCGTTCCGTAAGCGAAGTCAGCCTCCAACCACAGGCCAATAAGCGGCACATTTAATTACAGCGTTGTGTTTCTGCATTACTGGTAATACAGCATGCTGAGGGGTAGGGGTAGGCCTAGAGGACGTGGACGCGGCCGAGGACGCGGAGGCCCAAGTCAGGGTGTGGGCACAGGCCGAGCTCCTGATCCACGTGTATCGCAGCTGACTGCTGCAGGATTAGGAGAGAGGCACGTTTCTGGCATCCCCACATTCATTGCACAATTAATGGGTCCACGCGGTAGACCTTTATTAGAAAATGAGCAGTGTGAGCAGGTCCTGTCGTGGATGGCAGAAAGTGCATAAAGCAATCTATCATCCACCCACAGTTCTGCGCTGTCCACTGCTGCAACTCAGAATCCTCTGGCTGCTGCTCCTCCTTCCTCCCAGCCTCCTCACTCCATTACAATGACACATTCTGAGGAGCAGGCAGACTCTCATGAACTGCTCTCGGGCCCCTGCCCAGAATGGGGAGCAATGGTTCCGAATCCTCTCCCACTGGAGGAGTTTATCGTGACTGATGCCCAACCATTGGAAAGTTCCCGGGGTCCGGGGGATGAGGCTGGGGACTTCCGGCAACTGTCTCAAGACCTTTCAGTGGGTGAGGAGGACGATAACGATGAGACACAGTTGTCTATCAGTGAGGTAGTAGTAAGGGCAGTAAGTCCGAGGGAGGAGCGCACAGAGGATTCGGAGGAAGAGCAGCAGGACAATGAGGTGACTGACCCCACCTGGTTTGCTACGCCTACTGAGGACAGGTCTTCAAAGGGGGAGGCAAGGGCAGCAGCAGGTCAGGTTGCAAGAGGCAGTGCGGTGTCCAAGGGTAGAGGCAGGGCCAGACCGAATAATCCACCAACTGTTTCCCAAAGCGCCCCCTCGCGCCATGCCACCCTGCAGAGGCAGAGGTGCTCAAAGTTCTGGCAGTTTTTCACTGAGAGTGCAGACGACCGACGAACAGTGGTGTGCAACCTTTGTCGCGCCATGATCAGCCGGGGAGCCACCACCACCAGCCTCACCACCACCAGCATGCGCAGACATATGATGGCCAAGCACCCCACAAGGTGGGACGAAGGCCGTTCACCACCTCCGGTTTGCACCACTGCCTCTCCCCCTGTGCCCCAACCTGCCACTGAGATCCAACCCCCCTCTGAGGACACAGGCACTACCGTCTCCTGGCCTGCACCCACACCCTCACCTCCGCTGTCCTCGGCCCCATCCACCAATGTCTGTCAGCGCACCGTCCAGCCGTCGCTAGCGCAAGTGTTTGAGCGCAAGCGCAAGTACGCCGCCACGCACCCGCACGCTCAAGCGTTAAACGTGCACATTGCCAAATTTATCAGCCTGGAGATGCTGCTCAACTGAGATATTGGATAGATTTAATTCGCCCAGCGAAGGACCCACTACTGCGTGCTCTCGCTGAGAAAGTACATGGTGTCTCCTTTTTGGAAGACTTATGGTTCCCAATCAAGAATACATGTAGAGCAAAAAATTTCAACCCCTTGCTTAGAGGCCCCTTCAAGATCTGGGATGGGCTCAGTGAAACCTTAGCTGCAAAACCCCCACCAAAGACTCCACTTCGGACCTTGCGCAAACTGTTGGGACTTCCTCGGGATCCGGGGATAGACAGTATCTGGAGAGAGGCACATGACGGGCTGGTAGAAGACCTACAAGCCTTAGTACACAAAACTCCTGAGGAGATGAGACAGACCCTGCTTCCCTGCCAGATCTTCTCTTTCTTGTAGATATAACATATCCATAAGACCTTCAGTGAATTCCAGGCAAAATATAAATCCTCCCGTCCTAAAACTCAATTTGAAAGCTCTCTCAGCGAAAACAATTCTAAAATGCATAAAATCTCAAATCTGAGAAGACTTTTTATCGCAGACAGAGACTTCCCAAACCCACCTTTCTCACATCGTGGGAAAAGGAACTAGGAATTTCACTAGGAAATTTCACTCGGAGGCCAATTTAATACTGAAGACAGCCTATGGCCTATCTCCATGCATTCTTATGCAAAAGAGCCATTATAAGTTGCTAGTTAGATGGTACAAAACCCCACAATGGCTATTTAATTATAAACTAGCACCCCACAATAGATGCTGGAGATGTGACTCTGATATCGGATCCTACTCACACATCTGGTGGGACTGCCCAGACATTAGACCCTACTGGAGAGAGGTCGACAAAGTTCTCTGATCGGTCCACCCAAACCTAACTATAAGAGCAGAAATGATCTTTCTATGGAAGCCTTCACCTAGCTTCCATCCTCTGAAAAACAAGCTGACGGCCTTCCTTTTGGACACCGCCAAAGCTCTGATCCTGCTAAACTGGCTGCAAAAGACACCCCCTCCCATGACAAATTTCTCCAGATTTGGGGCCCATGGAGGGAGCTGAGACATAATTCCCTAGCCCAAGGGACCTCGAAAAGTGTATAAGATAAAGAGCAGGACTGCCCCCCCCCCCCCCCCCCCCGGGACCAGATTTGGCAGGCTCTCACTTCTAAGCCACTGGGCCCATTGAGACCTAAGGCGTTGAATTTCGGCCACGGACTACAGTTGGAGCTTGTAGCGCTCGCCGGCACGGAGTGGGTAAGAACCGCAGAACACACTTCTAGGAGTCCGACTCCTCACCTATCTACGCCCCTACCCCCCCCTTCTTCCTATCCCCAACTAATAATCTGTCCCCCCACTCCCTCCCTTCCTCCCCTCCCCACTATCTTTCTCTCTTTATTTGTTCTTCGTAACAAACGTTTGCTTTCTACTCCCCAGTTTGTGTACCTATATCTTGCAGGTAAAATAGTTATTAAGAGCATGATCTACAGATGCTCTTACTTGTTATTGACTAATTTGAATTTCTCCAAGCATCGCACAAAATGATGTTGGAACCTCTGTCAGGAAGAGTAATTTTTTCTGTCCCCAGCTTCATATCACAATTTATGGGTCCGCGTGGTAGACCTTTATTACAAACAGAGCAGTGTGAGCAGATCCTGTCATGGATGGCAGAAAATGCATCCAGTCTTCTACATAGTCCACTACTCCCAGCCTAGGGACTGCAACTCTGAATCCTTTGGCTGCTGCTCCTCCTTCCTCCCAGCCTCCTAACTCCATGAAAATGACATATTCGGAGCAGGCAGACTCCCAAGAACTGTTCTCGGGTCCCTGCCATGAGTGGGAAAAAATGGTTCCTCTCCCACCTGAGGAGTTTGTCGTGACCGATGCCCAACCTTTGGAAAGTTCCCAGAGTCAGGGTGATGAGGCTGGGGACTTCCGGCAATTGTCTGAAAAGCTTTTTGTGTGTGAGGAGGATGATGATGATGAGACACAGTTGTCTATCTGTGAGGTAGTAGTAAGGGCAGTAAGTCAGAGGGAGGAGCGCACTGAGGATTCGGAGGAAGAGCAGTTGGACGATAAGGTGACTGACCCCACCTGGTTTGCTAAGCCTACTGAGGACAGGGCTTCAGAGCGGAAGGCAAGTGCAGCAGCAGGACAGGTTGCAAGAGGCAGTGGGGTGGCCAGGGGGAAAGGCGGGGCCAGAGCGAAGAATCCCCCAACTATTTCCCAAAGCACCACCTCACGGCAAGCCTCTGTGCAGAGGGCTAGGTGTTCAAAGGTGTGGATGTTTTTCAGTGAGAGCGCGGACGACTGATGAACAGGGGTGTGCAACCTGTGTCGCGCCAAGATCAGCCGGGGAGCCACTACTTCCAGCCTCACCACCACCAGCATGCGCAGGCATATGATGGCCAAGCTCCCTACAAGATGGCACGAAGGCCTTTCACCTCCAGGTCACACCACTGCCTCTTCCCCTGTGCCCCAACCTGCCACTTTCAGGACGCAGGCACGAGCGCCTCCCGGCCTGCACCCACACCCTCATCTCCACTGTCCTTCACCCCATCCAGCAATGTCTCTCAGCGCAGCGTTCAGCTGTCGCTAGCACAAGCGTTGGAGCGAAAGCACAAATACGCTGCCACGCACCCGCACGCACAAGCTTTAAACGTGCACATTACCAAATTAATCAGCCTGGAGGTGCTGCTGTACAGGCTTATGGAAATGGAGGCTTTCAAAAACATGATGGCTGCGGCGGTCCCGCGTTACTCGGTCCCCAATCACCACTATTTTTCCCAGTGTGCCGGCCCTTCACTAACACATCTCCCACAACATTAATCATGTCCTCACCAACACGGTTACTGGGAAGGTATACTTAACCACGGGCACGTGGACAAGTACTGGCAGGCAGGGCCACTATATCTCCCTGACGGCACATTGGGTGTATTTGGTGGAGGCTGGGACCGAGTCAGAGCCTGGGACCGCTCACGTCCTACCAACACCCCTAGAACAGTGGGTCCTACCTCGGTGCTGGTATCTGCGGAGTTTTATGCCACCTCCTCCAAACCCTCCCCCTCCTCCTCCTCCGCCACCTCTACCTCTCAATTCAGAAGTGTGAGGACGTCGTCAGCAGTCAGTATCGTGCGGCGTGGCAGCACAGTGGTGGGCAAGCTTCAGCAGGCCATGCTGAAACTAATCAGCTTAGGTGACAAGAGGCACACAGCCCCCGAACTGTTTCAGGGTCTGACAGAGCAGACCAACTTCTGGCTTTCGCCGCTGGGCCTCCAACCGGGCATGGTCGTGGTTCAGCAGTTTCTGAAAAACTACCCGCACTTGTCTGACCTACTCGGCAACGTGCGCCGCATCTGCGCACATTTCCGCAAGTCCACCACGGACGCTGCCACCCTGAGGACCCTGCAACATCGGTTTCAGCTGCCAGAGCACCGACTGATGTGCGACGTGCCCACATGCTGGAATTCTACGCTGCACATGTTGGCCAGGCGGTACGAGCATCGTAGAGCAATAGTGGAATACCAGCTGCAACATGGGTGGCAGAGTGGTAGTCAACCTCCCCAATTCTTTACTGAGGAGTGGGCATGGATGGCAGATATCTGCCAGGTACTCAGAAACTTTAGGGAGTCAACCCAGATGGTGAGCAGCGATGCGGCAATCATTAGCGTTACCGTCCCGCTGCTTTGCCGGCTCAGAAGTTCGATGCAAAGCATAAAGGCTGACGCTTTGCGGTTGGAACAGGAGATGGGGGATGACAGTATGTCGCTTGTCTATATCTCAGCGCATTTTGGAGGAGGGGGAGGAGCAGGAGGAGGAGGGGGAAGAGACAGCTGGGCTCACTGCAGAGGGTACCCATGCTGCTTGCCTCTCATCTGTTCAGCGTGTATGGGCTGAAGAGGAGGAGGATCCTGAAAGTCATATTCCTAGTGAGGACAGCGATGTGTTGCGTACTAGTGCCCTGGCACACATGGCTGACTTCATGTTAGGCTGCCTTTCTCGTGAGCCTCGCGTTAGACGCATTCTGGCCAACACGGATTACTGGGTGTACACCCTTCTCGACCCACGGTATAAGGAGAACCTTTTCACTCTCATTCCCAAAGAGGAATAGAGTATGAGAGTGATGCAATACCACAGGACCCTGGTGGAAAAAGTGATGCTAAACTTCCCATCTAACAGCGCTAGTGGCAGAAGATGCAGTTCCAAGGGCCAACTAGCAGGGGAGGCGCGGGGATCAGACAGCATGTCCAGCACAGGCAGGGAAACACTCTCCAAGGCCTTTGCCAGCTTTATGGCTCCCCAGCAAGACTGTGTCACCACTCCCCAGTCAAGATTCGGAGGGAGCACTGTAAAAAGATGGTGAGGGAGTACGTAGCCGATCATACCACCGTCCTCCGTACAACTATTGGTTTCAAAACTGGCATGAACTTGCGCTGTACGCCCTGGAGGAGCTGGTCTGCCCTGCCGCTAGCATCTTGTCAGTGAGGGTGTTTAGTGCAG
The DNA here is from genome assembly GCA_035609135.1 of Eleutherodactylus coqui. Classification (NCBI taxonomy): domain Eukaryota; kingdom Metazoa; phylum Chordata; class Amphibia; order Anura; family Eleutherodactylidae; genus Eleutherodactylus; species Eleutherodactylus coqui. The sequence continues at coordinate 16,195,309 of CM069411.1, forward strand.
CTGGGGGAATTATCACGGATAAGCGTACCCGCCTGTCAACTGCCAGTGCCGACATGCTTACATTCATAAAGATGAACAAAGGCTGGATTCCCCCAGACTTCTCTTCTCCACCGGCGGAGAGCAGCGGAACCTAAAGATTCTTTTCGCTGCAACCGCGAGATAAAAGCATTCTCTATCACCGGAAAAAAGGGGGAATTAGCTTTGTCAATCACTCTCGAATATTATTACTCCTCCTCCTCCTCCTCCTAAAACAGCATGTCATCACGCTGAACTGCCAATTTTTCTGCGGACCAAAAGGCTCTGCTTATAATTTTTTTTACAATTTTTCAAAATTTCAAAAGTATTGATACTTTAACAGAAACCAATTTTTTTTCAAAGGGCTGCCTCCAGGCTCTGTTACAAATCAAGTAATACCGAGCTGTATCTTTCTGGGTTTCACCTGCCCTCGCAGTTGGTAATTTTTCAGGGGTACACTTGTACTCTTGGTACACCAATTTTTCTGGCCCCTGCCTATACTGTTATCTAACTAATTTTTCCAGCCTTCGCCTACACTCATTGTACACCAATGTTCCAGGGGTTTGCCTATACTCTTGCTACAGAAATGTTACAAGGGTCAGCCTATACGTCTTGTACAGAAATTTTACAGGGATCTGCCTATAACTTTGCTACAGAAATGTTATTGGGTTCCGTCTATACTTTTACTACAGAAATGTTACAGCGGTCTGCCTATACCTTTTCTACAGGAATGTTACAGATGTCTGCCTATACCTTTGCTACAGAAATGTTACTGGGGTCTGCTTATACCTTTGCTACAGAAATGTTAATCGGGTTTGCCTATACCTTTGCTACTGAAATGTTACTGGGGTCTGCCTATATTATGGGTGCACAAAGACTTCCCATCGCGGTGTTTTACCTATCTGGCACAAATACACTGACTGACTAGGGCAGAAATGTGGGCCGAGGCCAAGGTCCTTGTCCGGGTGAAACTCTCCCATGTTTGGGCACTCTGATTTCTTCCTGTGTAATACCATCTCTGTGCACTGACAGCATAGGCGAGCCCAAGGAACTCAAAGACTTCCCCTTGCGGTGTTGAGCTATCTGACACCTACACATAATGAATTGTGTGGGGACACATGGATTTCCCATTGCTATGTAAGACAGGGCACCTTGGGTCACACAAGGTGGAGGCTGGGACAGGCCCTGACTCAGGGGCAACTCACATACTTCCCACACAGACTATAGCGGGTCCTGGTCATAGTTTCTTGGCCTTGTTATGCCCCTGGCTCCTCCTGCTTAGGGTCAGGGGATCAGCACTGGGCAACATGTATTTTCTCTCGTGTTACCACAGTTATCTGAGGCACTGGTCTGGGCCAAGCAAAAGGAGCGTTACTGCATTAATGAGACGTTCACTGCTGTACTAGCATCGGAGTCGCTTTATGCCCACGATTGCTGAGGGTGTGGGCAGAGGCCGAGGTCCTCGACGGAGTGAAAGACTGTCACGTTTGGGCACTGTAATTGCTTCACGTTTAATACTTTCCTTGGGTTCCTTTGGCTCGCCTATGCTGTGGGTGCACAAAGACGTTCCATAGCAGTGTTTTACCTGTCTGGCACAAATACACTGACTGACTTGGGTAGGGTGCAGAGTGCAGATGGCTTTCCCCTTGCGGTGTTGATTGAGCTATCAGACACCTACACAGAATGAATTGTGTGGGTACTCATGGATTTTTCATTGCTATGTTACTCAGGGCACCTTGGGTCACACAAGTTGGAGGCTGGGACAGACCCTGACCAAGGGCCGACTCACATACTTCCCACACAGACTATAGCGGGTCCTGGTCATGGTTTCTTGGCCTTGTTATGCCACCTCCTCCTCCTACTTGGGGTCAGGGGATCAGCCCTGTGCAACATGTATTTTCTCTCGTGTTACCACAGTTATCTGAGGCACTGGTTTGGGCCAAAGAAAAGGAGCGTTACTGATTTAATGAGACATTCACTGCTGTACTAGCATCGGAGTCCGCTTTATGCGCACGATTGCTGAGGGTGTGGGCAGAGGCCAATGTCCTGGGGGAAATGCAACTGCGCCAGGTTTGGCCCGTGGAACTTGTTCCTGGTTAATCCAGTCTCTGGAGCGGTGAAAGCAACTGTAATTGATTTAATGAGATGTTCACTGATGTACTAGCATCGGAGTCCGCTTTATGCCCACGATTGCTGAGGGTGTGGGCAGAGGCCTATATCCTAGGAGAAATGCAAATGCGCCAGGTTTGGCTCATGGAACTTCTTCCTGGTTAATCCAGTCATTAGAGCAGTAAAAGCAACCGTAACTGACTTAATGAGACGTTCACTACTGTACTAGCATCGGAGTCTGCTTTATGCCCACAATTGCTGAGGGTGTGGGCAGAGGCCTATGTCCTGGGGAAAATGCAACTGCACCAGGTTTGGCCCGTGGAACTTCTTCCTGGTTAACCATGGCTTTGGAGCGGTGAAAGCAAACGTAACTGATTTAATGAGACGTTCACTGCTGTACTAGCAATGGAGTCCGCTTTATGCCAATGATTGCTGAGGGTGTGGGCAGAGGCCTATGTCCTGGGGGAAATGCAACTGCGCTAGGTTTGGCCCGTGGACCATCTTCCTGGTTAATCCAGTCATTAGAGCAGTAAAAGCAACCGTAACTGACTTAATGAGACGTTCACTACTGTACTAGCATCGGAGTCCGCTTTATGCCCACAATTGCTGAGGGTGTGGGCAGAGGCCTATGTCCTGGGGAAAATGCAACCGCGCCAGGTTTGGCCCGTGGACCATCTTCCTGGTTAATCCAGTCATTAGAGCAGTAAAAGTAACTGTAACTGACTTAATGAGACATTCACTACTGTACTAGCATCGGAGTCCGCTTTATGCCCACAATTGCTGAGGGTGTGGGCAGAGGCCTATGTCCTGGGGGAAATGCAACTGAGGCAGGTTTGGCCCATGGAACTTCTTCCTGGTTCGTCCAGGCTTTGGACCGGTGAAAGCAACCGTAACTGATTTAATGAGACGGTCATAGTTTCTTGGCCTTGTTATGCCCCTTGCTCCTCCTGCTTGGGGTCAGGGGATCAGCACTGGGCAACATGTATTTTCTCTCGTGTTACCACAGTTATCTGAGGCACTGGTCTGGGCCAAGCAAAAGGAGCGTTACTGCATTAATGAGACGTTCACTACTGTACTAGCATCGGGGTCCGCTTTATGCCCACGATTGCTGAGGGTGTGGGCAGAGGCCTATGTCCTGGGGAAAATGCAACCACGCCAGGTTTGGCCCATGGACCATCTTCCTGGTTAATCCAGTCATTAGAGCAGTAAAAGTAACTGTAACTGACTTAATGAGACATTCACTACTGTACTAGCATCGGAGTCCGCTTTATGCCCACAATTGCTGAGGGTGTGGGCAGAGGCCTATGTCCTGGGGGAAATGCAACTGCGCCAGGTTTGGCCTGCGGAACTTCTTCCTGGTTCATCCAGTTTTTGCAGCGATGAAAGCAACCGCAACTAATTAAATAAGACGTTCACAGCTGTACTAGCATCGGAGTCTGCTTTATGCCCACAATTGTTGAGGGTGTGGACAGAGGCCGAGGTCTTCGGCAGAGTGAAAGTCTGCCATGTTTGGGAACTGTAATTGCTTTATGTTTAATATTTTCCTTAGGTTCCTTTGGCTCGCCTATGCTGTGAGTGCACAAACACTTCCCATAGTGGTGTTTTACCTGTCTAACACAAATACACTGACTGACTAGGGCAGAAAAGTAGGCCGAGGCACTCAGCGTGATGAAACTCTGCCATGTTTGGGCACTCTGATTTCCCCATGTGTAATACCATGCTCGAGTTCCTTGGGCTCACCTATGCTGTGAGTGCACAAAGACTTCCCATTGCGTTGTTTTACCTGTCTGGCACAAACACACTGACTGACTAGGGCAGAAATGTAGGCCGAGGCCCTTAGCGGGGTGAAACTCTGCCATGTTTGGGCACTCTGATTTACTCATGTGTAATACCATGCTTGAGTTCCTTGGGCTCGCCTATGCTGTGACTGCACAAAAACCTCCCATTGTGTTGCTTTACCTGTCTGGCACAAATACACTGACTGACTAGGGTAGAAATGTGGGCCGAGGTCCTTGGCGGAGTAAACTCTGCCTTGTTTGGGCGCTCTGATTTCTTCTTGTGTAATACCATCTTTGTGCACCAACAGCATAGGCAAGCCCAAGCAACTCAAAGACTTTCCATTGCGGTGTTGAGCTATCTAACACCTACACAGAATGAATTGTGTGGGGACACATGGATTTCCCATTGCTATGTAACTCAGGGCACCTTGGGTCACAGAAGGTGGAGGCTGGGACAGGCCCTGACCCTGAGCCCGCTCACGTGCTTCCCACACAGAGTATTGCTGCATTGTGGAGATGTGTAGAAGTGCTGGCACCTGAGTCCCCTTTATGCCCATGTTTGCGGCTCCTCACAATTTTGTGACGGAGGTGGCACGGGATTGGAATGATGATCGTAAGTCAATTTATCATCAGTTCTCAACAGCATTGAGGGCTATCGCCCACACTTTCAAATAGGGTCGCTGCCTGGCCCTGCCAACCCTCTGCAGTGTGTGCCTCCAGTTTCTCCTCATCCAGTATGCACTTTTAAATAGACATGAGGGTGGTGTGGCTATGAAGCGAGTGTGTGGCATGAGGGCAGCTAAACGCTGCACAAGGAAACTTTTGGGTGCGCTGTGGACGCAGGATCATGCGGGGGTGGTTGGACAGCAATGCCAGCATGTAACCCAGGATAAGAGGCATCGGTGTCACCCGCAGGCAGTGATTGTCCTTGGTTGCAGGTAGTGTAGTTTATTTTTGCAGTCTGTAAAGAGTTAAATCCTGAACACATTTCTGTAAAAAGAACAGAGGAAAATGTGAACAAAAATATAGACATTGGTATTATATTTATTAAGACCATCACCATTGTGCAGCTGCCTCTGAGTCTAAATCAGTCCCAGGATCTGTATATAAGCAGCTGCAGACTGACGGCAATGCCTTGCCTCTGTTGATTTCTGCCGAGCTGTTGGGCTGTGTACTGAATGAAAACACCTGGTCTGCGCCATGAGCTGCTCTCCTGTTCTCAGAGCCTTTTGTCTGTTTGTATTCTTACTACTTGTAACATCTCATAGAAGCCATAATCCTCAATGCAAGCTATCAGGATACAAGCCCCATATTGAATATGAATATTACCAGGAAGGAGACATCATTATATCTGGGCTGACTGCTGCTCATAACACTGCTTGTAGACCTGATATTTATGATAGGTCTGATTTTTTAAACTTGTACTGTCTAGAGTGAGTATCTCTTCTTTACAGACTCTAATCGCTACACTGATATATTGGTGCTTATTTACTATCACGGCCTAATCTTAGACAGTGCAAACTTAGACTAGATAGTATTAAAATGCCCAAATTTATTACTGAATGATAAATCTGTCTCATTTTAAGACTGCCTGGTTTTTGTTTATATTACCTGTTAATTGGCTTAGTGTCCACCAAAAATTACTCTAAAAGTTTGTCGTATTTGGCGGCAATTTGGTGCAATTTTGGCACTATTTAGGTTACCCCTACTCTTTTGACAAGTTGGTAAAACTCTCCAAAAGGATATAAAACACACGATAAATGTGATGTAAGCATGTGAGACAGGTTTTTAGTTTGTTTGCGCTAGGACAGTTGTATTTTGGATAGTAAATAAGCCCTATATGTTTCATGTTCTGGTGTAAATGACACCATGATCAGAAGCGGTGTCGGCTCCTGCCAGATACCACACAGTATAATCTGACCGCTACCGATCTACAAAAGGTAAGCCGATATACAATACAGTGACATAATAACTAACAGATGAGAGCCTCCATGGAGAAGGAGAAACAACAATGTGCATGAAGTACAGAGGAAACCTGAGACAGTAATCACAGTGCCATGGGGGCTTCAATGAGGGATTTATGGCAGAAGCCTGCAGACATGAAGGTGCAGTAAATACATCAAGCTGGAGAAGTACAAATAACAGCTGCAGGATTATAGATTTTACAGCACCTAAAGCCTCTGGATATCTTCATGCACATTTATTTAATCAGTGCATTTTTCCCTCAAAATAATTTTTAGAATTGGATATAATTACAATTTTTGCCCCATTTTTCTTCTCGGCTTGTAGTAAATACCCCTACTCTGCAAGCTGGAGGACTCATTATATTCCAAGAGCTAAAAACTCTTTATTTTTGCACATGAAGGATTATATTTTTAAAAGGTGTTGTTTAATGTACCATATAATGTCTTGTGCAGTGAAATGGCAAAAAAACACAATTGTAAATTTTCTTGGGGGGATGGAGTATTTTGCTATTATGATATTCACAGTGTGAAAAAATGGCATGTTATTTGTATTTGACGGGTGAGGGCGGCTTCACGCGGCCCTATGCGCAGTTACGCTCACTGCTAGTGAGAGTCATTGCACATGAACGTTTTTTAATTTTTTATTCTCCACCCATTCAAACTCCGCACCATGGCGCAGGAGTTTTAAAATGACTGCAGGAAGATAGGTGCTACCCTAGTATTAACTGCATGTGGGAAACATAGGGTAAGTTCTATCTATTCTTGCCAGTATTATTAACGGACAAGAACCCCAGTAGCGAAAATGAAACCATTTAAAAATCTATGGCTTTGCTTTGACCCGTATGTTTAAGCCCCTGTGGCAGATGCCGCAAAGGGAATTCTTCAATTCTCCACCGCAACTGTCACACATGACAGCTGCAATAGAGGATCCTGCTGCCGGCATCCCGTCTATGGCTTTTCAGGGAAGGGCTTCATAAGCCCTTCCCTGAAAGGCCATTTAAAATAGTGCAAAAAAAAAAAAGACAATACTCACCTCCCTTCAGCTGCCAGGGCACAGCCGGGACTTCTGGCACTGTCCCCGGCTCTGTAGTTCTGAGCTATCAGCAGCCGGGGATTTAAAATCCCCGGCTGCTGGTAGCTCTGATTGTGGTTGGCTGAAGTGATTCAGCCAATCACAATCAGAGCTACCAGCAGGCGGGGATTTTTAAATCCCCAGCTGCTGATAGCTCAGCAGTGCTACAGAGCCGGGGACAGCGGCAGAAGTCAACGCTGAGCCCCAGCAGCTATCAATGGCTTTTCAGGGAAGGGCTTCATAAGCCCTTCCCTGAAAAGCAATTAAAAGTAGTGTAAAAAAATTACTTACCTGTCTGCCACTGCTGTGTCCCCCTCTACCGCAGCTGTCACACATGTCAGCTGTGGTAGAGGATTCTGCTGCCGGCAATTGATTTTAGGGAAGGGCTTTGAATATAAAAAAAAGAGGAAAAATGAAAAAATAGATGCTCACCTCCCTTCAGCTGCTGGGGCACAGCTGCGTCTTTTCCTGCTGTCCCCTGCACTGTGGTGCTGATCTATCAGCAGCCAGGGATTTAAAACCCCTGCCTGCTGAAAGAGCTGAATGTGATTGGCTGAGGTGCTCAGCCAATCACAGGCAGCTCTCACCTGTCATTCATTCGGGGAGAGCTGCCTGTGATTGGCTGAGCACCTCAGCCAATCACATTCAGCTCTTTCAGCAGGCGGGGATTTTAAATCCCCGCCTGCTGATAGATCAGCACCACAGTGCAGGGGACAGCCCCGGCAGCTGAAGGGAGGTGAGTATCTATTTTTTTGTTTTTTAAATCACTTTTACTTGATTTTCAGGGAAGGGCTTATATGTAAAGCTCTTCCCTGAAAAACAATTCAGGTGTGCCAGCAGACTTTTGTTTTCAATGGAGCCGCCGGCAGCAGCAGCGGCTCCATTGAAGTGAATGGCTGCATTTTTTTTTTTTTACACCAAAATTTTTCTTTTTCAGGGAAGAGCCTATATGTAAAGCTCTTCCCTGAAAAACAATTCAGTGGTGCCAGCAGACCATTTTCTTCAATGGAGCCACCGGCAGCAGCAGCGGCTCCATTGAAGAGAATGCCTGCAATTTTCTTTTCTTTTACACTAAAATCTTTCTTTTTCAGGGAAGGGCTTATATGTAAAGCCCTTCCCTGAAAAAGAATGCAGGGAGCCAGCAGTCCACTGTTTTCAATGGAGCCGCCGGCAGCAGCCGCGGCTCCATTGAAAACAATGCGTGCATTCCCTATGGTGCACGCATGTCCTATCTTTGCAGGCACGCACCTGTAAAACACTGACATGTGCACACACCATAGGGAATGCATTGTTGTAAATACAAGCCTGTTTTTGTGCATGCGTATGCACGTACCAAAACACAATCGTGTGAACCCACCCTTAATCTGTAGTTCTTTATTGGAAATCAGACTTGACACTTATTGTTCAGTTTGTTTGGAATAGGGCTCCTGTTCATGGACAGATTTGCATTGCAGACTACGGAGCAAAATTTTGCCTCCGGACTCCACAGCAAATCCAGCGTCATAGCATGCAATGTAAAGATGTGATTTCCTGCCCACGAGCGTTTTTTTAGTACGGTTGTCAATGGGAATTTCTAATGCTAAAAACGCATCGCAAGTTGGTGCTGTGCAATTTTTGTGCAATGCGTTTTTAACATTAGAAAGTCCCACTGACAATTGAGTGAAAAAAAATTCAGCAATATCGCGTGAAAGTAATGCACAAGAAAAACGCAAGTGGGTATCCACCCTAATGGAGACGTTCTCTCCTGGCACTGTCACAGCTGTCCCTCCCAATGATTTAGTGAAATTATGTGGAATAGGTATTTGTCTATACTATTAACGCTCTACAGTGATCATTTTTTGGAATGCCTTTAACCCCTTAAGGAACAGGGTGTTTCAGTTCTAAAGGACCAGACATTTTTTAGGGATTTTACATCTGTGGTGGTTTTAAAGCCCCTTATTTTTTTCTTCAGCTACTAAAATTATTTTTGCTACGTTTTTCGTGACATATAGGAATTTTTCTTATCTTTTTTCAGTGATTTTTTTTTTTAAATCAGAGTTTTTTATTCATTTTTCAAGCATAACATGTGATATACAGTTACAGATTGCCAAATTCTAAGGGGTTAGTATGGCATCAGATGTTAGTCTTTTCTTAATATAAACTAAGCATAAAGAAACGTGATATTAAACAGTATTTCGAACACACACACGAGGTTGGCTGTGTATCATAAAACCAACGGGTTAGTTTGCATGTGGCGAACCTGGTGTGCCTATATAACCCTTCTTAAACATCTGGGGGGGGTGGAGGGATAAACAAGACAAGACAAGGGGGGGGCGAGGGGGGAAGTTATGGGGGGCAGGTGCGGGGAGGGGGTATTGTCTCAATTTCCAACCATTCTTCTGTCCTCCTTTGTCTCACTCGTTCTGATTTGTTCGGGACCTCTCTATCAGACTCTCAATTAGGGCCCTCATGGTCTCTCTTAGGTGGATTTTATCAAGGTATGGACTGGTGCGGTAGAGTGGTGGTACTAGGTCCTTTTCTCTTTTTGTTTATATCAGCCAAAGTATTTCCAGGGGGTCCACATTTTCACAAATCCATCATGGTCTCCCCTAGACCAACTCGAAAGTTCCTCCAGGTTGCAGATCATGTCTACTTTTTCTTTCCACTGGGCCAGTGTCGGAGGGATCTTCTGGAGCCAGAACCTAGGGATCAAGGTTTTTGCTGCGTCTATTAAGAGCGCAATCAATTTGTTTTTCAACGGGTGAAAGTTTGTTGATGGCCTCCAGAGTAAAACCGTATCAGCTGATAGCTCTAGATTTGGGGAAAGTTTTTGTAGTGTTTTCTCCACCTCTTTCCAGAACGGTGTAATAATTGGGCATTCCCACCAGATGTGCAAGTAGGAGCCTACAGAGGACTCGCATCTCCAGCACTTATTGTGGGGGGCTAGTTTATTTGCGTGTAGCCATTGTGGGGTTTTATACCATCTTACTAAGAGTTTGTAGTGGCTCTCTTGTAGTAAGACGCACAATGAAAGGCCAAAAGCTGTTTTCATAATAGTTTTGGTTTCTTCTGGAGAAAGCGAGATGTTTAATTCGCTTTCCCACAAGATTAGAAAGGCTGTTTTTGTAGGAATGGTTGGGGAGATGAATCGTTTTTTTTATGTTTGCTAGTTTCCTTTGTCCCAGGGCCCTCTCGCCTAAGGCTCTCTCGAATGGTGTCTAAGGTCTAGTGGACTTGAACGTTTTCTGGAACTTCTCAATAGTCTTAATAACGTGAGCTTTTTGTAGGACTGAGAAAGTATGCTGAGGGAGAAGGGTCAGAAGTATTTCTAGAGGGGGTTTATGTGGCAGAATCTGGAGATCTCCTACTGAGAACTTTTTGAATTTTTTCCATATACTAGCAGTTGTCAGATCGGGAGGGGTGTCTACTAGCTTGCATAGTGCACGAAGAGGCATTACTGGGGATGGATTTGGGGCCAGGGAGTTCCCGAACTCACCCCAGGCCTCGCAGGGGCCTCGGAGAAGGGGTTCAAATTTGCTCCTCTCGGACCTGTACTTAGGGGGGAACCACAAATCTTCCACCAAGGACTCCCCACACACACCCTCTGCAAGTAAAGATAAAGTCGGGTCCCTTATGGGCTGGGTGAGCTCCATCCAGTAGTTTAGTTGTACTGCTTTGTGGAAGTCTTCTATACATGGTAAGTCCATTCTGCCTTCGTGTCTTTTTTTTTATCATTAAGCCATATGCCAGGCGTGGGCTTCTATGTCGCCATACATAGTCTGTGAACGCTCTCTTAAGGGCTTTGAAAAAGAATCTTGGAAGTGAAATTGGGAGCATGCGAAGATTATATAATATTGTTGGGAGGCCATAAGATTTTAGAATATTTTTCCTGCCAAACCACGAAATGGTAGGCAGGTCATAGGAGTGAAGCATTTCTTTCACCTTGGCTATCAGAGGAAGAAAGTTATATTTATAAATGTCTTCTGCTTTTTTGGTGAGATTGATCCCGAGATACTTCATATGGGAGTTAGACCAAGTGAAGGGTGAGCTGGACTTGTAGAGGCGATATTTTGATTCTGATAAGGAGATGTTTAATATTGTGGATTTCGAGAAATTTACTTTAAAATTTGATAAGGTGCCGAATTCTTCTAAAAGTAGAGTGAGTCTAGGGATCCCCCTTTCGGGGTCCTTGACAACAAACATGATGTCATCGGCGAATGCCGCAGTGTATATAGAGTGGGAGCCTATTGTAAGACCTTTTATTTCTGGGTCCTGCCTCACTTTCTGGAGGAAGGGTTCTAGTGCGAGGATGAAGAGGGAGGGGGAGAGTGGGCATCCCTGGCGAGTTCCATTGCGTATATCGAATGGAGGGGAAAGTATTTCATTAATTTTTAGTCTTGCATACGGTTTAGAGTATAATGAGAAAATTGACGCAATGAAGGGGGGGGGGGGGCAAATTAAATCGCCTGAGGGCTGCTTCCAGGTAAGTCCAGCTCACCCTATCAAATGCCTTTTCAGCGTCTGTTCCCAAAAAAGCTAGAGGGATATTCCGCGACTGGGCAAATCTAGCTATATGTAGTAAACGGAGACAATCATCCCTGCCCTCCCTTCCTTTGACGAATCCCGTTTGTTCACTATTAATTAATGCAGGGATGAGATCTTCAAGTCTTTTGGCCAGGAGCTTGGCCCAGATCTTGAGGTCTAAGTTCAGCAACGAAATTGGTCTGTAGCTGCCACATAGCTCAGGGTTTTTCCCCTCCTTATGTAGCAGCGTAATGTGCGCTTCTAAAGCTTGTTTAGGTAGGGATTTTCCTTGTAATAGGGCATTACATAAGTCTTTAAGGCGAGGGATTAGTATCTCTTTGAAAGATTTGTAGTAGGCGACCGATAGGCCGTCCGGGCCGGGACTTTTTCCTGACGGGCAAGATTCAAGTACACTTTCTATTTCTGTGTCCGTTACCGGAGCCATTAAATTACTAGCTTCCTTCGCATCTAATTTAGGGAGGTTGAGAGCGTTCAAGAAGTTATCTAGTTCAACTTTTGTTTTTTGTGGAGTGGGGTTTTCCCCTCTGCCTTTTAAGTCATACAGTTCTGCATAGAATTTCTGAAATTCAGTAGCTATTTCTGCCGTCGATGATACAACTTCACCTGTTTTTGTTTTTATTGTTGAGATATGGTTTCTTGCGCGCGCTTACTACCTTTGTTGCCGTGTGCATAGACTGTATGTTTAAAGAGTAAACGCTTTTTGCTAAATCTCGACTCCAAGCAATTTTTGAGATCGCGTCTTAAAGCTGTCAATTCCTCTAAATTATTTTTGGATTGAGAGTTTTTTACTTTTTGTTCTAGTTTCACTATTTGGTTGAGTTTGTTGTCGATTTCTTTTTGTTGCTGTTTCTTCATCTTTGTCCCTAATGCTATTAATAGGCCTCTTGAGAAAGCCTTGTGGGCTTCCCATATAATGGGTATTTCTATGTCGTCTTTTGAGTTTAATTGAAAATATTCCTCTATTAGTTTAGACAGTCGTGTCCTTTCTTCTACTGAATCTAGTAGAGATTTATTTAGCCTCCATCTCCATTCTTTTGGTTCAGTTTTACCGAGCTTGATATCTAGATGTAGGGGGGCATGGTCTGATATGGTCATTGCATCAATATAGGCTTTTTCTACCTGTGGTAAGAGGGTATATGATACAAATAGGTAGTCAAGCCTCTGATGGGAGGAGTGGACGGAGGAGAAGTATGTAAAGTCCTTGGTGGATGGGTGCAAGCACCTCCAAACGTCAGTAACTTCCAGGTTCTGGAGATCTCGATTTATAGTCCTAAGTTTCCCCCGCGAGACCTAGGAGCGACCCGTTGAGGTGTCCAGTAGAGGGTTCAGGGTTAGATTCCAATCTCCTCCAACGACTATCTGGCCCACAGCAAATTGTTTTAGGATCTCTACTTGATTCATTAACCAGGGCACTTGGTCAGAATTGGGTGCATATAGATTTGCGAAGGTTATCTTCACATTGTTTATTGTGCCTTTCAGCAAGAGGACCCTCCCCTCCCCATCTGCGTATTGAGCGTCATATTTGAAGATGATGGACCTGTGAAAAAGGATGGAAACCCCTTTTGAAGCCGATATGGGATGTGGGTTATGGTACTCCTGCGAGAAAAGTCTCCCGTCGAGTGTCATATGTTTGTTGCCCTTGAAGTGTGTTTCTTGGAGAAAGAGGACCTTTGTACCATACCTTTTTAGTAGTGCCGATAAGTTATGCCTTTTGAGAGGTGAATTCAGGCCCCGAACATTGAACGTAGAGATGCGGGTGATGTCCATTTTCAGCCTAGAGGAAGAGGCTAATGTAGAGAAGAGCTCTGTTCTTGGCTTGGAATGCTAAAAATAAAGGTTAGAATGTGAATGCACAGTAATCGACTTTATCAGAGGGGTAGTCTGGAGGGTCTCTCTCCGGAGTAATAGGAGGGAAATGAGAAGGCGAGGAGTGGGAAGGGGGTGAGATAGGGGCAAAACGGAGGGATAGAAGACAGTGACTGGACGACAAGGGGGGAGGAGTAACTTGTAGAAGTAACTTTGTGTTACTCTCGATAGGTACTTTTCCTCTACGAGAGTAAGTATGCACAAATATGGGGGGTGGGAAAAAGATATGCAGCTTTATGAGCTGAGTTTATCTCTTAACTGGGCTTTTAGCCTGATCGGTACAGGCACCACCGGGGCCCAGTAAATTATTCATGCTCGGAACGAGCAGGGTAACTATAATCATTTAAGATAGTTGCGGTGGGTGTGCATGGCCTTAGAGGAACACAGTAGATTAACTATTTAGAAAGTCCTCTTGTGAACTGTCCTATGAAACAGGTTACCATTTTGGTTGCCAACTGAGTAGAGCGCTCAGTCGGTCAGGAATATTAATTGATAGGATCAGCGACCAGGGTGTCAAGTGTCATTTGGTGTAGTTTCCTCTCTGTTCTTCTTCTTTTTGCTCTTAGGAGATTTCTGGTTTCTGACCGGTTGCCACATCTCTGGTGTGGGTAGTTGTGTGAAGTTTTGTAGCTCTGGTAAGGGTAACCAGCAGGGTAAGTCAATTGGATCGACTCCCAGGTGTAGCCAGCAGTTCTGTAGGTCTTCTGGGGATCGTATGTTAAAACGCTTGCTTTGTTAGTTGAAGCCCAGGCCGAAGGGGAACAGCCACGCATATTTTATATTTTTTGATTTTAGGATGTTTAGTAATGGTCTCAATGCCCTTCTTTTCGTCAATGTGAAGGGGGCCAGGTCCTGGTAGATTTGGATCGTAGTACCTCCATACTGTAGATCTTGTGAGTTTCTCGCCGCTCTCAGAACAGCTAGCGCATCCGTGAAAGATAATAATTTGCAAATTACATCCCTGGGTGGGTCAGTGTTGGCTGGGACTGGTCTCATTGCTCGGTAAATTCTTTCTATGACCATAGGAGTTGCTTTGTCGGGCCCTACTAGTGAAGTGAAGATCTCCATAGCAACTTTTTCAAGGGTTTCTGTGGCCCAGGATTCAGGGAGTCCTTTTATATGCACATTATTACGTCTGTTACGGTTTTCTAAGTCCTCTTGTAGTAACAGAACTCTATTTAGTTGATCATGGTGGTCTTTCAGAGATTGCGCCATTTCTAGAGAATGTGTTGTAATACAGGAAGTGGAGGACTCTAAGTTATCTATCCTCCTTCCCATGTTTCTGACTTCCTCCTTTATTTAATTTAAATCAGCCATAACAGGGTGAAGAGCTGAGGAGAGTAGTTCTTTCATAAAGCCTTTTGAGACTCTTTCGCCGTCCTCCTCATCTGATGAGTCTTCCATCTCCCTGTCGGCCACGGTTGCAGCCGCGGTCTGCTGGGATGGCGCCATCTTGCTTGCTGCATGAGGGGAGCGAGCAGTCCGGTCCTTCAGAAATCGTTGGAGGTCTGATTGTCCTCTGGCCGGACGAGGGGTGCCCTGAAGATCTCCCCCTTTTTCTCTGCCCGTTCTGACCATATTCTTTAAATGATTACTGCTGGAAAGGGCCCCGGAGTGTGCCGTTGCAATGGGGTTCTGCAATCAAGCAGCCATTACACTCCGCGGTCAGGCTCTGCCCGGGGGCAGTGAAAAAATTGAAAGTTGACTCTCTTTATGAGAGTCTACAATGAAGAAAAAAAATTGTTATGGTTTGGAACTTAAGGTTTGCACTGTAGGTTCCGTAAAAATTAGAGCAGAGCTCTTGTATGCTGAGTGTTCAAAGATTAGTGGGTTCCCCTTTATTTATTTAGCCTCTGTCTCCTCTCAGGGGGGGGGGGTAAGATGGTGGTGAGGCTTCTGGCGGGAAAAAACTCGCCCCTGTGATGAAGAAAGGGGGGGAGGGGGGAAAAGATGGCGAGGAGGCAGGGGGTGCGTGTGCTATAGACTTTAGACTTTAGTCCCAAAAATAAGCTGCCTCGGATCTGACAGGGCACCTCACTCTTCTTATTGGTTGCCCCGCTTTGGTCCGTCTCCCTCCTCCACTTCCCCGCTCACCCATCCGGACGTCTCCCTTAGCTGCTCCAGTGGAGTCGGGTGCCCGCTGAGATGGTAAGTGCAGCCTGTCCCGCTCTCTTTCTCCTTCGCTCACCTCGGGGAACGGGATCGCTGCCCTGTTCTGTCTCTGGGCACTGTGCTCCTCTGAACGGCTCGCTCCTTCTCGGCACCCAGAATGGCCGCAGCTTGCCTCCGGTGCCCGGTCCTGATGTTGGGGTACAGATCGGTCCGGTGTCGGGTCTTTCCCAGGGCTATCTCAGCCTGCTGGGATGTTGGATGTAGCTCGGACGTGTCGCTGATAGTCCTCCAAGTCTTCAGTGATTTTTTTTTTCCATTTTTTGGGGGGTAAAAAGCTAAAAAAGATTTGTAAAAATGTAAAGATGTTGTTTTTTTAAAAATCCATGTATTTTTATTAAAATATAGTGCATGAATGGGTTCCCTATTTCACTACAAACGTTTCGATATATAATTTATATAATCTTACATTAGCGGGCGGATACGGTTACAGTTGAGGTTGCCATCGGTGGTGGGTCGCTTTCTTTTTATGTACATTTGCATTTAATTCGTAAATTGTTTTTACTTATCCCCTTAACGACCAGCCCATAGTGTTTTTACGTCCTCCCGAAGTGGGCTCTATTCTCTGAGGACGTAAAAACATGCTTCCTGCAGAGAATAGTGCCCCTCGGGCTGTGGACGTGACAGCTCCATGCTGTCGGTGTCCGCAGGTAGCTGACAGCATGGAGCTGTCATCCCGGGCTGTTCGGAGCCCCCCCCCCGGCATTGCGATCGGCGCTATGCAATGGATAGCGCCGATCGCAAAAAAAGTAAATAAAAGTACATAAAAGTTAAAGATTCAGCTGCTCTGATGGATCGGATCCATCGGAGCAGCTGAAATTACTCACCCAGGTCCTGCACGCTGCTCCCCGCTCTCCTGCCGCTCCGGGGCCCGAAGCCGGTCTTCTGCGCATGCGCGCCAGGCGGCATTACGTCAGCCGCATGCGCAGAAGGCCCGGCGGCGCGGGAGATTTAAAATCTCCTGGCTCCCGGCTCCTGTAGGTAGCCGGGAGGCAGGAGATGTCAGCGGGGACTGCGGTGAGCGGTCCCCGGTACCGCGATCGCCGTTATCCAATGGTTAGCGGCGATCGCGAAAAAGTTAAAAAAAAGTTTTAAAAAAGTCAGTTTCACCTCCCCTCATGGATCGGATCCATGAGGGGAGGTGAAAATACTCACCCCCAGTCCTCAGCGGTGTCCCGATGTCCCGGGACCCGAATCCCCGTCTGCGCATGCGCGCCCGATGATTGACATCGGGCGCGTGCACAGACGGGCTCGAGCCCCGGGGAATTTAAAATCCCTCTGCTTCTGGCTGCCATGTGTAGCTAGGAGCAGAGAGATTATACCGGGGACATGATCACTGTCATCCAATGGATGACAGTGATCATGTAAAGTGAAAAAAAAGTGTAAAAAAGTAAAAAAAAAAAAAGTAAAAAAAAGTTTTTAAAAGTTTAAAAAGCGTACGTTTCATCTCCCCTCATGGATCATATCCGTGAGGGAGGATGAAAGTACGTACCTAAGGCCCCCAGATTTATCCGCGGACCTTACCACAGCTTCTGCACACGCGCCCGTCGCCAAAATGGCGGGCGCATGCGCAAAAGCTGTGGATTGCCAGGATAATTTAAATTCTCCCTGCTCCTGGCTACAAAACGTAGCCAAGAGCATGGAGATTTAATGGGGGTCCGCGGTGAGCGGTTCCTGGTCACGTGTTCGCCGTTATCCAATAATGGCGATCACGTAAAAGTAAAAAAAAAAATTTGAAGTTTCATCTCCCCTCACTGATGTGATCGGTGAGAGGAGATGAATCTTTTTACCGGAGGCCTGCGTATTTGAATCCCGACGCGATCCTCATCCGTGGACCTTCCAGGATTCTGCACATGCGATTGCCGGCAAAAAGCCGGACACATGCGCAGGAGTCGGGGAGCCCAGGAAACTTAAAATCTCCTTGCTCCCAGCGACCAACGGTCACAGAGAGCCTGGAGCAGTGACCAGGGGCCTCGTTGAGCGGTCCTCGGTCACGTGATAAAAAGGTAGCGATCTACCATAGGCCGGTCTCACATGACCGGATAGGAAAGACGGATTCTGCATGCGTCTGATCCGTGGTAATACGCAGATCAATCGCATTGGATTACACAATTCCGCTCACATTAGCGGGTCAGAATTGCGTAATCCACTCGCAGAAAAGAGAACGCAGCAGGTTCTATTTTACTGCGGAATCGGCAACATAGAGCCCATTGTGCTCCATGGTCGCGGATATACCCGCAGTCCATACGCAACTACATTGTATACGGGCTGCGGGTACCCGCGTCATCGCTAAGCGATGGTGCGGGAAATACAAACAAAGGTGTACTGTGCATGACCGCCTGTGTGAGTAGGCAGTTATGCGCAGTACATTACGCAGCCGTACGCAGGGTCACAGCCGGGCTCACAGATGGGATCCGCTGTGGGCCTCCGCAAGCGGATTCCGCCTGCACCCGCGTGAGCCCGGCGTTATTCAGACCGCTACCTGTGATACGTATTTTACAAGAAGCCCCGGGAACGCTCGCTTTCCTGCAGTTCCAGGAGCACCTTGTTGAGCGCCTTCTGTGTGAGACCGCCGCACCTCATCAAGCTTACGGAGACTCACGGAACGCCACTTTTTACACCCCATACCCGCCACTGAGGTCATGAAATACCCCCAAAAAGCATGAGAGGGGGGGGGGATACCCGGTTTTATTGCCCCATGGGCCCATTCCAACCAGCCTCCGTAATTACCCCTGTCTTCGGAAATACTACACAGTTCACATTTTTACTTTTATCTAAGATTTGCGAACGCCAAAAAGGGCGTGGAGGGGGAGGCGGGGAATTTTTAGGGAGTCAATCTTTATTCTGTACAAATAAGCAATGGGGCCTGGAATTTATTCAGTTGTGCCCTAAAATCCAACAGGTGTTCCGTCCTTTATAGGCCTTGCCATGCGTCCTGTAAGTAGATTAGGGCCACAATGGGTATGTGTCTGAACTCGGGACAAACGGGGGTATCCATTTTGGGGTGAACGTCTTCATTCCTATGCACGCTGTACAAAAAAACTGTTTTTAAATTGAAAAAATTGCCAAAAAAATTGAAAATCGTAACTTTTTCCTTCTGCTTTGCTTAGATTCATTCAAATACTGTGGGGTCAAAATACGCAGTACACCCCTAGATGAATTCGTTAAGGGGTCTAGTTTTCAAAATGGGGTCATTTGAGGGGGTTCTTTATAGTTTTGGCCGCTCAATGGCTCGATAAGTGGGCAATGGGGCCTGAAATTTATTCAGTGGTACCCTGAAATCCAACGGGTATTCCTTTCATTGTAGGCCTAGCCATGGGTCCTGTAAGTCTATTAGGGCCACAATGGGTATGTTTCTGAACACGGGACAAACAGGGGTATCGATTTTGGGGTGAAAGCCTTCATTTATATGTGTGCTGTACAAAAAAAACTGTTTTTAAATTGACACAATAGCCCAAAAAATGAAAATCCTATTTTTTTCCTTTTGCTTTGCTTGAATTTATTCAAAAACTGTGGGGTCAAAATATGCAGTACATCCCTAGATAAATTCGTTAAGGGGTCTAGTTTTCAAAATGGGGTCATTTGTGGGGGTTCTATATGGTTTTGGGCGCTCAAGAACTCTACAAGTGGGCAATGGGGCCTAAAAGGACTTCAAGCAAAATCTATGTTCTGAAAGCCACCGATTACTCCTTTTATTTTGGGCCCCGTTGTGCATGCGGACATAAGATTAGGGCCACAATGGGTATATTTCTGAAAACAGCACAAACAGGGGTATCCATTTTGGGGTGTAAGTCTTCCTTCATATGTGTGCTGTACAAAAAAAGCTGTTTTTAAAATGACAAAATTGCCAAAAAAACAAAAATCCAAATTTTTTCCTTTTGCTTTGCTTGAATTTATTCAAAAACTGTGGGGTCAAAATGCGCAGTACACCCCTAGATAAATTCGTTAAGGAGTCTAGTTTTCAAAATGGGGTCATTTGTGGGGGTTCTCTATGGTTTTGGGCGCTCAAGAACTCTACAAGTGGGCAATGGGGCCTAAAAGGACTTCAAGCAAAATTTGTGTTCCGAAAGCCACCGGTCGCTCCTTTCATTTTGGGCTCCGTTGTGTATCCAGACATAAGATTAGGGCCACAATGGGTATGTCTCTGAACACGGGACAAACAGGGGTATCCATTTTTGGGTGCAAGTCTTCCTTCATATGTGTGCTGTACAAAAAAAGCTGTTTTTAAAATGACAGAATTGCCAAAAAAACGAAAATCACAATTTTTTCCTTTTGCTTGGTTTGAATTCATTCAAAAACTGTGGGGTCAAAATATGCAGTACACCCCTAGATAAATTCCTTAAGGGGTCTAGTTTTTAAAATGGGGTCATTTGTGGGGGTTTTCTATGGTTTTGGGCGCTCAAGAACTCTACATGTGTGCTATGGGGCCTAAAAGGACTTCAAGCAAAATTTCTGTTTTGAAAGATACTGACTACTCCTTTCATTTTGGGCCCCGTTGTGGACTCAGATATAACAATAGGGCCACAATGGGTATATTTCTGAACACGGGAGAAATAGGGGTATCCATTTTGGGGTGTAAATCCTGATTTTCATGTAAACTATAGGAAAAAAATATGTCTTTAAAATGACAGATTTGCAAAAATATGAAATTTTACTTTTTCTCCTCTAAATTGAATTAATTCCTGAAAAAAAACTGTGGGGTCAAAATACTCATGACACCCCTCAGTGAATACATTAAGGGGTGTAGTTTTTAAAATGAGGTCATTTGGGGGGGTATCTATTATTCTGACACTCATGAGCCTTTCCAATCTCGGCTTGGTATAGGAAAACAAAGTGTTCCTCAAAATGCTAAAAAGTAATGTTAAATTTGTACGTCTCCTAAATAGTTAAAAAAAAAACGAAAGTTTTTCCAATGTGCGCCCAAAATAAAGTAAACGGGTGGAAATATAAATCTTAGCAAAAATTTCTATATTATGTTTGCACATATTTAAGATATTGCAGTTGGAAATGTGAAAAAATGACGATTTTTTCAAAATTTTCCCAATTTTGGCGCTTTTAATAAATAAACACAATTTCTATCGGTCTATTTTTTCCGCCTAAATGAAGCACAACATGTGGCGAAAAAACAATGTCAGAATCGCTTGGATATGCAAAACCTTTCTGGTGTTTTTCCATGTTAAAGTGACACGTGTCAGATTTGCAAAATTTGGCCTGGTCATTAAGGCGCAAACAGGCTTGGTCACTAAGGGGTTATTATTGTAACTTTTTTAGCATCTGTGTCCCCCACGACGTCATATTAGACCTCTGGTGGGCATTCAAATTGTAATTTAAAAAAAAACAAACACTTTTCCACTATAGCTGGAGCATCTATAGGAGGGGATGACAGGGGAAAACCTCTTTTCTATAGTGAGAACAGTCGATGTCAGTGCTGATCTATGCCGTGCCAGGGGCATCTGGCAAATCGCCGGGTCAAATAGCAGAAACTACACTTCTGCTTTCTCTATTCACAACATGGCGCTCCTTGAGTGTTATGTAATCTGCAAAAGAGAAGGCAGAAGCGGTTAGACATTGATTCTTCTTTCTCCTCTAAGTCTTAAATTGCAGGAGCTTTAACCTTATTTAACCTCTGTATTTTTACTGTTGTCTGGGATTAAAGTCCAGTGTATTTATGGTGCTTGGTCCTTTTCGGGTTAAACTTTTGAAAAAAAGAAGGAACTATTAGAAGCTAAATCCAAAATTAGATGAAAAAAATATACAAGAAAAAGAGCCTGAAAAAAAATCAAAACCAGGTGGCGGATTATAACCAGGACATGAGGGTGTTTGTACATCTGCTGTATATAGTGTATACTGGACACAGTGTATATAGTATATATTGGACATGGTGGATGGGGTAAAACAAATTGTTCATCTGCACCTCCCATTCATTTCTATTTACCTATAAGTGTAAAAATATGCAGTGGAAATACATTGAATGTCCTTATGCCCGTGTGACATGATCCTGGCCTTCATCACATCTAATACTGTAGTTACTGTTAGATTTATCTTATTCTGACTCTTATCCTGAAAATCTTCCTAGTGTTCAGATTGAAAAATATAGAAACATCTTGTCCTTCATCTTTGCTGTTGATGAGATTAATAAGGATCCCGACCTTCTGCCCAATATTACATTGGGGTATCATATAGTGGATACTTGTGGAGATCCACTGCAAACCCCACATGCGGTCTTCAGAATCCTGTCCAGAAGATACGAGGAGGTTCCTAATTACTCCTGTATGGATCGTGGTGAAGTTGCCGCCCTAGTGGTGGATTCTAACTATCACACCAGTCACATGCTTCCTGTACTCAACTTGTATAGGTACATACAGGTAAGTGGCATCTATGTATTGTCATACAGAACTACCTAGTAAATATGAAGCATCACAATGACACCTAGCACTGCACATTCTGCTTTATATTTGTGTTCTGGCACATTCAGCGCCCTGGCGATAAAAGATGTAAATGGCAGCTTAATTTCTCATTGTGAAAAGAGCAAATTTATAGATTGAAAATAATAGGGACTCCCCTAAAGGGTTAAAAAGTTACTATAGAGATGAACTGTAAAGTGCACCAAAATCAAATTTTGGCATAGCAGAACTGAGCATGCTCAAAGCACACTTGCTGATTGGCTGAGGACTGGCCATGAAAGGGACAGGTGCTAACTGTCTGACTGAGGAGACAGAGGACACCAGATAGGGTGACAAGGGGCTGCTGGTGACAAGGGGCTGGGCTCTTTCTACCGTGAAAGAGGCAGAAAAGGTGTCTTCGCCTAGCGTGGATTTAAGCCAGTTTTCTGTGAACAATTCTGGTTGAGTGCCTTCAGTCCTTTCCGGGAGTCCAATTATGCGCAAGTTGTTGCGGCGCAGACGATTCTCCAGATCATCTGTTTTTGTTTGACAGAATTCTGCTTGTCTCACTGCTTTCTGAACCGCCGCCGGGAGCGGATGCAGGGTATCTTCTATGCTAGAGATTCAATCTTCCATGTATCCTGCCCCGTATATTCTGCATGTCCTGTCTTAATAAAGTAACGTCCAATTTAACTTCTATTTTCCCTGTAAGGGAGGTTTTACAGGTATTTATTGCTTCTAATAATTGGCGCATCGTTGGCTCTGAGCTTTGCCCCGATTCAATGTCATTGTCCCTTGTTTGGACAGTCCGCGACGAGCGCGGTGTATGGTCAGAAGACTCAGCTCGAGAGAACTCCTTTAATTTCTCCGCGGCGGTACCGCCTTTAGCTCCGGTACTCATGATAGGTGGTTGTATGGTAGGGGTTGTTGACGAAGTTTGCACTAGCGTCTCAATGTTGACACGTTTAACTATGGGGCTGTCCGTATTGAGAATATGGGCGGGCAATCAGTTCGAATTGTTATTAATTTCTTGAAGCGCCAAGTATGTCATTCGCTCCCTTATAAGTTTGGTGGTTTGTCTGAGGTATAGGACTAAGTCTCAGGTATATATCCGTAAAGGTTTATATCAGGCTCGCTTGATTGCTGCGCAGCATGGTAGTAAAGAATTGGTCTAGTTAGTATGAGGATATTTTTTGTTGTGGTTACGATTTGGTCAAGGCTCCGTGCTATCTCTGTGGGGTCAGCTGTAGCAGCCGCCGCGACCAGTCGCAGTCGCAAAATGGCGGTTGAGAGAGGGGATCTCCCCCTTCAACGTGTGTGCGCAGGGGGCTTTCACAGACTTTATAGTCTTTTTATGCTCCTATTTCCCCCTCCCCAGGAGACTTACAGTTTGGTGACCTCTGCCGGGAACACAGTCCAGGTTCGGCTCACTCCTACGACCGTGGGTTCCCTGGGGGGAGCACTGTGCAGGTTTTAGGAGAGCCGCGGGTCGCCTTCTTACAGGTTTCAGCGCGACCGCGAGTGATATGGGTGTCACAGTCATCCGTCTGCAAGCCCGACCAGTCCACTCCGGTAATCAGGTGGAGGGGACACTCTTACCGGGTTCTAGCTGCAGTAGGAAGCGGCGCGCCGCTGTGGTCCGGCCATCACGCCAGGCGGCGGCTGCAGGTTTGGGACTCCAAGCGGCAGTGAAGAGGTGTCGGCGCGCAGCGTGGTTCCCGCTCTGAATCCACTCGGGTGAGTCTCGTGGGTTTTTTTCCCCCAAGGGCCAGCTGGAGCTAGTTTTCCGCTGGGTCTGCTGCGCGAGTCTGGTACAGCCTGTCTTCCCAGCCGGGGTTCCGCCGGGGGGGCAGTCGGTTGTTCGGTATAGGTGCCGATCAAGCTCCGGCGGCGGCAGCCAAACCGGAGTAAAGCCCCTGGTCGGTCACCAGCAGGGGTAAGGAGTGACGTGGAGCGATGGGGGCAGCAGGCGCTCCGGCAGTATCTGCCGTCTTGGGGCCGCAGGCAGAGGTGAAGGGGTGTCGGTGCGCGGCCTTGTTCCCGCTCTGCGCTTGGCCTTTAACAGGGTGCTCCGGAGAGAGGAGTTTCCCCTCCTGTCCTAACTCATCCGCTGCAGCAGGGTCAGTGTTGCCTTCTTGATCCGTCCGGCCAGGAATTGAGGTCAGGATGCCAGGATAAATGCAGGATGATTATATCCCCTGGGGAGCTTCACTTACTTGCGACTGTCCATGTTGGTCGCTAGCCACGCCCCCCAGCCTAATGTTTGTTTAGTAAATATTTAAGTACCCAATGTAATTCATGGTGTGCTACTCTTGAGCATGCAGCAGTTATGCCATGACATGCTTACTTGCTGCATTCCACCAATCTCCATGCATTATCTTGGTATGTATGCACCAGATAGAACAAGCTGCGATTTTCTTTGCATGAGTATTTTGCACAATTTATGTGAGCAGCAACATGGGAGCCTATGGGAGATTTGAACGATGAATGTGAATCAATGAGACTTAAGCTGTCTGTGTTATATGTGTAATATGGAACGCAAATATGTCCATGTGAATGAGCCCTTATAAAAGGCCCTTTGAAGGCATCCATAATGCTGATGTGGTTTTCTATGAAAATGAGTTTGACATCTGTGGTCTAAAGATTCAACAGATTTATCATCCAGAATAAGCTAGATAAAGGTAAACTGTGATAAAGTGGCACATTTTATGACTATCTGGTCTAGGCTTGCACTGTCTAATTATCAGACAATATTACTGAATCTGCCTCTTTGTATCTCTAATACTGATGTGTTCTTTATCTGCAGCTCATTTATGGAGTCACTGTCCCCATGCTCCATGATAGAACCCTATACCCAACCACATATCAGTTTGGTCTTGATGACGTCACTCGATATGTAGTTATTGCTGCATTTCTGCGCAACATGGGATGGAACTGGGTTGGACTCATTATAGCAAGTAAGGGATGTGATGAAGTGACAGTAATACAGCGCTTGGATGACTATAAGATCTGCATTGAGTATATCATCAATCTGGGTGATACAGAGAAAGCAAAGAGGGAAATATTGAAGATCGATAAATCGACTGCTGAAGTTGTGGTGATCTGCGGATCTTACTCAGCAGGTTATCCTGATATCAGAGGATCTAAAGCACTTATTGACAACAAGACTGTGATCCTTGAGGAGTCCTGGATTGATATCATATACAGAACACGATCCAAAGTCCTGACATTTATCAACTGCAGTTTAGTTTTTATGGTGCCGAGAAAAACAATAGAGAAGGTCGAGAAATCTATTATTAATGTGAACCCATCAACTCGTCCAAATGACCGACTGCTGGAAGAAATCTGGTTCCAGTTATTTCATTGTCTAACTAAAGATAAAGAAAGAAATCACATTTACCAGTGGCTCTATAAATGTCATGGAGTGAACTGCACCGAGATGTATTATATTCCACAAAGCATGTACAAGACAAGAGATGCAAATTTATACTATGCGTATGTATCCGTGTATGCTGTGGCGCAGGCCATACACACGATGGTAGAAACTGGTAATGAGTCAAGTACACACCAAATACAGCAACGGGTAAGTATTAACTCCCTAAGGACGTGACCCTTTTTTCATTTTTGATTTAAAATTTTCATCCCCACTTTAAAAAATCATAACTATTTATCCATCAATGTATCTGTCTGAGGGCTTGTTTCTTGTTGCATAAGTTGTATTTTTCATTGATACTATTTAATGTACCATATAGTGTACTAGAAAATACTGGAAAACTTTAACAAATTTCTAAGTGAAATGAAATGAAAAAAAAAAGTTCCACTGTATTTGGGGGTTTTGTCTCTACGGTGTATACACTATGGCACAGATGATATATCTCTATTACAGGGTTCAGTACAATAATACCAAATTTTATAGTTTTTTCCTGCTGTATTACCCTTAAAAAATATAATATATTTGGAAAAACATAAAATTATTTTCTGCAGCTATGTTCCAACTGCCATAACTTTATCAAAATAGTTGGTGTGATGGCTCATTTTTATAGTTTCTATTGATACCATTTGGGAGTACCTGCAACTTTTTGATCACTTTTTATTAAACTTTATCTTGGAGACAGCATGTCCCCCCCCAAAAAAGGCACAATTCAGGTGTTGAGTATTTTGTTTTTCTGGATAACCGTCACCATACAGTATAAATAATGGGTTACTTTATAGATCGGACTTTTACAGACGCAGCAACGCCAAATACGTTTTTTTTTACTTTCGATGTTTCTAATAATTATCAATTTATTTAAGCTCATTGTTACATTCTTTTAGTCCACATAAGGGACTTGAAGCTGAGACCATTTGATCACTTCTGCAGTATAATATAGTAGCATAGTATAACATACTGCAATTTGACATGCAGAATATCAAGCCACACCACAGGAATGGCTTCATAGGCAATCAGCACTGCTGGGGAACTTCAGAAGGCCTCAGGATGCCATGGTAAACAAACAGTACCTCTGCCCCTCAAAACCAATTTAGGCATTTAAATGCCACTGTTAGTAAAACTGTTGCTGGTGGGTGTCAGCTGTGTGAAACAGCCAACACCAGATTTGTATGAAGCAGGATCCCCCCCCTTCCCGATCCCCCTTCATATACTCCTTGCAACTAAGATAAAGATCAAATTCTGTAGCATTAAGACAATGGCTCCACTAAGAAAATTCAATACCTTTAAAATCCCCCAATTACACACTATTGAGGTAGCAAACTGATTCGAACTGCTTGACACCTCAGAAAAGCATCCAGAGGAACTATGGGATGATATAAAGTCGACAGTTATGTAAACAGCCAGTAAACATCTCACCTACAAGAACAGGAAAAACAGCGCTCTAGGCTGTAGGAGTAAACTCTGAAAAAAGCTGATAAAAGAAGAGCAGCAAAGGCGTCTGACTATGAAGACAAAGTTTGGCAACTAAAGGCCGAATTCACTTGTCAACACTGAAATTGTTACTGACTTTAAAAGGTCCTAATCTCTAGTATATTGGGGTGCTGAACACAGACGCCCTGCGTGGCCTACTCTGATTATCTTTAATTGCATAACCTTTAGAGATGAGCGAGCGTACTCGTCCGAGTATTAGGGTGCTCGAGATGCTCGTTATTCGAGACGAGCACCATGCGTTACTCGAGTCAATAACATTTACTTCCCTGAAATGTTAGCACCATTTTCTGGCCAATAGACATGCAGGGAAGGCATTACAACTTCCTCCAGTGAGGTTCCAGCCCTATCCCACCCCCCTACAGTGAGTGGCTGTCGAGATCAGGTGACCGCCGAGTATTTGAATCTTTTCCGCCCGCTGCTTGCCTCAGACACATGCTGGCAGAGATTAGGGAGGGTGCTGCTGCTATAGTTAGAGTGTTGGCATCTTCAAGATCCACAACGGTCGTTCTTAGGGCCACATCTCACCGTGTGCATTAGTGTTGTGGCTGCTGGGAGCAGTTTTGCACATTTTTTTATTTTTTATTTTATATCGGACGTGCAGGCTATAGCGTTCTCAGGCTGCAGTCTGTACTACGTAGTATAGGGGCAGTATTGGTCAGGCAGGGACAGTGGTAGTGTACAAGAACCCCAACGGTGCTTCTTAGGGCCACATCTTACCATGTAAATTACAGTTGTTGCTGCTAGGAGCAGCTTTGCACCAATTTTTTTCTTTCATCTAGGGCTCTGCAGACTATTGCGTTCTCAGTCTGCAGCCAATTATACAGAGTATAGGGGTAGTATTGGTGAGGCATGGACAGTGATAGTGTGGAATCCTGTCTAGAAGAACCCCAACGGCCCTTCTTAGGGCCACATCTGACCGTGTGAATTACAGTTGTTGCTGCTAGGAGCAGCTTTGCACCAAATTTTTTCTTTCATCTTGGGCTCTGCAGACTATTGCGTTCTCAGTCTACAGCCAATTCTACAGAGTATAGGGGCAGTATTGGTGAGGCAGGGACAGTGCTACTGTAGAATCCTGTCAACAAGTACCCCAAAAAAGCACCTGTTTAAGGCTATCTGTGACCATCTGCATTTAACTCCGTGGCTGCTGGCAGTTGTAGTAACTCATTATTGCACAGCTAGGCGTGCTTGCAGTCTTCCGAATAATTTTTTTCCTGGCTGCAGTTTGCGCTGTCTCACTCCAACTGCACGCCAATAAGAATTCCAAAATTTTTTACACCGCTTTGTGTCTGCTGTAAACTGCACGCACGGTGACAGACCCCCATATAGGGAAACTCATATTGGCGCAATATAGCCTGCATTCTATTGCATTGCACAAAAATTACCGAAAAAAAACCAGAAAATCCTTACGGCTAGCTGTGACTCTCTGCATTTCACTGCGTGGCTGGTGTGAGCTCAGGTTTATCAGTATTGCATATTGCACAGCTAGGCATGCTTGCAGTCTTCCGAATAACTGTTTTCCTGGCTGCAATTTGCACTGTCTCACTCCAACTGCAGGCCAATAAGAATTCAAAAAATGTTTACACTGCTGTATGTCTGCTGTAAACTGCAAGCACGGTGACAGACCCCCATACAGGGAAACTCACATTGGCGCAATATAGGCTGCATTGCATTGCACAAACATTACCAAAAAAAACCTGAAAATCCTTACAGCTAGCTGTGACTCTCTGCATTTCACTGTGTGGCTGGTGTGAGCTCAGGAGTATCAGTATTGCATATTGCACAGCTAGGCGTGCTTGCAGTCTTCTGAATTTTTTTTTTCCTGGCTACAGTTTGCATTACATAAGGTGGGATGAAGGCCGTTCACCGCCTCCGGGTTGCACCACTGCCTCTCCCCCTGTGCACCAACCTGCCACTTAGATCCAACACCCCTCTCAGGACACAGGCACGAGCGCCTCCCGGCCTGCAACCAGACCCTCACCTTCGGTGTCCTCGGCCCCATCCAGCAATGTCTCTCAGCACAGCATCCAGCTGTCGCTAGCGCAAGCGCAAATACGCACCCGCACGCTCAAGCATTAAACGTGCACATTGCGAAATTGATCAGCCTGGAGATGCTGCCGTACAGACTTGTGGAAACGGAGGCTTTTAAAAACATGATGGCGACAGCGGTCCCACGCTACTCGGTCCTCAGACGCCACTATTTTTCCAAGTGTGCCGTCCCAGCCCTACATCAGCACGTCTCCCGCATCATCAATCGTGCCCTCACCAAAGCGGTTACTGGGAAGGTCCACTTAACCACGTGGACAAGTTTTGGTGGGCAGGGCCACTATATCTCCCTGATGGCACATTGGGTGAATTTGGTGGAGGCTGGGACCGAGTCAGAGCCTGGGACCGCACACGCCCTACCCACTCCCAGAATCGTGGATCCTTCCTCGGTTCTCGAATCTGCGGCGGTCTATGCCACCTCCTCTAAACCCTCCCCCTCCTCCTCCTCGTCCTACACAACCTCTACCTCTCAATTAAGAGATGTGAGCAGCACGTCGCCAGCAGTCGGTGTGGCGCGGCGCGGCAGCACAGCGGTGGGAAAGTGTCAGCAGTCCATGCTGAAACTACTCAGCCTAGGTGACAAGAGGCACACAGCCCCCGAGCTGTTGCAGGGTCTGACTTAGCAGACCGATCGCTGGCTTTCGCCGCTGAGCCTCCAACTGGGCATGGTCCTGTGTGACAACGGCTGTAACCTGGTGGCGGCTCTGCAGCTTGGCAGCCTCACACACGTGCCATGACTGGCCCACGTCTTCAATCTGGTGGTTCAGTGGTTTCTGAAAAACTACCCGCACTTGTCAGACCTGCTCGGCAAGGTGCGTCGTGTCTGCGTACATTTCCGCAAGTCCACCACGGACGCTGCCATCCTGCGGACCCTGCAACATCGGTTTAATCTGCCAGTGCACCGGCTGCTGTGCGACGTGCCCACACGGTGGAATTCTATGCTCCACATGTTGGCCAGGCTCTATGAGCAGCATAGAGCAATAGTGAAATACCAACTCCAACATGGGCGGCGTAGTGGGAGTCAGCCTCCCCAATTCTTTACCGAGGAGTGGGCCTGGATGGCAGACATCTGCCAGGTCCTTGGAAACTTTGAGGAGTCTACCAAGATGGTGAGTGGCGATGCTGCAATCATTAGCGTCACCATTCCTCTGCTATGGCTGCTGAGTAGTTCGCTGCAAAGCATAAAGGCTGACGCTTTGCAGTCGGAACAGGAGATGGGGGAAGAGAGTATGTCGCCTGATAGTCAGAGCACCCTCTTGTCTATATCTCAGCACGTTTTGGAGGAGGAGGGGGAAAAGGAGCCACAGGAGGAGGGGGAAGAGACAGCTGGGCCCACTGCAGAGGGTACCCATGCTGCTTGCCTCCCATCTGTTCAGTGTGTATGGCCTGTGGAGGAGGAGGTGGAGGAGGATCTTGAAAGTGATCTTCCTAGTGAGGACTGTGATGTGTTGCATACTGGTACCCTGGCACACATGGCTGACTTCATGTTAGGATGCCTTTCTCGTGACCCTCGCAATAGATGCATTCTGGGCACTACGGATTATGGGGTGTACACCCTTCTCAACCCAAGGTGTAAGGAAAACCTTTCCACTCTCATTCCTGAAGAGGAAAGGGGTTCGAGAGTGATGCAATACCTAGGGCCCAGGTGGACAAACTGATGGTAAACTTCCCATCTGACAGCGCTAGTGGCAAAAGGTGCATTTCCGAGGGCAAAGTAGCAGGGGAGGCGCGGAGATTAGGCAGCATGTTCAGCGCAGGCAGAGGAACACTCTTCAAGGCCTTTGATAGCTTTATGGCTCCCCAGCAAGACTGCGTCACCACTCCCCAGTCAAGGCTGAGTTGGTGGGAGCACTGTAAAAAGATGGTGCGGGAGTACGTAGCCGATCGTATCACTGTCCTCCGTGATGCCTCAGCTCCCTACAACTATTGGGTGTCAAAGCTGGACACGTGGCACGAATTTGCGCTGTATGCCCTGGAGGTGCTGGCTTGCCCTGCCGCTAGTGTCTTGTCAGAGAGGGTGTTTAGTGCAGCTGGGGAAATCATCACGGACAAGCGTACCTGCCTGTCAACTGCCAGTGCCGACATTCTTACACACATAAAGATGAACAAAGCCTGGATTTCCCCAGACTTCTTTTCTCCACCAGCGGGGAGCAGCAGAACCTAAAGATTCTTTTCGCTGCAACTGCAGATAAAAGCACTCTTCTCTATCACCGGGAAAACGGGGCATTTCTCTTTGTCAATCTGTCTCTGACATTAGTCCTTCTCCTGCTACTCCTCCTCCAGAAACAACATGTCATCGCGCTGAACGGCCAATTTTTCTGCGGCCCAAAAGGCTCATCTACATCTACCAATGTTTTTACAATTTTGCCAAGTTTCAAAAGTATTGAGACTGTAACATGAACCAATTTTTTCAACAGGGCTGCCTCCAGGCTCTGTTACAAATTAAACAACAGTGAGCTGTATCTTTAAAAAATGTTTATTATTTTCACCTGCCCGCTCGGTTGATACATTTTTCAGAGGTACACTTGTACTCTTGGTACGCTAATTTTTGGGGCCCACGCCTACACTCTTATCCAACTAATTCTTCTGGCCTTCGCCTATGCTCATGGTATCCCAATGTTTCAGAGGTAGGAATATACTATTACTAGAGAAATTATACTGGGGTCTGCCTGCCTGCCTATACTTCTGCTACAAGAAAGTTACAGGGGTCTACCTATACTGCTGCCACTTACATGTTACAGGGGACTGACTATACTGCTGCCACTTGAATGTTACAGGGCTCTGCCTATAATTCTGCCATGTAAATGTTACAGGGGTCTTCCTATACTGCTGCCACAAAGATGTTACTGGGGTCTGCCTATACTGCTGCCACGTTAATGTTACAGGGGTCTGCCTATACTTCTGCTACAGAAATGTTACTGGGATCTGTCTATAGTGTTACTGCAGAAATGTTACAGGGGTCTACGTATACTTCTGCTACAAAAATGTTACAGTGGTCTGCCTATACTGCTGTCACGTACATTTTACAGGGGTCTGCCTATACTTCTACTACAGAAATGGTGCTGGGGTCTGCCTATACTGCTGCTACAGAACTGATACTGGGGTCTGCCATACTGCTGCTACATAAATGTTACTGGGGTCTGCCTATACTTCTGACCCATAAATGTTACTGGGGTCTGCCTGTACTGCTGCTTCAAAAATGTTACTGGGATCTGTCTATACTTCAACAACAGAAATGTTGGTGGGGTCTGCCTATACTGCTGCCACTTAAATGTTACAGGAGTCTGCCTATACTTCTGCTATAAGAATGTTACTGGGGTCTGCCTATACTTCTGCCACATAAATGTTACAGTGGGTCTGCATATACTGCTGCCACTTAAATGTTACAGGAGTCTGCCTATACTTCTGCTACAAGAATGTTACTGGGGTCTGCCTATACTTCTCCCACGTAAATGTTACAGTGGGTCTGCGTATACTTCTGCTACAAAAATGGTACTGGGGTCTGCCTATGCTTCTGCTACAGAAATGTTACAGTGGTCTGCTTATACTGCTGCTACAGAAATATTACAGGCCTCTGCCTATACTGCTGCTACATAGCTGTTACTGCGGTCTGCCTATACTTCTGCCACATAAATGTTACAGGGGTCTGCCTATACTGCTGCCAGTTAAATGTTGCTGTGGTTCTGCCTATACTTCTGGCACGTAAATGTTACAGGGGTCTTCCTATACTTCTGCAACATAACTGTTACTGGGGTCAGCTTATACCTTTGCTACATAAATATTACTATAGTATGGGTGCACTAAGTCTTCCCATTGCGGTGTTCTACCTATCTGGCACTTTAAAAAAAAAAACACGACTGACTAGGGCATGAATTGTGGGCCGAGGCCAACATGTATTTCCTCTCACGTAACCTCAGCTATCCGGGGCACTGCAATGGGATTTCTTTATGTACTGTCTGTAGGTTCCTGCTAGCCACCCATGCTGTGGGTGCACACAGACTTGCCATAGCGGAGTTGTAGCTGCCTGGCACTTTAAAAAAAAAAAACAGAATGTCTAAGCCATGGAGTGTGGGCCGCAGCCAACATGTATTTCCTCTCACGTAACCTCAGCTATCCGGGGCACTGCAATGGGATTTCTTTATGCACCGTCTGTGGGTTCCTGGGAGCCACCCATGCTGTGCGTGCACACAGACTTGCCATAGCGGAGTTGTACCTGTCTGTACCCAAAACACTGACAGAAGTGGGTAGGGTGCAGAGTGCAGATGGTTTACCCCTTGCGCTGTCGACGAGGTATCCGACACCCAAACAGAATGAGTAGTGTGTGGACACATGGAGTCCCCATTGCCATGTCACTCGCAGCACCTTGGGCCACACAAGGTGTTTGCTTGGACAGAGGCTGACCCAGGGCCCGCTCACATACTTCCCAGACCGAGTATTGCTGCATTGTGGAGATGTGTAGAAGTGCTCGGCTGGCAGCGGAGTCCCCTTTATGCCCACGTTTGCAGCTCCTGACGGAGGTGGCACAGGATTGGAATGCAGATCGAACGTCAATCTATTATCAATTCTCAACAGCATGGTGGGCTATCGCCCCGCCCCTTTTAAAGAGGGTCGCTGCCTGGCCCTGCCAACCCTCTGCAGTGTGTGCCTCCAGTTCCTCCTCATGGCAGACACACTTATAAATAGACATGAGGGTGGTGTGGCTGTGAGGCCAGCGTGTGGAATGAGAGCAGCTGAAGGCTGCACAGGGACACTTTTGTGTGCGCTGCGGACGCAGGGTCGTGCGG
Organism: Eleutherodactylus coqui; assembly: GCA_035609135.1. Lineage (NCBI taxonomy): Eukaryota > Metazoa > Chordata > Amphibia > Anura > Eleutherodactylidae > Eleutherodactylus > Eleutherodactylus coqui. The sequence continues at coordinate 16,228,937 of CM069411.1, forward strand.
GGGGGTTGGGCAGCATGTAACCCAGGAGATGAGGCAGCGGTGTGTCCCACAGGCAGTGATTGTGCTTGGTTGGAGGTAGTGTGGTGCTTAGCTAAGGTGTGCCTTGCTAATGAGGGTTTGTCCGAAGTAAAAATTGTTAGGGGTGGGAGGGGGGCACTCTTGCCGCTATTGTGGCTTAATAGTGGGACCTGGGAACCTGAGATGCAGCCCTGCATGTTGCCCCTCGCCTGCCCTATCCGTTTCTGTGTCGTTTCCAACACTTTCACAGGTTTTGCAGATTTTCACAAATGAAAATCTTAGCGAGCATCGAACGTATACAAAAATGCTCGAGTCGCCCATTGACTTCAATGGGGTACGTTACTCGAAACGAACTCTCGAGCATCACGGGAAGCTCGACTGTAGCAACGAGCACCCGAGCATTTTGGTGTTTGCTCATCTCTAACCATTACCTATCTAGTGCAATTCACTAATTTCAAGAATATCAATGTTAAGTCTTATCATTTCCCATTTCACAATGTCCGATTTCCCTAGACTCATGCCACGCACATTCCATGTTGCCAGTAGGTCAGCTTTCATGCAGCACAGTCCTTTCCTTTCATCATGAGGTGCATCAGCAGCTGGGCTTCCTGAGGGCTTTCCCCCAATTGCGTCATGAGGAAAACCCTGACTACTTGTACTTATACCTTGCTCTTCCTTAGGCCTCATGCAGATGGCCGGGTAAGATCCCGCTGCGAGAATTTTCACAGCGGTATGCGACTTGAGCCCCTGCAGGAACCCCCGCAGCTCACCTCATCCAGCGTCTCCTCCGCTAGGCTAGGTGCTGGCTGTTGCCCAGCCGGCACATGCGCAGAGCAGAGCTGGCGCATCAGACGTGACATATCTGTTCAGGCCTCTGTGAGGCTTGCACAGAAATAGGACATGTTGCGATTTGATTATCGCATCAGTTTTCTTGTGGTCAAATCACAGCCGTCTACATAGGATTGCATAAACTCATGCAGTGTCCATGGGCAGAAATTCTGGGGGAAATCCTGCTGTGTAATTTCCGCCCATGTGCATTCACCCTTAGAGAATCCTTCGGCCTAGGGAGCCTGCCATCAAATACCATATCTGAATCATTTGCAAGCTCTTTCATAGTGTTTCCAAGGCAAAGTTTTACAGGGTAGGTCACCAGGTCTTTCCCTAACCCCCATTTACCCAGGCTTGGGACCGGCGTATATGGATGACTGCCAGGGGCGTACCTAAAGGCTCAGGGTCCCGGGTGTAGAAATTCAGCTCAGGGTCCCCCTTCCCGGCTTCCTCCCCCCCCCCCCCCATACCTTTACCTAAATTGTACTGAATACAGCTGCAAAACGAATTTCCATACATGATCTAACTCCTTGACGTAATCTTTCCAAACATGATGCATTTCCTGCACATGAAAATTTGTTTGTAGCACCGCACACACACCGCTTTTTAGCGCAGCGTCCCGAGCACCATACTAACCACGGTACAACACTCCCATTGATTTTAATGGGGTTACTTAAACCTGTGCTCGAACATGGTGCTCCTAATGCCGCGATTTTCGAGAGCTGTCTGCTCTATTTTTGCCTTTTTCATGTTTCTTACCCCCTCACCCAACACAATGATGAGGTGCATTAAAAAGCATTGTCAAACTCTGTAACATGTGTTGAAAAATGTCGCTTGAAATTCTGGTAAAAATGTCACGATTATAAGCTGCGTTTTTTGAATGCACATATGAGAGTGGCCTTAGGCTGGGTTCACAAATGGCGGAATTGCCGCGGAATTTCAGAGCAGACTTTGTGCACAAAAGTTCCACCTGCATTTTTATCCCATGACAAAGCAGCAAAGTGGATGAGATTTGCAAAAATCTCGTCCACACGCTGCGGCCAGTCCATTGCGGACGAACCATGCTGAAATTGACATGCCATGAGGAAATCAAATCTGTGGCAGGTCAATTGTATCGCCGTTTCTTAGGTGGCCTCTCTTTTTCTATGCGGTAAGATGGCCATAGCAAAATACAGGCGGCATGAGTTATGAAGCTCCATTTCTGCTGCAGAAATCTCGCAGTATTCCCATGCGGTCATTCCACAAGATTTCCACAGGATTTCGGTCCTGTGTGACCGCAACTTTAGAGTCTCTTCATGTTTTTGTTGTCCTTTAGCACCACAATTAAGAAAAACACATAAAAACACTGTGAATGTTATTAAGAAGCTGCAAACACAATTAATATCCGCATGTGTTTCCAGTGCGTTTTAAATTGTGTGTCAAGAGTGAAATATATACAGTAAATCCAGGGAGATTAATAACTTATATCAGAGATAGATAGATAGATAGATAGATAGATAGATAGATAGATAGATAGATAGATAGATAGATAGATAGATAGATAGATAGATATACACATACACTATATACACAGAATATACACACATTATATATAAACACACTATATACACAGTAAATACACACACTATATACACACAGTATATACACACACAATATACATTGTATATACACACTATACACACACACACACTAGATACACAGTATATAGACACACTATGTATACATAGTATATACACACACTATATACACTTACACAATATACAAACTATGAGTGCTGACGACACCCAACTATACACCTCCTCCCGTGAGATCTCTGGACCATTCCTCCAAAATATCACCGACTGTCTGTCCGCTGTCTCTAACACTATGTCCTCCCTTTTTCTCAAACTAAACCTCTCTAAAACTGACCTCCTTGTCTTTCCACCTTCTAACCGACCTCCCCTCAACATCTCCATTCCAGTGTCTGGCACCATCATAACCCCCCGACGGCATGCCCGATGCCTTGGGGTCACACTGGACTCTGACCTCTCCTTTGCCCCCCATATCCAATCTCTGGCCCAAACATGCCACATGCACCTCAAAAATATTGCTAAAATACGTCCGTTCCTAACCACGGACACGCTAAAGACGCTCGTGGTCGCCCTCATCCACTCCCGGCTTGACTACTGCAACTCGCTACTCATTGGCCTCCCCCGCACTAGACTCGCTCCGCTCCAATCCATACTAAATGCAGCAGCTAGACTCATTTTTCTATCCAGTCGTTATTCAGACGCCTCTGCATTATGCCAGTCGCTGCATTGGCTGCCCATCCACTGCAGAACTAAATTTAAACTCCTCTACCTCACTCACAAAGCTCTGCATGGCGCTGCGCCACCATACATCACCTCCCTCCTGTCAGTATACCACCCAGCCCGCTCACTCCGATCGGCAAACACACTCAGACTAAACACCCCTGTAATACGAACCTCTCATGCTCGCCTACAGGACTTCACTAGAGCAGCACCCATCCTCTGGAATGCTCTACCCCAAGGCATCCGGACAATTCCCGATGCACGAAATTTCAGACGTGCCTTAAAAACGCACCTCTTCAGGGAAGCATACCAAATCTCCTGACCTAGTCCCTCGCCCCTCCCTATGGTGCTCCACCCTGGTTGCCTTCTGATAAATGATCTGTACATAATATTTCCTATTGCCTGTGTTCCCCACCCCCTGCACCTCCTGTACCACCCTCAACCCATTTGTGTCTAACCCAATGTACCTTATATTGTAATTGTTGTATTGTTTTGCATTTATCCATGCCTGAAAGCGCTGCGGAATAAGTTGGCGCTATACAAATAAAGATTATTATTATTATTATAACTATAAAACACTATATACATATATACACACACACTATATACACATGTACAGACACACATATACACACATCCCGGGGCCCGGACTAGTTCTCCCTTGATAGCAGCAGCACAGGCAGATGCAGTAGACGCCGTTCAGCAGGAGTCAGGGGTAGCGCATGATGACATTATCACTGTGCCCTGCCGGCCCATGTGACTGCCTCCCTCCTCCTGGCTCTTCCTTAGTTCTTCTCAGGCTGGCCACACTGCCTGCCCCGTGATAGGTGCGGTACTGCAGGCGGAGCGGCCAGCTGGTAATGCACTAAATGTGCATATGCGTATGGCGGAGGGTGGCCACGGGGCCCCCTAAGCGCAGGGGCTGGGTCGCCACCACGACCCCAGCGACCCCTGACGGTACACCTATGATGACTGCTACAAGGTTGGGTTAGCTCCACATTAATTCAGCCGATTTTATCATTAAAACGAAATGTTTTATCAGAAACAAACTTGTATTCAGAAAATTAACCCCTTTGTGCAAGAGTGTATATTTACTCCTTCCCATACTGTGGGTTGAATATAGCAGACCGAGGAGCCAATCAACTCCTTACACGGTAGATTACAGCTAGTGTTGGGGTATAGACAGAGGTGAGAACTCTTCTTTCCATCCCATCAGCACTTCGCAACATCATCACTATGAGCCCATGACTGCCATGGAATCAAGTCTTTTAAGTTCTGCCACAACGCTAGAGGTAAAATATACTGCAATACTGAACTAATAGACTGCACAATCAAACTATTGCAAGTTCAAAACCCCATTATGTACTACTAAGTATATGTTTAATAATTTTTTTTTAAATCAAGTCATTGTCAAAAAACATCCCTTTCCCTAGAAAAAGTTGTTGGAATGGAATGAAATGTTATCTGTGGGATTGTAATGTTTATATATGTAAGTAGAGATGAGCGAGCACCAAAATGCTCGGGTGCTCGTTACTCGGGACGAAATTTTCGCGATGCTCGAGGGTTCGTTTTGAGTAACGAACCCCATTGAAGTCAATGGGCGACCCGAGCATTTTTGTATATCGCCGGTGCTCGCTAAGGTTTCCATTTGTGAAAATCGGGGCAATTCAAGAAAGTGATGGGAACGACACAGCAACGGATAGGGCAGGCGAGGGGCTACATGTTGGGCTGCATCTCAAGTTCCCAGGTCCCACTATTAAGCCACAATAGCGGCAAGAGTGCCCCCCCCAACAACTTTTACTTCTGAAAAGCCCTCATTAGCAATGCATACCTTAGCTAAGCACCACACTACCTCCAACAAAGCACAATCACTGCCTGCATGACACTCCGCTGCCACTTCTCCTGGGTTACATGCTGCCCAACCCCCCCCCCCACCCCCTGCACGACCCAGTGTCCACAGCGCACACCAAATTGTCCCTGCGCAGCCTTCAGCTGCACTCATGCCACGCCACACTCATGTCTATTTATAAGTGCCTATGCCATGAGGAGGAACTGCAGGCACACACTGCAGAGGGTTGGCACGGCTAGGCAGCGACCCTCTTTAAAAGGGGCGGGGCGATAGCCCACAATGCTGTACAGAAGCAATGAGAAATATAATCCTGTGCCACCGCCATCAGGAGCTGCACACGTGGGCATAGCAATGGGGAACCTATGTGCCACACACTATTCATTCTGTCAAGGTGTCTGCATGCCCCAGTCAGACCGCGTTTTTTTATAAATAGTCACAGGCAGGTACAACTCCGCAATGGGAATTCCGTGTGCACCCACAGTATGGGTGGCTCCCTGGGACCCACCGGCTGTACATTAATATATCCCATTGCATTGCCCATCATAGCTGACGTAATGTCATGTTTAATGCAAGTGGGCTTCGGCCCACACTGCATGCCCCAGTCAGACTGGGGTTCTTTAGAAGTGGACACATGCAGTTACAACTCCGTGTGGACCCACGGCATGGGTGGCTCCCTGGAACCCACCGGCGGTACATAAATATATCCCATTGCAGTGCCCAACACAGCTGATGTAACGTCAGCTGTAATGCAGGTGGGCTAAAAATTAATTGGATTACACTGTAGGCGAGGGCCCCCAAAAATTGGTGTACCAACAGTACTAATGTACCTCAGAAAAATTGCCCATGCCCAACCAAGAGGGCAGGTGAAACCCATTAATTGCTTTGGTTAATGTGGCTTCATTGATAACTAGGCCTGGAGGCAGCCCACTTAAAATAAAAATTGGTTCAGGTGAAAGTGTCAACGCTTTAATGAGCATTGAAACGTATAAAAATTGTTTACAAAAATTATATGACTGAGCCTTGTTCGACGTGATTATGTGAGGTTTCAGGAGGAGGAGCAGGAGGAGGAGGAGGAATATTATACACATCCGCGGGTGCAGCCTACATATTGCTTAGGTATCGCTGCTGTCCGCTGGTGGAGAAGAGAAGTCAGGGGAAATCCAGGCTTTGTTCATCTTGATGAGTGTAAGCCTGTCGGCACTGTCGGTTGACAGGTGGGTACGCTTATCCGTGATGATTCCCCCAGCCGCACTAAACACCCTCTCTGACAAGACGCTAGCCGCAGGACAAGCAAGCACCTCCAGGGCATACAGCGCGAGTTCAGGCCACGTGTCCAGCTTCGACACTCAGTAGTTGTAGGGGGCAGAGGCGTCACCGAGGACGGTCGTGCAATCGGCTACGTACTCCCTCACCATCCTTTTACAGTGCTCCCGCCAACTCAGCCTTGACTGGGGAGCGGTGACACAGTCTTGCTGGGGAGCCATAAAGCTGGCAAAGGCCTTGGAGAATGTTCCCCTGCCTGCGCTGTACATGCTGCCTGATCTCTGCGCCTCCTCTGCTACCTAGCCCTCGGAACTGCGCCTTCTGCCACTAGCGTTGTCGGATGGGAAGTTTACCATCAGTTTGTCCACCAGCGCCCTGTGGTATAGCATCATTTTCGAACCCCTTTCCTCTTCAGGAATGAGAGTGGAAAGGTTCTCCTTATACTGTGGGTCGAGCAGTGTGTACACCCAGTAATCCATAGTGGCCAGAATGTGAGTAACGCGAGGGTCACGAGAAAGGCATCCTAACATGAAGTCAGCCATGTGTGCCAGGGTACCTGTACGCAACACATGGCTGTCCTCACTAGGAAGATCACTTTCAGGATCCTCCTCCTCAGGCCATACACGCTGAAAGGATGACAGGCAAGCAGCATGGGTACCCTCAGCAGTGGGCCAAGCTGTCTCTTCCCCCTCCTCCTCATCCTCCTCATGCTCCTCCTCAACGCGCTGAGATATAGACAGGAGGGTGCTCTGACTATCCAGTGACAAACTGTCTTCCCCCGCCTCTGTTTCCGAGCGCAAAGCGCCTGCCTTTATGCTTTGCAGGGAACTTCTCAAGAGGCATAGCAGAGGAATGGTGACGCTAATGATTGCAGCATCGCCGCTCACCATCTGGGTAGACTCCTCAAAGTTTCCAAGGACCTGGCAGATGTCTGCCAACCAGGCCCACTCTTCTGTAAAGTATTGAGGAGGCGGACTCCCACTGCGCCGCCCATGTTGGAGTTGGTATTCCACTATAGCTCTACGCTGCTCATAGAGCCTGGCCAACATGTGGAGTGTAGAGTTCAACCGTGTGGGCACGTCGCACAGCAGTCGGTGCACTGGCAGATGAAACCGATGTTGCAGGGAGCGCAGGGTTGCTGCCAATGTTGCAGGGAGCGCAGGGTGGCAGCGTCCGTGTGGGACTTTCGGAAATGTGCGCAGAGCCGGCGCACCTTTCCGAGCAGGTCTGACAAGCGTGGGTAGCTTTTCAGAAAGCGCTGAACCACCAAATTAAAGACATGGGCCAGGCATGGCACGTGCGTGAGGCCGCCGAGCTCCAGAGCCGCCACCAGCTTACGGCCGTTGTCACATACGACCATGCCCGGTTGGAGGCTCAGCGGCGCAAGCCAGCGATCGGTCTGCTCTGTCAGACCCTGCAGCAGTTCGTGGGCCGTGCGCCTCTTCTCTCCTAAGCTGAGTAGTTTCAGCACGGCCTACTGACGCTTGCCCACCGCTGTGCTGCCGTGCCACGTGACACCGACTGCTGGCGACGTGCTGCTGCTGACACATCTTGATTCCGAGACAGAGGTTGCGTAGGAGGAGGGTGGTTTAGTGGAGGAAGCATACACCGCCGCAGATACCACCACCGAGCTGGGGCACGCAATTCGGGGGGTGGGTAGGACGTGAGCGGTTCCAGGCTCTGACTCTGACCCAGCCTCCACTAAATTCACCCAATGTGCCGTCAGGGAGATATAGTGGCCCTGCCCGCCTGTGCTTGTCCACGTGTCTGTTTTTAAGTGAACCTTGGCAGTAACCGCGTTGGTGAGGGCGCGTACAATGTTGCGGGAGACGTGGTCGTGCAAGGCTGGGACGGCACATCGGGAAAAGTAGTGGCAACTGGGAACCGAGTACCGCGGGGCCACCGCCGCCATCATGCTTTTGAAAGCCTCCGTTTCGACAACCCTATACGGCAGCATCTCCAGGCTGATCAATTTGGCAATCTGCACATTTAACGCTTGAGCGTGCGGGTGCGTGGCGGCGTACTTGCGCTCAAACAGTGGCGCTAGCGACGTCTGGACGCTGCGCTGAGAGACATTGCTGGATGGGGCCGAGGACAGCGGAGGTGAGGGTGTGGGTGCAGGCCAGGAGACGGTAGTGCCTGTGTCCTTAGAGGGGGGTTGGATCTCAGTGGCAGGTTGGGGCACAGGGGGAGAGACAGTGGTGCAAACCGGAGGCGGTGAATGGCCTTCGTCCCACCTTGTGGGGTGCTTGGCCATCATATGACTGCGCATGCTGGTGGTGGTGGCTCCCCAGCTGATCTTGGCGCGACAAAGGTTGCACACCACTGTTCGTCGGTCGTCAGGCGTCTCTGTAAAAAACTGCCACACCTTAGAGCACCTTGGCCTCTGCAGGGTGGCATGGCGCGAGGGGGCGCTTTGGGAAACAGTTGGTGGATTATTTGGTCTGGCCCTGCCTCTACCCCTGGCCACCGCACTGGCTCGGCCTGTGCCCACACCCTGACTTGGGCCTCCGTGTCCTCGCCCGCGTCCACGTCCTCTAGGTCTACCCCTACCCCTCAGCATGCTGTATTACCAGTAGTGCAGAAACAGAACGCTGTAATTAAATGTGCCGCTTATTGGCCTGTGGTTGGAGACTGACTTCGCTTACGGAACGCACAGCAGAGGCAGGAAAGAATTTTGCGCAAGTCTGCTGTAACACTTAGCTGGCTGCATATGAATTAGGACAACTACCCCCAGCAGAGACCCAGTACACTTGTGGACAGGAATACAGCGGTGATGTAAGAGGCAACACAGAGGCAGGAAAGAATTTTGTGCAAGCCTGCTGTAACACTTAGCTGGCTGCGTATGAATTAGGACAACTACCACCAGCAGAGACCCAGTACACTTGTGGACAGGAATACAGCGGTGATGTAAGAGGCAACACAGAGGCAGGAAAGAATTTTGCGCAATCCTGCTGTAACACTTAGCTGGCTGCGTACGAATTAGGACAACTACCCCCAGCAGAGACACAGTACACTTGTGGACAGGAATACAGCAGTGATGTAAGAGGCAACACAGAGGCAGGAAAGAATTTTGCGCAAGCCTGCTGTAACACTTAGCTGGCTGCGTATGAATTAGGACAACTACCCCCAGCAGAGACCCAGTACACTTGTGGACAGGAATACAGCGGTGATGTAAGAGGCAACACAGAGGCAGGAAAGAATTTTGCGCAAGCCTGCTGTAACACTTAGCTGGCTGCGTATGAATTAGGACAACTACCCCCAGCAGAGACCCAGTACACTGAGGACGGTCACAGGCAGCCCAAATAGATTTTTTTTCCCAAATGTTTTTGGAAAGGCCCACTGCCCATATACACTAAATATGTATTCTGTCCCTCCCTCACCACTACTGGCCCTGGACAATGTAAAATTACTGCAGGACGCAATGCTCTGCACGGCCGATATACAAAAAAAAAAAAAAATGTGCAACACTGCAAAAAGCAGCCTCCACACTACTGCACACGGTTAGTTGTGGCCCTAAGAAGGACCGTTGGGGTTCTTGAAGCCAAAAATACTCCTAACACTCTCCCTATAGCAGCTCCGGCACCAACAGCACTTTCCCTCCTCTATGTCAGAACAAATCTGTGGCGAGTCGCGGGAGGGGCCGATTTTTATACTCGGGTGACACCTGATCTCGCCAGCCACTCACTGCAGGGGGGTGGTATAGGGCTTGAACGTCGCAGGAGGAAGTTGTAATGCCTTCCCTGTCTTTCTATTGGCCAGAAAAGCGCGCTAACGTCTCAGAGATGGGGCAGGTCTGACTCACACCACTTCACACCCACTGTAGGCCGCGCTGAACTCCGTCTGCCAGGACAAGGTAAGTATATATATTTTTTTTATTTTTACACATTTCTGGATGAATTGCAGGGAAGGGCTTCTATATTTAAGCCCTTCCCGACAATTCATCCCGCGCACGCCGGCAGCCCATTGCTTTCAGTGGAACCGGCTATAAGCATGTAACCCAGGAGAAGTGGCAGCGGAGTGTCATGCAGGCAGTGATTGTGCTTTGTTGGAGGTAGTGTGGTGCTTAGCTAAGGTATACATTGCTAATGAGGGTTTTTCAGAAGTAAAAGTTGTTGGGAGGGGGGGGGGGGCACTCTTGCCGCTATTGTGGCTTAATAGTGAGACCTGGGAACTTGAGATGCAGCCCAACATGTAGCCCCTCGCCTGCCCTATCCGTTGCTGTGTTGTTCCCATCACTTTCTTGAATTGCCCAGATTTTCACAAATGAAAACCTTAGCGAGCATCGGCGATATACAAAAATGCTTGGGTCGCCCATTGACTTCAATGGGGTTCGTTACTCGAAACGAACCCTCGAGCATCGCGATAATTTCGTCCCGAGTAACGAGCACCCGAGCATTTTGGTGCTCGCTCATCTCTAATAATAATCCGTGATGATGTGACGCCGCTTCATTTTAACATCTTTATTTCTTCTTTGCAGTTGAACAAATACATGAAATATGTCAACTACACAGATCCTGAGGGAGAGGAGATTACCTTTAATGACAAAAGTCAAGTGCCCTTTCAATGGTACTTAGCAAACTGGATTCTGCACAACATCAATAACAGCGATGACTTTCACTTCACAAGTAAACATATAGCCATCATTGATGTAACATCAGAAGAGGGTCTGCAGATCAGGTTCAAAAATTTAATCAACTGGAAAAAAGGCCAAGTAAGAGGATACCGGCTATCACAGCCTAATAAGTTCCAGATGTCTTCTGTTTTTCAGGGAATTGTGAAGCATATTGCAAATTTGTGCGCACCTCTCATAGACTTCCATGAAGCCTATTGGTGCGCAAATACGCAGAAAGATACAGCAGAAGCCTTTTTTTGTACGTGACCAAAATGCACACAAAAAATTGTTAATGAGAACAAGCCCATTGACATCAATGTGTTTTATTCTCGGCATATTGCATGCGTTAGTTTCATGTGCAATGTGCTCAGCACAAATACGGCCATGTGAAGCCGCCCTTCCACGGGCAGATAATTCATTCAGTTGTCTGCCTCCAGCAGAAATCCATACAATTATCGTTCGGTTTAAATGCATGCACTGACTGAACAATGAATGAGAATTCATTCACTGCTGGCTTGTGATTCAGTTTTTGCAGATTTTCAGTGTAGACAGGTAGCCCTCCTTTTATGAACGACTGCCTATTTACTGTGAATGAAGGCGGGTGAGACGATTGCAGTCCGCTTAACCTCCACTCACTGTGCAATGATCATTCCTGTGTAAAAGCACTGGTATGATTATCACCATTCTCTGCTCTAAGAGCTGATTTTGTGCATTTGCAATTTTTGTGCGATGCGATTTTAACATTAGAAAGTCCCAATGAAAAAACGCAGCGATATCGCAGCATTAAAAAAAAAAACGCTGGTGAGTAAAAGCCCTAAAGAAAAACAATTGAATCTGCTGCATTCTGAGACCCAGAACATTCTTTATTTTTATGGCAGAGGAGCTTTGTGAGAACTTGTTTTTTTAAGGGAAGAGTTGTCGTTTTTACTAGCTCCAGGTTGAGGTACGTGTAACTTTTGGACTGCTTCTTATTGCATTTTTTGGGAAGTGAACAAAAGAAAAATAATATTTCTGACATTACTTTCAAAAATTATTTTTACTGCATTCACCATGCGCAATAAATAACAAAATAGGAATAGGCTGGTTTTAGCTACATGTGACAAAGCAGCTTGTAGGCGGCATCAGGGGAATATACAGTGGGAGCGATTGTCTCCCTCTGGTCCCTATGATCTTTCTCCATGTGACAGCCTCTTGTAACTCTGTCTTCTCCCCTTTGATGTTTCATGGTGCTGCTTGCAGCACACAGCATTCCACAACAAAACTGCTTTGTTCTGCTACTGTATTTATGTATGAACTTGGTTCTTGTATTGTATCTAGAGATGAGCGAGCATGCTCGTCTAAGCTTGATGCTCGTTCGAGCAGTAGCACACTTGAAGGTGCTCGTTACTCGAGTGAGCACCACGCGGTGCTTGAGAAAATTTCAACTCCCCTCCCCACATGTTTAGCGCCATTTTTTAGCCAATAAACATGCAGGGAAGGCTTTACCACTTCCTGCTGTGACGTGCCAACCCTGTGCACCTATATAGCAGTGACTGGCTGGGCTGATCATATGACCTACGAGTATTAAAACTCCGGTCAACTAATGCTCGCCTTACATGCATGCTGCATGAGCTGAGGGATAGAGCTGCTGCTATAGGGAAAGCAATAGTGTAGGGCACAGGATGCGGTTAGGACTACAGCTCCTCTCATTGTGTGCATCAGCAGTTTGGCTGGCTGGGAGCAGTAGTGCGCACAAAGTATTCTCAAGCAGCCCGGCTGTATACTGCATACTGTTACCGGTTTTATGTAGTATACTGCTAGTGGTGTACAGAGACTAGGTAGGAAGTAACAAAACTATCATTTTTCATTTTTTTGTCCCCTGAAAGTATATGGTATATACCCGTGTGTGGGTGCTGTCAATATATGCTATCTAACAGTATACACAGTTGAAATTTTTTTTTTGCCCGCTGAAAGCATATGGATATACATGTGAGTGGGTGCTGGCAATGTACTCTATCCAACAGTATACACAGTTAAAAACGAGGTGGAATGAAGGCTATTCAACGCCTGCTGGTCACACCACTGCCTCTTCCCCTGTGTCACTTACTGGCACTGAGATGCAATCCCCTTCCCCGGACGCAGGCACGAGCGTCTCCCAACCCTGCACCCACACCTTCACCTCCACGGTCCTCCACGGCCTCCACCAATGTGTCCCAGTGCAGCATTCATCTGTCGATAACCCAAGCATTGGAACGCAAGCGGAAATATGCAGCCACCCACCCGCATGCACAATCGCTAAACGTGCATATTTCCAAACTATTGAGCCTGGAGATGCAGCCATATAGGCTAGTAGAAACTAAGGCTTTCCGCAACCTCAGGGCGGCGGCGGTCCCTCGGTACTCAGTCTCCAGTCGCCACTATTTTTTTAGCTGCACCGTCCCCGCACTACATCAGCACATATCACAGAATATAAACTGTGCCCTCACCAACGCGGTTACTGGGAAGGTCCACTTAAACACTGACATGTGGACAAGTGCTGGTGGGCAGGGACACTACATCTCCCTGATGGCACATTGAGTTAACCCGGTGGAGGCTGCGACCAAGTCTGACCCTGGGTGCGCTCACGTGCTACCCACACCGAGGATTGCGGATCCTACCTCGGTCATGGTTTCTCTGGCTTATTATGCCACCTCCTCCAAATTCCTCTCCTCCATCTCTCAATTACCATGTGTGAGCATGTCGACTTCAGTTGGTAGCTCGAGGCGCTGCAGCACTGCCGTGGGGAAGTGCCAACAGGCTGTGCTTAAACTCCTGAGCTTAGGTGACAAGAGGCACACTACCCAAGAGCTGTTACAGGGTTTGACGGAGCAGACAGATCTGTGGCTTTTGCCAATGAACCTCCAACCAGGCATGGTCGTGTGTGACAATGGCCATAACCTGGTGGCGGCTCCGCAGCTTAGCAGACTAACACACATGCCATGCATTGCCCATGTGTTCAATCTGGTGGTACAGCACTTATTTTAAAACTACCCCAATTTGTCTGAGCTGCTCAGCAAGGTGCGTCGCGTGTGCGCACATTTCCGAAAGTCCACCTCAGATGCTGCCACCCTCAGGCCACTGCAATATCAGTTCCAGCCGCCAATGCACCGACTGTTCTGCGACATGCCCACGCATTATAATTCAATGTCGCACATGTTGGCCAGGGTTTACGAGCTGTACAAAGCCATTGTTGAATACCTGCTGCAACATGGCTGCCAGAGTGGTAGTCAGCCTCCGGACTTCTTTACAGAGGAGTGGGCATGGATGTCTGACATCTGTCAGGTCTTAGGAAACTTTGAGGAGTCTACACAAATGATGAGCGGCTATGCATCCATTATCAGCGTAACCATCCCGCTGCTTTGCCTGTTGAAAAGGTCGTTGCTAAGCATTAAGGCCTATGCTTTGCAGATAGAACAGGAGATGGGGGATGACAATAGGTCGCTTGATAGCCACACCACCCTTATGTCTATTTGTAAGTGCGTCTTGTATGAGGAGGAACCAGAGTCACACACTGCAGAGGGTTGGCAGGGCCTGGCAGTGACCCTCTTTGAAAGTGCGGCTGATAGCCCACAATGCTGATGAGAATTGCTGATAAATTAACGTATGATCAGAATTCCAATCCCGTGGCACCTCACAAAATTGTCAGGAGCCACAGGGCATAAAGGGGACTCAGATGCCAGTACTTCTACACATCTCCACAATACAGCAGTGCATACTAAAACCAAAGATTGGTTTGAAGCAGGAGGTGTCGCAAAAGTAGCCACCACAGGTATACAGTGACCGTGTGAAAGTCTCATTAAATCAGTTACGCTTCCTGTATCTCGGATAACTGTGGAAACACGAAACATGAGAAACAATACATGCCGACCAGCGCTGACCCCCAGGAATGCGTGCGTTCATCACACCTAAACCAATCTGGCTGTTTACCACTCAGGGCATTATATGTCAGCGGACATCCAAAAACGGGCAGTGTACAATGAGTTGACCTGTTATATAGCCGGGATGCTTGCGAAAGCCTAGTGCGCACTAGTAGGCACAACAAACGTGTGAACGGCTTATTAATTCATTAACGCTTCTTTTGATTGGTCCAAACCAGTGTCTCAGATAGCTGTTGTAATATGAGAGCAAATACATGTCGACAAGCACTTATCCCCAGACCCCAAGCTGGAGGAAGAGGTGGCATAATAAGCCCAAGAAACTGTGACCAAGGTAGGACCCGCAATCCTCTGTGTGGTAAGCACGTGAACAGGCCCAGGCTTAGACTTGGTCCCAGCCTCCACCTTGTGTGACTCAATGTGCCGTCAGTTACATAGGTATGGAAAATCCGTGTGTACCCACACAATTCATTCTGTGTATTTGTCAGATAGCTGAACACCAAAATGGGAAACCTTTGTGCACCCACAGCATAAGCGAACCCATGAAACCCATTGACAGTATGAAGTATGAAAAAATTAGAGGGCCCAAACATGGCAAAGTTGCACCCCCCCGCCCAGGACCTCAGCCTCTGCACACACCTTCAACAACAATGGGCATAAAACGGACTCAGATGCTAGTAGTGCTGTAAACGGCTCATTAAATCACTTACGGTTCCTTTGATCGACCCAAAGACTGGATGAACCACAAAGAAATTCCAGAGGCCAAATCTGACACATTTGCATCCCCCCCAGGACCTCGGTCTCTGCCCACACCCTCAACAATGGTGGGCATAAAGCGGACTCGGATGCTAGTACTGCTACGAATGTCTCAATGTGCCATCAGTTACATCGCTACGGGAAACCTGTGTGTACCCACACGATGCATTCTGTGTATTTGTGCCAGATAGCTGAACACTGCTATGGGAAACCTTTGTGCACCCACAGCATAGGCGAACCCATGAAATCCATTTACAGTATTAAACATGAAGAAATTACAGTACCCAAACATGGCAGAGTTTCACCCCGCTCAGGACCTCGGCCTCTGCCCACACTTCTGCCCAATTCATTCTGCATATGTGTCAGATAGCTGAAAAACGCAATGGGAAAGCCATCTGCACCCTACCCAAGTCATACAGTGTATTTGTGACAGACATGGCAGAGTTGCACCCTACGCCCAGGTCCTCGGTCTCTGCCCACACCTCTAACAATGGTGGGCATAAAGCGGACTCATCAGCCAAATTCAGAAACTCTTTCTAAAATGAAAAAATTCTTTTAAGTAGGAGGTGTTTCCAAAGTTGTCACCACAGCAATATAGTGACCCTGTGAAAGTCTCATTAAATCAGTTACGGTTCCTTTGAGCACTCCAAAGACTGCATGAAGTGTGAAGAAATTTAAGCATGAAGAACCCCTCAAACATTGCTGTTGCAAGAGCATAGGCGAACCCCTCAAACCTTTATGTAGCAAGCGTACAAACAAAACCCTCAAACCTTTCTGTAGCAAGTGTATAGGTGAACTCCTGAAACTATTCTGTAGCAAGAGTATAGGCGAACCCCTCAAACCTTTATGTAGCAATCGTATAGGCAAATCCCTCAAACATTTCTGTAGCAAGTGTATAGGCGAACCCCTGAAACAATTCTGTAGCAAGAGTATAGGTGAAACCTTCAAACCTTTCCATAGCAAGTGCATAGGCAAAACCCCTGAAACCTTTCTGTAGCAAGAGTATAGGCAAACCCTTCAAACCTTTCTGTAGCAATAGCATAGGCAAACCGGTGAAACATTTCTATAGCAAGACTATAGGCGAACCTCTGAAACATTTGTGTACCAAGAGTATAGGTGAACCCCTGAAAAGTTGGTGTACCAAGAATATAAGGAAGGACCTGAAAAACTGGTGTACCAAGAGTACAAGTGTACCCCTGAAAAACTGGTTTACCCCGAGGGCAGGTGAAACCCATAAACATTTTTTTTTAAGATAGAGCTTCTTGTTGCTTAATTTGTAGCAGAGCCTGGAGAGAGCCCTCTGAAAAATTTGGTTTTAACAAAGCCTTTTGGCCTGCAGAAAAATTGGCAGTTCAGCGTGATGACATGCTGTTTTAGGAGTAAGATCCGAGAGGGATAGACCAAGCTACTTCTCCCCTTTTTTGGGGAGATAAAGAATGCATATTTCTCCTGTTGCAGCTAAAAGAATCTTTATGATCCACTGCTTTCCACCGGTGGAGAAGAGAAGTCTGGGGAAATCCAGTATTTGTTCATCTTAATGAGTGTAAGCATGTCAATGTTGTCGGATGACAGGTGAGTACACTTATCCGTGCACTAAACACCCTCTCTGATAAGACGCTAGCAGCAGTGTAGGCCAGCACCTCCAAGGCGTACAGCACTCCCTTACCATCTTTTTACAGTGCTCCCTCCGACTCAGCCTTGACTGGGGAGTGGTGACACAGTCTGGCTGGGGAGCCATAAAACTGGCAAAGGCCTTGGAGAGTGTTCCCTTGCCTGTGCTTGATATGCTGCCTGATCCCTGCGCCTCCCCTGCTAGTTGGCCCTTTGTATTACGTCTTCCACCGCTAGCGCTGTCAGATGGGAACCTTAGCATCACTTTTTCCATCAGGGCTCTGTGGTATTGCATCACTCTTGTACTCCTTTCCTTTTCGGGAATGAGAGTGGAAAAGTTCCACTTATACCATGGGTCGAGAAGGGTGTACACCCAGTAATCTGTGTTGGCCAGAATGCATCTAATGCGAGGGTCACGGGAAAGGCAGCCTAACATGAAGTCAGCCATGTGTGCCAGAGTCCCAGTATGCAACACATCGCTGCCCTCAATAGGAGGATGACTTTCATGATCCTCTTCCTCCTCTTCATCCTATACACGCTGAACAGATGAGAGGGAAGCAGCATGGGTACCCCCTGCAGTGTGGGCAGCAGTCTCTTCCCCCTTCTCCTCCTCCTCCTCCAAAACGCGCTGAGATACAGACATGAGGGTGGTCTGGCTATCAAGCGACATACTGTCATCCCCCATCTCCTGTTCTAACCACAAAGCGTCGGTCTTTATGCTTAGCAGCAAACTTCTCAGTAGGCAAATCAGCAGGATGGTAACGCTAATGATGGCCGAATTGCCGCTCACCATTTGTGTAGACTCCTCAAAGTTTCCAAGGACCTGACAGATGTCTGCCATCTATGTCCACTCCTCTGTAAAGAACTGCGGAGGCTGACTACCACTCCACCACCCATGTTGCAGCTGGTATTCTACAATTGCTCTATGCTGCTCGTAAAGCCTGGGCAACATGTGCAGCATAGAATTCCAGCACGTGGGCATGACACACAGCAGTCAGTGTTCTGGCAGCTGTAAACAATGTTGCAGTGTCCTGAGGGTGACAGCCTCCGTAGTGGACTTGTGGAAATGTGTGCACACGTGGCGCACCTTGCCGAGCAGGTCAGACAAGTAGGGGTAGTTTTTCAGAAAGCGCTGAACCACCATATTGAACACGTGGGCCAGGCATATCACGTGTGTGAGGCTGCCAAGCTGCAGAGCCGCCACCAGGTTACGGCCCTTGTCACATACGACCATGCCTGGTTGGAGGCTCAGCGGCGAAAGCCAAAGATCGGTCTGATTCGTCAGACCCTGCAACAGCTCGGGGGCGGTGTCACCTAAGCTGATTAGCTTCAGCACAGCTTGCTGACGCTTCCACATGGCAGCGCTGCCGTGCTAACACTTCTTAATTGAAAGGTGGCGAAGGATGATAGGGGCTTTTGGAGGAGGTGGCATAATACGCCGGAGAAACCATCACCGAAGTAGCACCCGCCATCAGGGAGATGTAGTGTCCCTGCCTGCCCTTGTCCACGTGTCCATCATTAAGTGGACCTTCCCTGTAACCGCATTGGTGAGGGCACGGTTTATGTTGCGGGAGACGTGCTGATGTAGGGCGGGGACCGCGCGCCGGGAAAATTAGTGGCGACTGGGGACCGAGTACCAAGGTACCGCCGCCTCCATCAGGTTGCGGAAAGCCACCGTTTCCACTAGCCTGTATGGCAGCCTCTCCAGGCTGATTAACTTTGCAATGTGCATGTTTAAAGATTGTGCATGCGAGGGGTGGCCACGTATTTCCGCTTTTGCTCCAACGCTTGTGTTAGCAACAGCTGAACGCTGCGCTGGGAGACATTGCTGAAGGCCATAGAGGACCGTGGGGGTGAGGGTGTTGGTGCAGACCGGAAGGTGATCGTTCCTGCACCCTAGGAGGGGAATTGGATCTGTGTGTCAGTTTGTGGCACAGGAGAAGAGGCAGTGGTGTGACCTGTAGGCGGTGAATGGCCCTTGCTCCAACTCGTGGAGTGCTTGGCTATCATATACCTGCGCATGCTAGTGATGGTGAGGCTGGTAGTGGTGGCTCCCATGCTGATCTTGGTGTGGCACAGGTTGCACACCACTGTTTGTTGGTTGTCTGCACTCTCACTAAAAAACCTCCACACCTTTGAATACCTAGCCCTCTGCACAGAGGCTTGCCCCGAGTGGGTGCTGTGGGGAACAGTTGTGGGATTTTTTGCTGTGGCCCTTCCTCTTCCCCTGGCCACCCAACTGGCTCTTCCAACCTGTTCTGCTACTGCACTTGCTTCCCCTCTGAAGCCCTGGCTTCAGTTGGCTTAGCAATCCAGGTCAGGTCAGTCACCTCATTGTCCACCAGCTCTTCCTCTGAATGCTCAGTCTGCTCCTCCATCAGACTTCCTACCCTAACAACAACCTCACTGACAGACAACTGTGTCTCATCATCCTCATCCACAAACAGCTCCTGAGACAGTTCCCGGAAGTCCCCAACCTCATCCCCCTGACTCTGGGAAAGCTCCAAATGTTGGGAATCTGTCACCACAAACTCCTCAGATGGCTGATAAACATTATTTTCCGACTCAGAGCAGGGACCCGAGAACAGTTCCTGGGAGTATGCCTGTTCAGAATATCTCCTTTTCCTGGAGTGACTAGGCTGAGAGGAAGGAGGAGCAGCCTGAGGATTCAGAACAGCAATACCTTGGCCTGCATGAGTGGACTGCAAGGAAGACCGGGAGTTAGATAAATTGTTGGACGCATTATCCGCGATCCACGGCAGCACTTGATCACACTGTTGTGCTTGTAATAAAGGTCTACCACACGGACCTGCAAAATGTGAGATGAAGCTGGGGAGCGGAGATACGCGGTGCCCTACTAATCCCTCAGCAGCAGACTCTGATTCCCCCCACCCAGGACCGCGGCCTCTGCCCACACCCTCACTTGGACGCCCGAGTCCATGTCCTCGACCCTTCCCCCTACTCTTCATCATGTAGGATAAATGATAGAGCAAGGCCCAAATAAATTAACCAACTGTATAGTGCTGAGAACTGGGGCTAATTCACTGCACACAGAGACTTGGAGATACCAGAGGCTCTATGCTATGACAGAATAAATTAAACCACTGTAATGAGCTGATACCTATGGGTAATTTTCCGCTCACAGAGACTTGTAGATAAGAGAGGCTGTATGCCGTTCAAGAATAAATTAGTATACTATTTAGCGATGAGAATTTCGGCTACTTCACCGCACATAGCAAATGGGAGATGTGAGATGCTCTGCACAGGGGAAGAAAAAATTAACCCAGTGGATAATGCTGATAACTGCGGCTACTTCACCCCACAGAGAGAATGGTAGATGTGAGATACTCTGCACAGTGGCAGAAAAAATTAACCCAGTGGATAGTGCTGATAACTGCGGCTACTTCACCCCACACAGAGAATAGTAGCTGTGAGGTGCTCTGCACAGTCCTAGAAAATATTAACCTAGTGGATAGTGCTGATAACTGCGGCTAATTCACCCCACACAGAGAATGGTAGATGTGAGATGCTCTGCATAGGGTGCAGAAAATATTAATTCAGTGGATAGTGCTGATAACTGCGGCTAAATCACCCCCCCCCCCCCCCCCACACACACACACACACACAGAATGGTAGATGTGAGATACTCTGTACAGGCACAGAAAAAAAAATAACCAACTGTTAATACAGAAATTCTGTAACAGAATATAGCCGGGATGCTTGAAAAAAAAAAAATTGGTGCACTACTGGTCCCAGCCAGCCAAAATGCTAATGCACACAATCAGGAGTAGCCCTAAGAATGACTGTTGTGTTCTTGAAGTCAGGATCCCTACACTAACACTTTCACTATCTCAGCAGCAGCTCTTTCCCTAGCTTCTGCCAGCATAAGTCTGAGCCGAAGTGTGGGTGGCACTAGTTTAAGTACTCGGCGGTCACCTGATCCCGCCAGCCACTCACTGCTGTAGACGTGCAGAGGGTTGGCACGTCACAGCAGGAAGTGGATATGCCTTCCCTGCATGTTTAGTGGCTAAAAAATGGCGCTAAACATGCGGGAAAGGGAAATAAAATTCACTCAAACACCGCATGGTGCTCGCAGGTTCACTGTATACCTGTGGTGGCTGCTTTTGTGACACCTCCTGCTTCAAACCAATCTTTAGATTTAGAATGCATTGCAGAATTGTGGAGATGGGTAGAAGTACTGGCATCTGAGTCCCCTTTTGAGCCACCTTTGTGACTCCAGACAATATTGTGACGGAGGTGGCATGGGATTGGACTTCTGATTATACGCTAATTTATCATCAATTCTCATCAGCATAGTGGGATATCGCCCACAATTTCAAAGGCGGTCGCTGCCATGCCCTGCCAATCCTCTGCAGTGTGAGTCTCCGGTTCCTCCTCATCCAATACGCACTTATAAATAGACATGAGGGTGGTGTGGCTATTAAACGAATGTATGTCATGAGGACAGCTGAAAGCTGCGCTGGAAAAAATTTGAGTATACTGTGGATGCAGGCTCATGCCTGAATCCTGTGGGGGATTGGACAGCAATGCCAGCATGTAACCCAGGAGAAGAGGCAGTGGTGTCACCCGCAGGTGGTGATTGGCCTTCGTTCCACCTAGTGTGGTGTTTAGCTAAGATGTGCCAGTGGTTGTGTCTTGCTAATTATGGTGTGTCCCAAGTAAATTGTTAGGTGGGTGACCACCAGGCTCTTGCCCACAATTTGCCTTACTATTGTGACCTGGGAGCCTCAGATGCATCCATGCATTCTGCCCCTGCTGTTCCCTATCCACTTCTGTGGTGTTTCCATCACTTTCTAATTTTTTCAGGTGATTCACACAACCTCCTCTATGCCAGAGTGTGGCACACATGCAACAGAGGATCCTAGACCCCTGTTCAAGCATTTCATGAATGGGAGAAGAGGATAGCCTTGATGATTTGTAATAATCGAAAGCACATCATTCTTATGCTGTAGTGGATTGTTATTGCGTTCAGTGTCATGGAAATATTGTTAATAACTTTGGTAGGAATAAAGATATATTACATGTAAATACAAATTTGGATTCCTTGTCAAATTCTCAACCAGATACATATATCACATGCATCTCTTCCCACTTGAAAATACTGACTTGGTTCCAAATTGGCAGCTTTCAAAGTGGCCACCATGTTTGCCACCGCCCCTCTCAAATTTGCCACCCTCCCTTAAAACATGGCACACACAGGATGGCATTACAGACTACTGTTTTCCATTTATACAGGTGTGTCCACACCTTTGTACCACCCTTTAATTCATTTTATAATTCTTCTCTTCAAGAAGCCGCAGTCTCGCTGTAACGATCGATGTTCTCCGGGATACAGAAAACGTCCTAATGGAGGATATCATGTCTGCTGCTATGACTGTGCCCCATGTTCTGCGGGTGAAGTGTCCAATATAACAGGTAAGAATATTGCATACCATGGATATACTAACCTGCAGACAGGAACAGAGGATGAAAATAAATTGTACATAGGTAAAAAAAAAATCATCCACAAATGGAGGAGGGATTTCACAGCACGGTGTGATAGAAAAGGACCGTTGCATGAAAATGATGTGCAACATTTTACAGGTAAAACTTGTGACTTTGGAAAGTTACAAGACAAACAGCCACAGTTTCCAGAATAATAAAAAAAAGTGTAAATCCTAAAACAAAAATACATATTTGATCAGAACTATCAAGGTAATGCTTTATTTATCCCGTATGGTGAATGTCGTAAAAGAAAAAGAACGCCAAAAATGCACTTTTTCGGTCTCTCAGAAAAAATGCAATAAAAAGTGATCAAGTCATATGTATTCCGAAATAGTATAAACGTAAACCATAGGATGTCTCGCAAAAAATTAACCCTCGCAGAACTATGTCGATGAAAAAGATTAAAAAGTTATTGCGGGCAGAAGATGGCAGCAGAAAATAATGTAAAACAATTTAATAGCTTTGAAAAAAAAATAACAGTAGTACAGCAAAAGAAAAATATATGTTTGGTATCGTAGTGATCGTACTGACTCATAGAATAAAGCTATCATATCATTTTTGTTGCAGTTTGTGCGCCGTAGAAACAAGACACACTTAAATATGGCGGAATGTCATTTTTTTCATTTAACTCCACTTACAATTTTTTTAAAGTTTTTAAGTAGATTGTATGGTATATTAAATAGCACCATTGGAAAAAGACAACTGGCACCACAAAAAACAAGCCCTCATACAGCAATGTCGATGGATAAATAAAGGAGTTACGATTTTTTAGAAGATGAGAGGAAAAAACAAAAATGGAAAAAAAGGGTCTCGTCCTTAAGGCGTTAATATGTATAATAGGGAGAAATGGCGCACTTTCTAGTGCAGCTCTACTCCTGCGCATATCAGGCGACATTTTCATTACACTGTCAGCCAGTGAGGTAAAAACTTTACAGAACTGTGTGCCTTTTAGTAAATGTAGTGGAAATCATTCAATCTGCTTCCTTTTTCTGACCCATTGAGCTAAATTGATTAAGGCAGATGTTTCCTACATCAGTCTTAGTAAACAGAAAGGTGAAGAAAAAGGTGCGCCATAGTTTTTAAAAGGCATGTTTGAGATACAGAATCTCGGGCCGGGGTGGATACAGCTGTCACAGAATTTCAATTTTGTAAGTTTTTGACATCCCTACGTGAACGTCCAGTGTATAAATTGCCCAACAGAGGCGTCGATTTTTATACTGGCTGAAACTGAACGACGAATGTGAACCTCACAATTCTGGTTTGTTGTTTAGTCATTGGCCACATCTAAACAGAAGATTATCATTTAGCTTCACTTTGAACGATTTTCTGAAGGATAATCATTAAGTCTAAACGCACCTTTAGAGTGGGCACCATGCCCCACAATGGCTTTAATTACACTTAACATTTTTTCTGGTTGTAGTCTGAAATTCAACACTCCTTATTTTTAGACTCTATGGCTGGAGGAGCTCGATATATTATAGGACTCTTAATCTCTTTTTCTTTTTTTTACCTCACTGCATTTCTAGAGCCATAATGTTTGTTTTTCTATCAACATAGCTGTAAAAGGGCGTGTTTTTTGAGTACATATAATGTATTGTATAACTTTTGTTAATTTTGTTAGGGGGATTGGGGAAAGAATAATTTCCTCCCTTTTTTAATTTCATTTTTACGGTGTTCAGTGTGTAAAATAAATAACAGAATTCTCTGGATTAGCACAATACAGTTTTTTTTTTCTTTATAATTTGCTATTTTTGTATGCAAAAAAAACTTTTTTAGTAAATATTCGTGTTGCTGCATTTCAAGAGCTTTTAAAAAAAAATGTATTTTTATTGCTGTTTTCGAAGACCCATAACATTTTCTTCCTTAAGTCAGCAGAGCTGTGAATTTTTCAGGAGAAGTTACAAATTTAATGGTACCATTTTTTTGAGCCATACAACATTTTGATCAATTTCCATACCATTTTTTGCCATGTTGTTGGTATTTCATTTCATGATGCACACTATACAGGGTAAATAATGTACTACCTTTTCCCTCTGGGATTTTTAAATGCGGCAATACCAGACTAGCGATTTTTTTTTCATATTAAATGAGAAAAAGTAAGGTTTGTGCATTTTTTTAGCTTTTTTTTATCCTTTTGAACTTTTTTTTGTCCCTCTAGGGGACTTGAATATCACCATCTTTTACTTTAGTTTGGCAGTGTAATATAAAGCCTATAAAGCTCAGTCAGAGGCTGAGCCTCATAGCCCACCATAAATGGCAAGCCCATAGGTCATATTCAATGTTTCAGAGCCATAGCATCCACAGCATTTTAAGGGTTAAACAGTAGAAATTAGAGGTTTTTCTGATTCCCACTGTCAGGCTGTGGTATGTGTGTGTGTGTGTGTGGAAGGGGGGGGGGGGGGGGGGTTCAATGGTATCAAAGCCAGAAGAAAAGCAATTTTTTTCAGTCACATGAATCTTCAAATATTGGATACATTTTTGGGATATGATTGTGCAATGTCTCTTGTCCATCCCATACGGGATAAATAAAGCATCACCACTTGTTGCAAACTGTGATGGACAGAAAGCTTGAACTGAAGGACCTTGGTTTATCACTTACTTATCATTAACATGTCTATAAATCCTGTGATTTACATAATTTCATTACTTTTGCTTCTATACTGAAGCAACATTTAATTAGAACTCAAAATGGGTAATTCCAGAGGGTTCACTTACTTTTTTTTATTATAGCCTATGATATGTATCATAATAATTACAGATTAATCAATATATATCAGGGGTATTCAACTTGTTTTTATAAAGGTCCACTTACCTGGGTCTGCTGTTAGATGAAGGTTCGGCAAACCCAGGTAATAAGGGTTAAAGCAAGGCATGTAATTATAATCTATATATATATAAAATTGAATGTATGCATGTGTGTCTGTCTGCGTGCGTGTCTGTCTGTCTGTCTGTTTGTCCTTTATGCGCTACTACACCATTCATCCGATCGCCATGAAACTTTGGAAAGTTGTTGAGTACACTCCTTGGAAGATTATAGGCATAGTACATTTATGCTACGATAAATGGCGCGCGTGCGTGGTCGACAGTTACGACCCCCCCCCCCCCACGTAGATCGTTCGATTTCCATCATTGAAACTAATTCTCTCACTTCTCGATGTTGTAGAAACATGAAATTTGGGACGAGCATTGATTATGTCATAAATAGGAAAAGGTAATGGGTCCCAACTCGATTATTCAATTCTAAGCGCCAAAGAATTAGCGTCCAAATTTTACGTACGGAATCTAATTTTCTCGCTTCCCAATGTCATAGAAACTTGAAATTTGGCAAGAGCATTGATTATGTCATAAACAGGAAAAGGCAATGGGTCCCAACTCGATTATTAATTCTAAGCGCCAAAGAATTAGCGTTAGAGATGAGCGAACGTACTCGTCCGAGCTTGATACTTGTTCGAGTATTAGCGTGTTCAAGATGCTCGTTATTCGAAACGAGCACCACGCGATGTTCGAGTTACTTTCACTTTCATCTCTGAGACGTTAGCGCGCTTTACTGGCCAATAGAAAGACAGGGAAGGCATTACAACTTCCCCCTGCGACGTTCAAGCCCTATACCACCCCCCTGCAGTGAGTGGCTGGCGAGATCAGGTGTCACCCGAGTATATATATCGGCCCCTCCCGCGGCTCGCCACAGATGCATTCTGACAGAGACCAGGGAAAGTGCTGCTGATGCCGGAGCTGCTATAGGGAGAGTGTTAGGATTGATTTTAGGCTTCAAGAACTCCAACGGTCCTTCTTAGGGCCACATCTGACCATGTGCAGTACTGTTGAGGCTGCTTTTTGCAGTGTTGCACTTTTTTTTTTTTTTTGTATATCGGCCGTGCAGAGCATTGCGTCCAGAGCATTGCGTCCTGCAGTAATTTTACATAGTTCAGGGCCAGTAGTGGTGAGGCAGGGACAGTGAAAGACATGTACAGTCTATATAGGCAGTGGGCTTTTCCAAAAGATTTTGGGAAAAAAAATCTATTTGGGCTGCCTCAGTGTACTGCGTCTCTGCTGGGGGTAGTTGTCCTAATTCATACGCAGCCAGCTAAGTGTTACAGCAGGCTTGCGCAAAATTCTTTCCTGGCTCTGCGTTGCCTCTTACATCACCGCTGTATTCCTGTCCAGAGTGAAACAGTCTGCAGTAATTTTACATAGTCCAGGGCCAGTAGTGGTGAGGCAGGGACAGTGAAAGACATATACAGTCTATATAGGCAATGGGCTTTTCCAAAAAAAATTTGGGGAAAAAAATCTATTTGGGCTGCCTGTGACCGTCCTCAGTGTACTGCGTCTCTGCTGGGGGTAGTTGTCCTTATTCATACGCAGCCAGCTAAGTGTTACAGCAGGCTTGCGCAAAATTCTTTCCTGGCTCTGTTGTGCGTTCCGTAAGCGAAGTCAGCCTCCAACCACAGGCCAATAAGCGGCACATTTAATTACAGCGTTCTGTTTCTGCACTACTCGTGGAGGAGGCTTTCAAACACATGATGGCGGCGGCGGCCCCGCGCTACTCAGTTCCCAGTCGCCACTACTTTTCCCGATGTGCCGTCCCAGCCCTGCACGACCACGTCTCCCACAACATTGTACGCGCCCTCACCAACGCGGTTACTGCCAAGGTCCACTTAACAACGGACACGTGGACAAGCACAGGCGGGCAGGGCCACTATATCTCCCTGACGGCACATTGGGTGAATTTAGTGGAGGCTGGGACAGAGTCAGAGCCTGGGACCGCTCACGTCCTACACACCCCCAGAATTGCGGGCCCCAGCTCGGTGGTGGTATCTGCGGCGGTGTATGCTTCCTCCACTAAACCACCCTCCTCCTCCTTCTCCAACGCAACCTCTGTCTCGCAATCAAGATGTGTCAGCAGCAGCATGTCGCCAGCAGTCGGTGTCGCGCGGCACGGCAGCACAGCGGTGGACAAGCGTCAGCAAGCCATGCTGAAACTACTCAGCTTAGGAGAGAAGAGGCACACGGCCCACGAACTGCTGCAGGGTCTGACAGAGCAGACCGACGGCTGGCTTGCGCCGCTGAGCCTCCAACCGGGCATGGTCGTGTGTGACAACGGCCGTAACCTGGTGGCGGCTCTACAGCTCGGCAGCTTCACGCACATGCCATGCCTGGTCCACGTCTTTAATTTGGTGGTTTAGCGGTTTCTGAAAAGCTACCCACGCTTGTCAGACCTGCTCGGAAAGGTGCGCCAGCTCTGCGAACATTTCCGCAAGTCCCACACGGACGCTGCCACCCTGCGCACCCTGCAACATCAATTTCATCTGCCATTGCACCGACTGCTGTGCGACGTGCCCACACGGTGGAACTCTACGCTCCACATGTTGGCCAGGCTCTATGAGCAGCGTAGAGCTATAGTGGAATACCAATTCCAACATGGGCGGCGCAGTGGGAGTCAGCCTCCTCAATACTTTACAGAAGAGTGGGCCTGGTTGGCAGACATCTGCCAGGTCTTTGGAAAGTTTGAGGAGTCTACCCAGGTGGTGAGCGGCGATGCTGCAATCATTAGCGTCACCATTCCTCTGCTATGCCTCTTGAGAAGTTCTCTGCAAAGCATAGAGGCAGACGCTCTGCGATCGGAAACAGAGGCGGGGGACGACAGTATGTCGCTGGATAGTCAGAGCACCCTCCTGTCTATATCTCAGCGCGTTGAGGAGGAGGAGGAGCATGAGGAGGATGAGGAGGAGGGGGAAGAGACAGCTTGGCCCACTGCTGAGGGTACCCATGCTGCTTGCCTGTCATCCTTTCAGCGTGTATGGCCTGAGGAGGAGGAGGATCCTGAAAGTGATCTTCCTAGTGAGGACAGCCATGTGTTGCGTACAGGTACCCTGGCACACATGGCTGACTTCATGTTAGGATGGGTGTACACACTGCTCGACCCACGGTATAAGGAGAACCTTTCCACTCTCATACCCGAAGAGGAAAGGGGTTCGAGAGTGATGCTATACCACAGGACCCTGGCGGACAAACTGATGGTAAAATTCCCATCCGACAGCGCTAGTGGCCGAAGGCGCAGTTCCGAGGGCCAGGTAGCAGGGGAGGCGCGGAGATCAGGCAGCATGTACAGCACAGGCAGGGGAACACTCTCTAAGGCCTATGACAGCTTTCTGGCTCCCCAGCAAGACTGTGTCACCGCTCCCCAGTCAAGGCTGAGTCGGCGGGAGCACTGTAAAAGGATGGTGAGGGAGTACGTAGCCGATCGCAAGACCGTCCTCCGTGACGCCTCTGCCCCCTACAACTACTGGGTGTCGAAGCTGGACACGTGGCCTGAACTCGCGCTGTATGCCCTGGAGGTGCTTGCTTGTCCTGCGGCTAGCGTCTTGTCAGAGAGGGTGTTTAGTGCAGCTGGGGGAATCATCACGGATAAGCGTACCCGCCTGTCAACTGACAGTGCCGACAGGCTTACACTCATCAAGATGAACAAAGCCTGGATTTCCCCAGACTTCTCTTCTCCACCAGCGGACAGCAGCGATACCTAAGCAATACGTAGGCTGCACCCGCGGATGGAAGCATCGTTCTCTATCACCATAAAAAACGGGGACCTTTTAGCTTCATCAATCTGTGTATAACTTTCATCCTCCTCCTCCTGCTCCTCCTCCTGAAACCTCACGTAATCACGCCGAACGGGCAATTTTTCTTAGGCCCACAAGGCTCAGTCATATAATTATTTTAAACAATGTTTATAGGTTTCAATGCTCATTAAAGCGTTGAAACTTGCACCTGAACCAATTTTTATTTTAACTGGGCTGCCTCCAGGCCTAGTTACAAATTAAGCCACATTAACCAAAGCGATTAATGGGTTTCACCTGCCCTCTTGGTTGGGCATGGGCAATTTTTCTGAGGTACATTAGTACTGTTGGTACACTAATTTTTTTGGGCCCTCGCCTACAGTGTAATCCAATTAATTTTTTGCCCACCTGCATTAAAGCTGACGTTACATCAGCTGTGCTGGGCACTGCAATGGGATATATTTATGTACCGCCGGTGGGTTCCAGGCAGCCACCCATGCTGTCGGTCCACACGGAGTTGTAACTGCATGTGTCCACTCCTAAAGAACTCCAGTCTGACTGGGGCATGCAGTGTGGGCCGAAGCCCACCTGCATTAAACATGACATTACCTCAGCTGTGCTGGGCAATGCAATGGGATTTATTTATGTACCGCCTGTGGCTTCCTGGGACCCTCCCATGCTGTCGGTCCACACGGACTTCACAATAGGGAGTTGTACCTGCCTGTGTCTACTTATAAAGAACCCCAGTCTGACTGGGGCATGCAGTGTGGGCCGAAGCCCACCTGCATTTAATCTGACGTTAGCTCTGCTGTCCAGGGCACTGCTAAGGGATACATTTATGTACAGCCGGTGGGTTCCAGGGAGCCACCCATGCTGTCGGTCCACACGGAGTTGTAACTGCATGTGTCCACTTCTAAAGAACCCCAGTCTGACTGGGGCATGTAGTGTGGGCCGAAGCCCACCTGCATTAAACATGACATTACCTCAGCTGTGCTGGGCACTGCAATGGGATATATTTATGTACCGCCAGTGGCTTCCTGGCACCCACCCATGCTGTCGGTCCACAGGGACTTCACAATAGGGAGTTGTACCTGCCTGTGTCTATGAATTAAAAACCCCGGTCAGGTTGGGGCATGCAGTGTGGGCCGAAGCCCACCTGCATTTAATCTGACTTTAGCTCTGCTGTCCAGGGCACTGCAATGGGATACATTTATGTACAGCGGGTGGGTTCCAGGAAGCCACCCATGCTGTGGGTGCACACGGAATTCCCATTGCGGAGTTGTACCTGCCTGTGACTATTTATAAAAAACCGCTGTCTGACTGGGGCATGCAGACACCTTGACAGAATGAATAGTGTGTGGCACATAGGTTCCCCATTGCTATGCCCACGTGTGCAGCTCCTGATGGCGTTGGCACAGGATTATATTTCTCATTGCTTCTGTACAGCATTGTGGGCTATCGCCCTGCCCCTTTTAAAGAGGGTCGCTGCCTAGCCGTGCCAACCCTCTGCAGTGTGTGCCTGCTTTTCCTCTGGCAGACACACTTATAAATAGACATGAGGGTGGTGTGGCATGAGGGCAGCTGAAGGCTGGGCAGGGACAGTTTGGTGTGCGCTGTGGACACTGGGTCGTGCGGGGGGGTTGGGCAGCATGTAACCCAGGAGAAGTGGCAGCGGAGTGTCATGCAGGCAGTGATTGTGCTTTGTTGGAGGTAGTGTGGTGCTTAGCTAAGGTATGCATTGCTAATGAGGGCTTTTCAGTAGTAAAAATTGTTGGGAGGGGGTGGGGGCCACTCTTGCCGCTATTGTGGCTTAATAGTGAGACCTGGGAACTTGAGATGCAGCCCAACATGTAGCCCCTCGCCTGCCCTATCCGTTTCTGTGTCGTTCCCATCACTTTCTTGAATTGCCCAGATTTTCACAAATGGAAACCTTAGCGAGCATCGGCGATATACAAAAATGCTCGGGTCGCCCATTGACTTCAATGGGGTTCGTTATTCGAAACGAACCCTCGAGCATCGCAAAAATTTCATCCCGAGTAACGAGCAACCGAGCATTTTGGTGCTCGCTCATCTCTAATTAGCGTCCAAATTTTACGTACGGAATCTAATTTTCTCGCTTCCCAATATCATAGAAACTTGAAATTTGGCACGGGCATTGAATATGTCATAAATAGGAAAAGCTAATGGGTCCCAACTCGATTATTCAATTCTATGCGCCAAAGAATTAGCGTCCAAATTTTACGTACGGATTGTAATTTTCTCACATAGAAACATGAAATTTGGCACGGGCATTGAATATGTCATAAATAGGAAACGCTAATGGGTCCCAACTCCATTATTCAGTTCTATGCGCAAAAGAATTAGCGTCCAAATTTTACGTACGGAATATAATTCTCTCACTTCCTGATATATATAAATGAATGTATGTCTGTCTGTCTGTCCTTTATGCATTACTACACCATTCATCCAATTGCCATGAGACTTTGGGAAGTTGCTGAGTACACTCCTGGGAAGATTATAGGCATAGTACATCTATCCTACGGTAGGTGCCGCGCGTACGAGCATCGTCGACAGTTTTGCCCCCAGACAAAGATCGTTTGATTTCCATCTCAAGCACGAAAGGAAAAGGCATTACGAGCAACGGGATGCGTGTTCAACTACAAAATGATGCATCCGCCGAACGTTTCGCAAGACAATTGCTGGATATTGAGAATGCTGAGGTAAAATGAAAGCTGAGCTGTGATTGGTTGCTATTTCTTATACTGCTGAGGTAACATGAAAGCTGTGCTGTGATTGGTGGCTACTTCTTATACTACTGAGGTTGCATGAAAGCTGTGCTGCGATTCGTTGTTAAATATTATACCACTGAGGTAACATGAAAGCTGCGCTGTGATTGGTTGCTATTTTTTATATTGCTGAGGCAGAATAAAAGTTGCGCTGTGATTGGTTGTTATTTCTCTTACTGCTGAGGTAACATGAAAGCTGCGCTGTGATTGGTTGTTATATTTTATACTGCTAAGGTAACATGAAAGCTGCGCTGTGATTGGTTGCTATATATTATACCACTGAGGTAACATGAAAGCTGCTCTGTGATTGGTTGTTATCTAGATATATAAAAATGAATGAATGTATGTCTGTCTGTCTTCGCAGCAACGCGCGACGGGTAAGCTAGTCTATATATATAAAATTGAATGTATGCGTGTCTGTGTGTCTGTCTGTGTGTCTGTGTGTGTGTTTGTCCTTTATGCGCTACTACACCATTCATCCGATCGCCATGAAACATGGGGAAGTTGTTGAGTACACTCCTGGGAAGATTATAGGCATAGTACATTTATGCTACAATAAATGGCGCGCGCACGTGCGTGCGTCGTCGACAGTTACGACCGCCACCCCCCACGTAGATCGTTCGATTTCCATCACTGCCACTAATTCTCTCACTTCGCGATGTCATAGAAACTTGAAATTTGGCACGAGCATTGATTATGTCATAAATAGGAAAAGGTAATGGGTCCCAACTCGATTATTCAATTCTAAGCGCCAAAGAATTAGCGTCCAAATTTTACATACGGAATCTAATTTTCTCACTTCCCAATGTCATAGAAAGTTGAAATTTGGCACGAGCATGGATTATGTCATATATGCGAAAAGCTTATGGGTCCCAACTCGATTATTCAATTCTAAGCGACAAAGAATTAGCATCCGAATTTTACGTACGGAATCTAATTTTCACACTTCCCAATGTCACAGAAACTTGAAATGTGGCACGAGCATGGATTATGTCATAAGTAGGAAAAGCAAATAGGTCCCAACTCAATTTTTCGATTCTAAGCGCAAAAGAATTAGCGTCCAAATTTTACGTACGGAATCTAATTTTCTCACTTCCCAATGTCATAGAAACTTGAAATTTGGCAGGAGCATTGATTATGTCATGAATAGGAAAAGCAAATAGGTCCCAACTCGATTATTCAATTCTATGCGCTAAAGAATTAGCGTCCAAATTTTACGTACGGAATCTAATTTTCTCACTTCCCAATGTCATAGAAACTAGAAATTTGGCACGAGCATTGATTATGACATAAATAGGAAACGTTCATGGGTCCCAACTCGATTATTCAATTCTAAGCGCAAAAGAATTAGCGTCCAAATTTTACGTATGGAATCTAATTCTCTCACTTCCCGATGTAATTTGGCACAAGCATTGATTATGTCATAAATAGGAAAAGTTAATGGGTCCCAACTCGATTATTCAATTCTAAGCGCAAAAGAATTAGCATCCAAATTTTACGTACGAAATCTAATTTTCTCACTTCCCAATGTAATAGAAACTTGAAATTTGGCACAAGCATTGATTATGTCATAAATAAGAAAAGGTAATGGGTCCCAACTCGATTATTCAATTCTAAGCGCCAAAGAATTAGCATCCAAATGTTACGTACAGAATCTAATTCTCTCACTTTCCAATGTCATAGAAACTTGAAATTTGGCACGAGCATTGATTATGTCATAAATAGGAAAAGTTAATGGGTCCCAACTCAATTATTCAATTCTAAGCGCCAAAGAATTAGCGCCCAAATTGTACGTACGGAATCTAATTTTCTCGCTTCCCAATGTCATAGAAACTTGAAATTTGGTATGAGCATTGATTATGTCATAAATAGGGAAAGCTAATGGGTCACAACTGGATTAATTAATTCTAAGCGCAAAAGAATTAGGGTCCAAATTTTACATACGGAATCTAATTTTCTCACTTCCCAATGTCATAGAAACTTGAAATTTGGCACGAGCATTGATTATGTCATAAATAGGAAAAGGTAATGAGTCCCAACTCAATTATTCAATTATAAGCGCCAAAGAATTAGCGTCCAAATTTTACGTACGGAATATAATTCTCTCACTTCCCAATGTCATAGAAACTTGAAATTTGGCACGAGCATTGATTGTGTCATAAATAGGAAAAGTTAATGGGTCCAAACTCGATTATTCAATTCTAAGCGCCAAAGAATTAGCGTCCAAATTTTACGTATGGAATCTAATTTTCTCGCTTCCCAATGTCATAGAAACTTGAAATTTGGCATGAGCATTGATTATGTCATAAATAGAAAAAGTTAATGGGTCCCAACTCGATTATTCAATTCTAAGCGCAAAAGAATTAGCGTCCAAATTTTACGTATGGAATCTAATTCTCTCACTTCCCGATGTAATTTGGCACAAGCATTGATTATGTCTTAAATAGGAAAAGTTAATGGGTCCCAAATCGATTATTCAATTCTAAGCGCAAAAAAATTAGCGTCCAAATTTTACGTACGAAATCTAATTCTCTCACTTCCCAATGTAATAGAAACTTGAAATTTGGCACGAGCATTGATTATGTCATAAATAGGAAAAGTTAATGGGTCCCAACTCAATTATTCAATTCTAAACGCTAAAGAATTAGCGTCCAAATTTTACGTATGGAATCTAATTCTCTTACTTCCTGATGTCTGGTTGTTATATATTATACCGCTGAGGTAACTTGAAAGCTGCGCTGTGATTGGTTGTTATCTAGATATATAAAAACGAATGTATATATGTATGTCTGTCTTCGCAGCAACGCGCGACGGGTAAGCTAGTTACACATAAATTATTGTATGATAATGGAAATACAGATTTGTTTATGGTTTTTTTCTTAATACTTTTGCCCTACAGCATACTTAACTTGCTATATCCTCAGAGCCATAACTTTTTTATTCTCCCAGCAATGGACGTGTAAGGTATTTTTGTGCAGAATGATTTGATATTCTCATTTATACCATTTTGGGGTACACATGGTTTTTTGAATGTTTATGAACCAGGATACCAGTTCTACACAGTGATAGTGCTTACAGTGCAGTTACCTCCAGTGATCGCAGGTGATGTCTTCACCAATTGGTGATGTCCATTTTTGTTTTCCTTCTTTATCTGGGATAAGACTGCAATCACCAGCCCGTAGTAACCCCCTGTGGCTCCTTTGGTTACAGGACCCTTCTCCACTAATTCCTCCAGCATCCAGTCCCATGCAAAAAAAAAGATCACTTCCCTCCCTTCAACCCTAACGTACAGTCCCATGTAAAACATATCTCTCCCTCTTTTCAGAAGATCTGATATGCAATCCCATGTAAAACACATCTCTTTTCCTCTCTTTTGCCCCATCCAACACACCGTACCATGTAAAATGCTCCCACCCCTCCTTTCACCAGAAAGCACATGTAGATGAGTTTTATGCTGTCTCCTGCCATGGGCCACAGTGTAGTTTTGCTTCTGCCTTACCTTGGACTCCTGTTCTCGAGATCTCTGAGAGTCCAGAGCTGGGGGGAGGAGCTACAGCATCAGGTCTTATCAGTGGGATCATACTAAAAGTAGTTAATGAAGGGGGAAGTGGAACTGGAAACTGCTTCTTGTTCTGCTTCAGAGACATTTGGTGGCTGAGGTCTGCATTCGGACCCTGCTCCACCTGTTGAATACCTTTGGTATATATGGTCATATATCAATACTGTTTGCTAAATCTACCATTTTTGTATGCTATTATAGATAGTGAGATCTGCCATAAATGTCCTGAAGAAGAGTGGCCTGATGAGAATAAAGTGAAATGTCTCCCCAAAGTATATGATTTTCTATCTTATGAGAAGGACATTTTGGTTATTGTTTTTTCAGTCCTTGCTTTATGTTTTTCTGCTGTAACATTATTTATATCAGGACTCTTCATTTATTACTGGGATACTCCAATTGTGAAAGCCAATAACCGGACTGTGAGCTTCATCCTCCTGGTCTCCATCTTCTTGAGCTTTCTCTGTATCTTCTTCTTCCTTGGTCGTCCAGTGGACATCACCTGCTTACTAAGACAAACATCATTTGCAATCCTCTTTTCCATTGGTGTCTCTTCTGTTTTGGCCAAGACTATCACAGTCTGCATCGCCTTCAAAGCCACCAAACCTGGCAGCTCCTTGGTGAAGTTGGTTAAAGTATCTAATTATGTGGTATTTAGTTGTTCCTCTGTACAAGTTCCCATTTGTGTTACATGGTTGTTGGTTTCACCTCCATACGTAGAGTTTGATCATCACACTTATCCTGGGAAGATCATCATTCAGTGTAATGAAGGCTCAGATATCTGGTTCTACTCGATGTTGGGTTATATGGGCCTCCTGGCAGCGGTGAGCTTTGTTATGGCTTTCATGGTGAGGACATTACCGGACAGTTTTAATGAGGCCAAGTACATCACCTTCAGCATGCTGTTGTTCTGCAGCGTCTGGATCACCATGATCCCAGCTTATCTGAGCACCAGGGGAAAATACATGGTGGTTGTGGAGATATTTGCCATATTGACATCCTGTGCCGGTGTTCTTGGCTGTATATTTTTTCCAAAAGTGTATATTATTCTTCTAAAACCTGATCTCAACTCAAAAAATATAATAATGGAGAAAATCAAGTTATAACTTATAAATATCATATTACAAATGTATGGCTTATGAGCATTAATTGTGCTATTATTGAGTCACATGGCAATCACAAGATTTCCAATATTCTGATATTGCTCATCACTTTTGTCCAAAAAAATTTGAAGTGATATAACAGCTGTAGTAATTCCAGGCCTGTAGCCTACCATCAAGGTTACAGGTTACACCTTATCTTCATTATTTTGCGCCGTATCAAACATTACTTTAGATAGACAGTGCTAGCAGCGATTTTGTGTTAGGAGTGAGGGATTCTAGCATAGCATGAGCAGTGGCTCTTTTGCTGTATAGCAGTTTTTGTATCTTGTAGCTGCATGCAGTAACAACTCACTAGCTACTGCAATCTTTCTTTGTACAACATTGGGGATTTTTCTTATCGACCCAGGTTAAATCAAGACCAGGCTCACCATATATCTCTCCTCTCCCACTATTGGGGACTTTCTTACACTTATTGGTGCTATCCTTTTTATTGGTACATTTGCAATCAGACCTAATATTTAAGCCACAGTTCCTGATGAGCTGTACCATTTACAGTGAAACGCATTGAACTGCGAACCACTAAACTGTAAAACTGTATCTAACTCATATGAACAAGGGCGCATCTCCTCTGCGTCAGTAAGGGAGATTGCTAGTCTATATTTCTGAATGTTTTCGGTCGAACATTTGGGTTAATATATCTTCCCAGTTGTGGAATCTACATAGCAAGTTTATCTAAAGGTTTTCTTTTAGTCTTTCTACCATATCTTAATTGGAAAAGTAACTTGTGGGGTATATTACTCCCCCCATTTGTGGGTGACTGAAATTCTTCGACCCCCAACTGTTCCCATGTACCGCCACACCTCCATGAACACAATTCTGTGACAGTGTGGTGAGGTGTTCTGTGTATGTCTTAGCCATATATTATATATATAAAAATAATATTTTACTGCATTATTAAATTAAAAATAGGTTTTAGTATAGTTACGTCTGTTCTGTGAAGGGCTTCAAAATACGTATACACTCTTTCTGCCTCTGTGAAGTGTTTAAATTGTGATTCTGTGCATTTATTCTAGATCATTATCTTAGTAAAATACTGCAAAGTTTACACATGTCGTTACTGGTCCTATGAACTCAGAATTGCTTTAAAGCGACTCTCCGCTTCAGTACCAATCAGAATAGCCATATAGCTTCTCTGACTCTTTTTTTAAAATCAAGATAAGTTGACCAAAACTGCACAATTCTGGCACTGCATGTTTTTTTCTAACTAGGATAAATACAGCAATATATTAATGTTTTGAATTTGTACTGAGCAAATATGCTTTTGTAACCAGAAACCAGAAAACTCAACATTGATTACTAAAACAACCAAGAGTGGAAGAAGTATGGTTGATCCTCTCACCTGGAAAAGTAGTGCTAAGCATGAGCACTAATACATGAAACCACCTCAAAACAACAGATCAGGTTGATGATGCATATTTTTCCTGTCCTTGTCCTGATGCACCCTAAGAGCCATCCTCAGAGCTCAAAAAATAGGTCAACAACGAAAACCAGAAAATGGCAGAACTCAGCACTAATCCTAAAAAACAAATGTTGTAAAAACTACTTTAAAAATTTGCAGCTGTTTTTTATTAAACAAGAGATTGAAAGAGCTAAATTTTTCAACCCCAAATTGGGTTTTTCCTTAAGCCTGAGGAAGAAACCAATGTGGGGTTGAAACACGTAGATCTTTATATTTTCTTGTTTCTTACAAAACTCTGCTAAGTTTTAAAGTGGTTTTGGCAATATGCGTTTTTGGGCATTAGCGCTGAGTTCTATCATTTTCTGGTTTCCATTGTTGAGAGCTTACTTCAAAGGTCAAAAAACAGGTCAACAATGGAAACCAGAAAATGGCAGAACTCAGTGTTAATCCCCAAAAACACACATTGCCAAAACCACTTTAAAACTTAGCAGAGTTTTGTAATAAACAAGAGATATAAAGATCTACGTGTTTCAACCCCACATTGGTTTCTTCCTCAGGCTTAAGGAAGAACCCAATTCAGGGTTGAAAAATTTAACTCTTTCAATCTCTTGTTAAATAAAAAACAGCTGCAAATGCTTTAAGTAGTTTTTGCAACATTTGTTTTTTAGGATTAGCTCTGAGTTCTTTCATTTTCTGGTTTCCATTGTTGACCTGTTTTTTGAGCTCTGAGGAAGGCTCCCAGGGTGCATCAGGACAATGACAGGAAAAATATGCATCATCAACCTGATCTGTTGTTTTGTGATGGTTTCATGTATTAGTACTCATGCTTAGCACTACTTTTTCAGGTGAGAGGATCAACCGTTCTTCTTCCATTCTTGGTTGTTTTACGTTGCTACACTAATAGAGATGAGTGAGCATGCTCGTCTGAGCTTGATACTTGTTCGAGCATTATCATACTCGAAAGTACTCATTACTTGAGCGAGCACCATGCGGTGTTCGAGAAAATTTCATCCTCTCCTCCCCACATGTTTAGCGTCTTTCTTAGCCAATGAACATGCAGGGAAGGCTTTGGCACCTCTTGCTATGACGTGTCAACCCTGTGCATGTCTATAGCAGTGAGTTGCTGGCCAGATCAGGTGACCTAGGAGGCTGGATTAGCTAAGGGACAGAGCTGCTATGAATAAGGGAGAACATTAGTGTAGGTCAGAAGTAGCATTTAGACAGGGATCTATCTTTAAAGAATCCAACGGTCCTTTTTAGGACTACAACTCCACTTTTGTGTATCATCAGTTTGGCTGCTTGGGACCAGTAGTGCGCACAAAGCATTCATAAGCATCCCAGCTGTATACTGCATATTGTTATCAGTTCTATACAGTATACTGCTACTGGTGTACACAGACTATATAGGAACTAAACTAAGCTCTCGTTTTTCATTTTTTTATTTGTTTTTGGCTGAAAGCATTTGCACACTATATAACAAGACTGTACACATTTTGCATTGTCTATTTTTGGCTTAAAGCTTACGTAAAATACCCTTAGTGTGTGTCCTCTCGATCCGCACTATATAACAAGACTGTACATATTTTACACTGTCTATTTTGGCTTAAAGCATACGCAAAATACCTCGCAGTTTGCTTAGCATTTTGATGCAGTGCATTATACAACATGATCAACACTAGGGGTAAGGGTCGAGGACGAGGACGTGGACGTGGGCGTTCGAATGAGGGTGTGGGCAGAGGAAGAGGTCCTGGGTGGGGTGAAACAGTGCCTGCTGCTGAGGGAGAAGTAGAACGCTATGTATTTACGCTCCATAGGTTCATCTCACAGTTTGCAGGTCCGCGTGGTACACCATTATTAAAACCACAACAGTGCGATCAGGTAATGACGTGGATAGCGGATAACGCGTCCAGTAATTTATCTACCACCCAGTCTTCCACGCAGTTTACTCATGCTAGCCAAGGGACTGGATCTATGATTCTCACGCTGATCCTCTTTCCTCGCAGCCTGGTCACTCCAGGAAAAAGAGATTCAGAACAGGCATACTCACATGAACTGTTCTCAGGTGCCTTCCCTGAGTCACAAAGAACAGTTCATGGGCTACCTAAGGAGTTTGTCGTGACCGATGCCCAAAATTTGGACCTTTCATAGTCTCAGGGTGATGAGGGTGGGGACTTCCAAGTAGTGTCTCAAGAGGTATTTGTTGATGATGATGATGATAGTGATGATGATGATGATGACGATGATGATGATATACAGTTGTCTGTCAGTGAGGTTGTTGTTAGGGCAGTAAGTCTGAGGGAGGAGCAGACTGAGGATTTAGAGGAAGAGCTGATGGTACATGCTGTCTTTCCCTGGGGCACTGGTTAAAAAGCCCCTCGGGGAGAGGCAGGGGCTGGAACAGGCGGTATCTTGCTCATCGGTGGACCCCCACCTGGATCCAATTAAGCAAGTATGAGCTCTATGTTAAAAAGATATTTCAGTGATTCACTTGCACTCTGGGTAAACAAATCTTTCAGGGGTACACCTATACTCTTGGTACACAAATTTTTCAGGGGTTCGCCTATACTCTTGGTAAACAAGTCTTTCAGGGGTTCACCTATACTCTTGGTAAACAAATACCCTGCACTCTAGCTCAAAAAATCTTTCAAGTTCTCACCTGCAATCTTGGCAAAAAAAATGTCTTTTTAAAATGGGTTGTTTTCTTTATTAAAAATGTATAAGTACTGGCCTCTGAGTCCCCTCTTTGCTGGCATTTGTGGCTAATGAAATGCTACAACGGAGGTGGCATGGGATTGCACTTACAATCATACATTAATTTGTCCGCGATTTGTCAGCTATGAAGCACAATTTTAAAAGGGTCACACGGTGTACGAAAACGTATCCCAGCGCGGTGTCCATCTTTGGCCACTAATTTCTTTACAGTTCATGCTGTCTTTCCCTGGGGCACTGGTTAACAAGCCCCTCAGGGAGAGGCAGAGGCTGGGACAGGCAGTAGCTTGCCTGTTGGTGGACCGCCACCTGAATCCCATTAAGCAAGTATGAGTTGTCGCTCAAAAATCTTTCAGGTTTTTACCTGCACTTTTGGTAAACAAATCTTTCAGGGTTTCACCTGCACTCTTGGTAAACAAATCTTTCAGGGGTTCTACTACACTCTTGGCAAACAAATCTTTCAGGGATTTAACTACACTCTTAATAGACAAATCTTTTAAGGTTTCACCTATACTCTGGGTAAACAAATCTTTCAACGGTTAACCTATACTCTTTGTAAACAAATCTTTCAGGGGTTCACCTGCACTCTGGGTAAAAAAGTTTTTTGTTTTAGAATGGGTTGTTGAATTGTGGAGATATGTAGAAGTACTAGCATCTGAGTCCCCTTTATGCCCACATTCGTGGCTCATGAAATTTTGTGACAGAGGTGGCATGGGATTGGAATTATAAGCATACGTTAATTTATCAGAAATTCTCATCAGCATTGTGGGCTATTGCCAACAATTTCAATGAGGGTCGCTGCCAGGCCCTGCCAAGCACCTGCAGTGTGTGTCTCCTGTTCCTCCTCATCCTTGTAAATAGACATGAGGGTGGTGTGGCTATCAAGCGACCGTGTGGCATGAGGACAGATGAACACTGTGCTGGGAAAAATTTCAGTACGCTGTGGACTACTCAGTAGGCGAAGGTGTGCGTCTTACCCTGTCTGGGATGGGGACAGCTGTACGCTGCGCTCAGAAAAATTTCAGTACGCTGTGGACTACTGAGTAGGTGAAGGGGTGTCCCTTACCCTGTCTGGGATGGGAGCAGCTGGACGTTGCACTGGGGAAAATTTCAATATGCTGTGGACGCAGGCTCGTGGCTGCGTCCTGGGGGGAGGATTGGACAGCAATGCCAACATGTAACCCAGGAGAAGAGGCAGTGGTCTCACCTGCAGGCGCTGATTGGCCTTTGTTCCACCTTGTGTGGTGCTTAGCTAAGATGTGCGAGCATGTGTGCTTTGCTGATTATAGTCTGTCCCAAGTAAATTGTTAGGGGGGTGACCACCAGGCTCTTGCCCACAATTTGGCTTAATACTGTGACCAGAGAGCCTCAGATGCATCCATGCATGCTGCCCCTACTGTCCCCTATCCATTTCTGTGGTGTTTCCATTACTTTCTGATGTTTTCAGGGGAATCACACACCCTCCCCTATGCAGATCATGGGTCACCTTGAAAAATGCTTGAGTCTCCCATTGACTTCAATGGGGCTTATTACTTGAAATGAGCTCTGGATAAGGATGAGCGAGTATACTCGCTAAGGCACTACTCGTTCGAGTAATGTGCCTTAGACGAGTATCTCCCTGCTCGTCCTTAAAGATTTGGGGGCCGCCGTGGGGCGGGGAGCTGCAGGGGAGAGTGGGGAGGAACGGAGGGGAGAGCTCTCTCTCCCTCTCTCCCCTGCTCCCCGCCGCAACTCACCTGTCAGCTGCGGTGGTCGCCCGAATCTTTATGGACGAGCAGGGAGATACTCGTCTAAGGCACATTACTCGAACGAGTAGTGCCTTAGCGAGTATACTCGCTCATCCTTAGCTCTCGAGCATTACAAAAAGCTCGGCTCAATTAACTAGCACCCGAGCATTTTGGTGCTAGCTCATCTCTATACAGTATCAAAGCACCTTTCTTTTTCCTACCCTGTTTTTTTCACTGAGATTTGCTGAAACATGGTTTTGTTTAATCTTTGTTTTTATGTTATAAACAGGAAAAGAGTTTTTTAAAGTTTTAATCTTTTTCATTTTTGTAAAAATAAAAAAAGTCACAGAAAGCAGCCATATACTTACTGACAAACTAATGCAAGAGAGCAGGCTAATAAACCATGTAACCGCCATCATGAAGACAGCCAGAGTGCTAAATAGAGGAACAGTTTTCACATGTACAGGACACTGATGAGACAGCCACTCACAAGCTCTCCCTGTACTAAGGGGGGAATATGATGAACAATTCATTTATACACCATTCTTCCACTCAGCAATTTGTCCCATGTCCCATGCATGTTATTGCCAGGGCCTATTGGAAGAAGATTATTATTCATGCCCCAGCCCCAACCAGGGTTACATTCGAGAGGCCCTTTTGAGATCCAATTGGGTTTAATTGCTAATATAAAGATAAAGTATGGTTTAGAGGGGAATCGTACTCTAGTAAATTTGTGGGATTAAACATTCCATGCTCTTTCATGGGGTCCAGTGAAAGAGGTACCACTGTTAGCCAGTTACCCTGACAATATGGTCGGAGATGGTAGTTTGACTAGCGAGTTTGCAGAATGTACTTTAACCAAACTGATTGAAATGTTAGTTCCGGGTCTGCAGGCTACACACTACATGAAGCTAAAGCTATTCTCTGATATACTCTGGCCATTACTTACTGAGTAAGGAGTGCTACCTGCATGGTGAGAGGATGCATCTCATGTATCTTGGCCAAAATCCAACTAATGCCTTGTATTTATTACCTATCATTCACATGCAGCGTGGCTTTAAGACTCCAGGGGAAGCCCAGGGTGGCAATACCAATGTGGTTCACTGATGTAAGTGCAGGGCAACCCGCCGAATTATCATGGCATCATTAACAGGTTGCTGGTCTGCATGGTGAACTACATATATCAGAAGGGTCTGGCACTTTGTATCCACTATGTGTGGGAGTATACGCCAAGCAGCCACCCCCCCTCTATATCAAGAGGCAGTGTAAGTGGCTGTCTCATCAGTGTCCTGCACAGGTGTAATTCGCTCCCCCATTTGGTAGTCAGCTACCTGCATGGTGAGAGGATGCATCTATATGCACTCCTTACTCAGTAAGTAATGGCCGTTTTCTGTGATTGTAGAGATGAGCGAGCACCAAAATGCTCGGGTGCTCGTTACTCGGAACGAACTTTCCGCGATGCTCGAGGGTTCGTTTCGAGTAACGAACCCCATTGAAGTCAATGGGCGACTCGAGCATTTAAGTATATCGCCGATGCTCACTAAGGTTTCCATTTGTGAAAATCTGGGCAATTCAAGAAAGTGATGGGAACGACAGAGCAACGGATAGGGCAGGCGAGGGG
Organism: Eleutherodactylus coqui; assembly: GCA_035609135.1. Taxonomy (NCBI): domain Eukaryota; kingdom Metazoa; phylum Chordata; class Amphibia; order Anura; family Eleutherodactylidae; genus Eleutherodactylus; species Eleutherodactylus coqui. Next base: position 16,273,078 of record CM069411.1, read on the forward strand.
CTACATGTTGGGCTGCATCTCAAGTTCCCAGGTCCCACTATTAAGCCACAATAGTGGCAAGAGTGCCGCCCCCCCCCCCAACAATTTTAACTTCTGAAAAACCCTCATTAGCAAGGCATACCTTAGCTAAGCACCACACTACCTCCAACAAAGCAAAATCACTGCCTGCATGACACTCCGCTGCCACTTCTCCTAGGTTACATGCTGCCTAACCACCCCGCACGACCCAGTGTCCACAGCGCACACCAAAGTGTCCCTGCGCAGCCTTCAACTCCTCTCATGCCACACGCTGGCCTCATATTTTTATAAATAGTCACAGGCAGGTACAACTCTGCCATGGGAATTCTGTGTGCACCCACAGCATGGGTGGCTCCCTGGAACCCACCGGCGGTACATAAACAAATCCCATTGCAGTGCCCAGCACAGCTGAGGTAACGTCACATTAAATGCAGGTGGGCTTCGGCCCACACTGCATGCCCCAGTCAGACTGGGGTTCTTTATAAGTAGACACATGCAGTTACAACTCCGTGTGGACCGACAGCATAGGTGGGTCCCAAGAAGCCACCGGAGGTACATAAATAATTCCCATTGCATTGCCCAGCACAGCTGAGGTAACATCAGATGAAATACAGGTGGGCTTCGGCCCACACTGCATGCCCCAGTCACATCGGGGTTCTTTATAAGTAGACACATGCAGTTACAACTCCGTGTGGACCGACAGCATAGGTGGGTCCCAGGAAGCCACTGGCGGTACATAAATAATTCCCATTGCATTGCCCAGCACAGCTGAGGTAACGTGAGATGACATGCAGGTGGGCTTCGGCCCACACTGCATGCCCCAGTCAGACTGGGGTTCTTTATAAGTAGACACATGCAGTTACAACTCCGTGTGGACCGACAGCATAGGTGGGTCCCAGGAAGCCACCGGCGGTACAAAAATAATTCCCATTGCATTGCCCAGCACAGCTGAGGTAACGTGAGATGAAATGCAGGTGGGCTTCAGCCCACACTGCATGCCACAGTCTGACCGGGGTTTTTAATACATAGACACTGGCAGGTACAAATCACTAATGTGAAGTCCATGTGGACCTACAGTATGGGTGGCTCCCTGAAACCCACCGGCGGCACATAAACAATCCCATTGCAGTGCCCTGCTCAGCAGAGCTAACGTTACATACAATACAGGTGGGCTTCGGCCCACAGTGCATGCCCCAGTCAGACTGGTAATATGTACCTTAACAGTAACCGCGTTGGTGGGAAATGGCCTTGCCGCCATCATGTCTTTGGGAAACCTCCGTATCCACAACACAGTGACATAGCATTAGCAGCGGTATAGTCAGAGCCCAGAATTAGTAGCATTTCAGTGGTAGCATTAGGGACAGGCCCCAGTAACATATCACTAGCAGCAGTATAGGGGAAGCACAGTCTTATTTCCATTTCAGTAGTAGTAGCAGTCAAGACAGGCCACAGTAACATTCCCGTTGCAGCAGTTTATGGAGATAACAGTCTCTTTCACATTTCAGTAGTTGCAGTATAGACAAGACCCCAGTTACATCTATGTAGCAAAAGTGTAGGCCAACCCCACACACCTTGCTGTACCATGAGTGCAGGCGAAGCCCATAAAAATTACTAGGATTACACCGTAGGCGACGGCCCCAAAAAATTGGTGTACCAACAGTACTAATGTACCTCAGAAAAATTGCCCATGCCCAACCAAGAGGGCAGGTGAAACCCATTAATCGCTTTGGTTACTGTGCCTTAATTTGTAACTAGGCCTGGAGGCAGCCCAGTAAAAAAAAAAAAAATTGGTTCAGGTGCAAGTTTCAACGCTTTAATGAGAATTGAAACGTATAAACATTGTTTACAAAAGTAATAGGACTGAGCCTTGTGGGCCTAAGAAAAATTGTCCGTTCGGCGTGATTACGTCAGGTTTCAGGAGGAGGAGCAGGAGGAGGAGGATGAATATAATACACAGATTGATGAAGCTAAAAGGTCCCCGTTTTTTATGGTGATAGAGAACGATGCTTCCATCCACGGGTGCAGCCTACGTTATGTTTAGGTATCGCTGCTGTCCGCTGGTGGGGAAGAGAAGTCTGGGGAAATCCAGGCTTTGTTCATCTTTATGAGTGTAAGCCTGTCGGCACTGTCAGTTGACAGGCAGGTACGCTTATCCGTGATGATTCCCCCAGCCGCACTAAACACCCTCTCTGACAAGACGCTAGCCGCAGGACAAGCAAGCAACTCCAGGGCATACAGCGCGAGTTCAGGCCACGTGTCCAGCTTCGACACCCAGTAGTTGTAGGGAGCAGAGGCGTCACGGAGGACGATCGTGCGATCGGCTACATATTCCCTCACCATCCTTTTACAGTGCTCCCGCCGACTCAGCCTTGACTGGGGAGCGGTAACACAGTCTTGCTGGGGAGCCAGAAAGCTGTCAAAGGCCTTGGAGAGTGTTCCCCTGCCTGCGCTGTACATGCTGCCTGATCTCCGTGCCTCCCCTGCTACCTGGCCCACGGAACTGCGCCTTTTGCCACTAGCGCTATCGGATGGGAATTTTACCATCAGTTTGTCCGCCAGGGTCCTGGGGTATAGCATCACTCTCGAACCCCTTTCCTCTTCAGGTATGAGAGTGGAAAGGTTCTCCTTATACCGTGGGTCGAGCAGTGTGTACACGCAGTAATCCGTAGTGGCCAGAATGCGTGTAACATGAGGGTCACGAGAAAGACATCCTAACATGAAGTCAGCCATGTGTGCCAGCGTACCTGTACGCAACACATGGCTGTCCTCACTAGGAAGATCACTTTCAGGATCCTCCTCCTCCTCCTCAGGCTATACACGCTGAAAGGATGACAGGCAAGCAGCATGTGTACCCTCAGCAGTGGGCCAAGCTGTCTCTTCCCCCTCCTCCTCATGCTCCTCCCCCTCCTCCTCCTCCTCATGCTCCTCCCCCTCCTCCTCCTCCTTAATGCACTGAGATATAGACATGAGGGTGCTCTGACTATCCAGCGACATACTGTCTTCCCCCGCCTCCGTTTCCGAGCGCAACGCATCTGCCTTGATGCTTTGCAGGGAACTTCTCAAGAGGCATAGCAGAGGAATGATGACGCTAATGATTGCAGCATCGCCGCTCACCATCTGGGTAGGCTCCTCAAAGTTTCCAAGGACCTGGCAGATGTCTGGCAACCAGGCCCACTCTTCTGTAAAGAATTGAGGAGGCTGACTCCCACTACGCTGCCCATGTTGGAGTTGGTATTCCACTATAGCTCTACGCTGCTCATAGAGCCTAGCTAACATGTGGAGCGTAGCGTTCCACCGTGTGGGCACGTCGCACAGCAGTCGGTACACTTGCAGATAAAACCGATGTTGCAGGGTCCGCAGGGTGGCAGCGTTCGTGTTGGACTTGCGGAAATGTGCGCTGAGCCGGCGCACCTTTCCGAGCAGGTCAGACAAGCGTGGGTAGCTTTTCAGAAACCGCTGAACCATCAAATTAAAGACGTGGGCCAGGCATGGCACGTGCGTGAGGCTGCCGAGCCGCCACCAGGTTACGGCCATTGTCACACACGACCATGCCCGGTTGGAGGCTCTGCGGCGAAAGCCAGCGGTCGGTCTGCTCTGTCAGACCCTGCAGCAGTTCGTGGGCCGTGTGCCTCTTATCTCCTAAGCTGAGTAGTTTCAGCATGGCCTGCTGGCGCTTGCCCACCGCTGTGCTGCCACGCCGCGTGACACCGACTGCTGGCGACGTGCTGCTGCTGACGCATCTTGATTGCGAGACAGAGGTTGTGTAGGAGGAGGAGGAGGAGGGTGGTTTAGTGGAGGAAGCATACATCGCCGCAGATGCCACCACCGAGCTGGGGCCCGCAATTCTGGGGGTGGGTAGGACGTGAGCGGTCCCAGGCTCTGACTCGGTCCCAGCCTCCACTAAATTCACCCAATGTGCCGTCAGGGAGATATAGTGGCCCTGCCCACCTGTGCTTGTCCACGTGTCCGTTGTTAAGTGGACCTTGGCAGTAACCGCGTTGGTGAGGGCGCGTACAATGTTGCGGGAGACGTGGTCGTGCAGGGCTGGGATGGCACATCGGGAAAAGTAGTGGCGACTGGGAACCGAGTAGCGCGGGGACGCCGCCGCCATCATGTTTTTGAAAGCCTCCGTTTCCACAAGCCTATACGGCAGCATCTCCAGGCTGATCAATTTGGCTATGTGCACGTTTAACGCTTGAGCGTGCGGGTGCGTGGCGGCGTACTTGCGCTTGCGCTCAAACAGTTGCGCTAGCGACGGCTGGACGCTGCGCTGAGAGACATTGCTGGATGGGGCCAAGGACAGCGGAGGTGAGCGCGTGGGTGCAGGCCGGGAGACGGTCGCGCCAGTGTCCTGAGAGGGGGTTGGATCTCAGTGGCAGGTTGGGGCACAGGGGGAGAGGCAGTGGTGCAAACCGGAGGCGGTGAACGGCCTTCGTCCCACCGTGTGGGGTGCTTGGCCATCATATGTCTGCGCATGCTGGTGGTGGTGAGGCTGGTGGTGGTGGCTCCCCGGCTGAACTTGGCGCGAAAAACCTTGCACACCACAGTTCGTCGGTCGTCTGCACTCTCAGTGAAGAACTGCCACACCTTTGAGCACCTCGGCCTCTGCAGGGTGGCATGGCGCGAGGGGGCGCTTTGGGAAACAGTTGGTGGATTATTCGGTCTGGCCCTGCCTCTACCCCTGGCCACCGCGCTGCCTCTTCCAACCTGCCCTGCTGCGGCACTTGCCTCCCCCTCTGAAGACCTGTACTCAGTAGGCTTAGCAAACCAGGTGGGGTCAGTCACCTCATCGTCCAGCTGCTCTTCCTCCGAATCCTCTGTGCGCTCCTCCCTCGGACTTACTGCCCTTACTACTACCTCACTGATAGACAACTGTGTCTCATCGTCATCGTCCTCCTCACCCACTGAAAGCTCTTGAGACACTTGCCGGAAGTCCCCAGCCTCATCCCCCGGACCCCGGGAACTTTCCAAAGGTTGGGCATCGGTCACGACAAACTCCTCCGGTGGGAGAGGAACCATTGCTGCCCAATCTGGGCAGGGGCCCGAGAACAGTTCCTGGGAGTCTGCCTGCTCCTCAGAATGTGTCATTTTCATGGAGTGAGGAGGCTGGGAGGAAGGAGGAGCAGCAGCCAGAGGATTTAGAGTTGCAGCTGTGGATGGCATAGAAGACTGGGTGGTCGATAGATTGCTCGATGCACTTTCTGCCATCCATGACAGGACCTGCTCACACCGCTCAGTTTCTAATAAAGGTCTACCGCATGGACCCATTAATTGTGAGTTGAATCTTGGGACCCCAGAAACTTGCCTCTCTCCTAATCCCGCAGCAGTCTGCTGCGATACACCTGGAACAGGAGCTCGGCCTGTGCCCACACCCTCACTTGGGCCTCCGCGTCCTCGCCCGCGTCCACGTCCTCTAGGCCTACCCCTCAGCATGGTGTATTACGAGTAGAGCAGAAACAGAACGCTGTAATGAAATGTGCCGCTTATTGGCCTGTGGTTGGAGGCTGACTTCGCTTACGGAACGCACAGCGGAGCCAGGAAACAATTATGCGCAAGCCTGCTGTGACACCTAGGTGCGTATGACGGAGCTGCTGCAATTCACAGCACAGAACTAGTGAAGTGGACAAAGCCCAGTGGTAGGCCTTCAGTATTTGCCTCAATTTTTTAAAATGGTGAGGTGAGAAACCAGAGACACCGCATGCAGCGGATATAATGTGTACTGTTTCCCTGTGGCGGGATGACGACAATGATGTTACGGAACGCACAGCGGAGCCAGAAAACAATTATGCTCAAGCCTGCTGTAACGCTTAGCTGGGTATTAATTAGCGACTACTACCCCCAGCAGACACGCAGTAAACTGAAGACGGTCATAGGCAGCCCAAATATAGTATGTTTTTGAAAAAGCCCACTGCCTATATAGCCAGTATACCTCTTTCCCTGTACCACTGACCTTGCCTCACCAGTACTGCCCCTATACTCTGTAAAATGACTGCAGACTGAGGACGCTATGGTCTGCACGCCCGATATACTAAAAACAGCCTCAACAGTACTGCACATGGTCAGATGTGGCCCTAAGAAGGACCGTTAGGGTTCTTGAAGACGAATATAACACCTAACACTCTCCCTATAGCAGCAACAGAATCAGCAGCACTTTCCCTGATCTCTGTCAGCATGCATCTGTGGCGAGCTGCGGGCGGGGCAGATTTAAATACTCGGGTGTCATCTGATCTCCCCAGCCACTCACTGTAGGGGGGTGGGATAGGGCTGGAATGTCACGGGAGGAAGTTGTAATGCCTTCCCTGTGCTTCTATTGGCCAGAAAAGCGCGCACATTTCTCAGGGAAAGAAATGTAATGGAGTCGAGCACCGCATGGTGCTCGTCTCGAGTAACGAGCATCTCGAACACCCTAATACTCGAACGAGCATCAAGCTCAGACGAGTACGCTCGCTCATCTCTATGTGATTGTTTTTAATTTTTTTTTTATATTTCCCCTTCTGTGATGCTTCTAAATCTATAGAGTTCAAAACCCCTATACCTGTACCATTTTCTCCTAATTGGGTATCATACCATTCTCGTTTTACTCTGGTGCAGGGTTTCATTGCCAGAAAAGAAATATTAAAATGCAAAATGGTTTTCTGGCTTTTTGTGGACACATTCATACAGGTATGTGGCATTCTTACCATATTATCATTGCGTACTTTCGGTCTCCTATCTAACATAGTTAAATATTGTCCCCAGACTGTACGATTTGTTATGGTGGTAGCATGTATACATAGTACTGTATATTTATCTCTCAAGTCTATTGCGAAATTAATGCTACTGGCACTTGTTATGTTTCTTTTATATTCTAGTGACTTCATTACGGTATAATAATCATATTGATGATCTAATTCAGCCATACATTCTCGACTATCAAACCTAGGCTCCAAAGCCCTCCTTATGTGTCTTTTTACGACCACCCACTCTCCGGGCTGTAGGTCATGCGTTTCCTCAAGGGAGTTAGAATCTGGATTTGAAGAAAACACCTGGTTGTGCAGTAACTTCAGATGAGCACTAAGAGACAGAACATAGTCACTTAGCGCACCATACTGGGCCTGCAACTCCTGTGGAAAATACAGGCCTAGTCTGGGTACACACTCAAACAAAATTTAATATGGTAATAACCCCGTCTTTCTGCTAGGTACATATCTTACTGAGAAAAGGGCTAATGGAAGGCACTCAGTCCATGGTTTGCCCGTTTCCTGCATTGCTTTTTGTATTTTTAATTTTAGGGTACCGTTCATTTTTTCTACTTTTCTGCTACTCTCCGGATGATAAGGTGTATGAAAGGCCTGAGATACACCCAGAGCAGACATGATATTTTGCATGATTTCATCTGTAAAATGTGAACCTCTGTCTGACTAAATCACTTCCGGTACCTCGTACCTGCAAATTACCTTATTTATGAGCTTATTTGTGGTTACCTGCTCATTTACCTTGGTAACAGGGTAGGCCTCGAACCTGAAAAGACATCAACAACAACAACAAGCACATATTTGTACTTTCCAACACGTGGAAGCTGAATGTAGTCAATTAGCAATCTCTGAAATGGATAGAGTGGCCTATGCAAGTGTTTTTGTGGCCACCTTACCTTCTGTCCTGAGTTGCTTATAGCACAGATCATGCAAGACTGGACAAATGATGTAGCAGCTAGAGAGAACCCAGCGGCCACCCATAATCTCTCAAAAGTGTCAGTAGCATAGTTGCCTTCAATAGATGAGTCTTTCCATGGATCAGCTGGGCCATCATGGGGTACAAGAATCGTGGTAGGTAAGTTCTGCTGACTGTTCGCCATACGCCATCCTGTTCTGCTGCTCCCATATTAGTCCATTTATCCTTTTCTTCGTTGCTGGCTTGTAACTGTAAAGTCCTTAGCATATCAAGGTCCAACTTTTTATCAATGTCCAAAGTTTAGTCAATGTCCAGAGGTTTTTGTCTCTGACTTATGTGGTCAGTATCTTCTTTTCTTCTTTCTTCCACGGCTTGAAGGCCGCTGCCTTTGCTGTGAAGTTTGCTAGGGCATTGCCTTTTGCTTCTGCAGTGTCGGCTTTGTTATGAGCTTTCACCTTTAGGATTGCTACTTTGTCTGGTAGGAGTAGGGCTTTCATGAGGTTCTGTACTGCTGCACCATTCTTAATGGGTTGTCCTACAGAAGTTAAAAATTGTCTGGCCTTTGATATTAGGCCGTAATCATGAGCTGTGCCAAATGCATACCTGGAATCAGTGTAAATGTTTGCCATCTTACCTTCCACCACTCTACACGCCTCAGTGAGGGCCTTCAGTTCCGCTTCTTGTGCTGAGACATGCGGAGGCAGAGCTTCTGTTCTAGGACATCTTGTTGCGTGACCACTGCATATCCGGCGTGGAGTCATCCATCCTCACCCTGGTACCATCTACAAAAAAGCTCAAAATATGCATTGTCAACAGGGGTTCCAGTAACTATTTTTAAAACCTGAATTTTCTTGTTGCATCAATGCTAGACAATCATGCTGATATTCTATTATCAAATAGATCATGATCTTATTGCAATTTTTTTTTTCAAATAGCTGATCAGTAATCACCTATGCCTCCCCCTCCCCCATTTGAACCAGGATACTTGATTGGAAGAAGAGTAGCCATGTTTAAGGTAGTACAACATTTAAAAAAAAATATTAGGGGGGGGCATGCAAAGAGCACATTGTAGCAAGATTTGATGAGATAGAGACAGATGTTTAGGTGGTACTTGAGTGAGTATACTCTGGATGTCATGAGGGATAAGAACCACTAGGGGGTAGTCCAGGACCAACTCAGAAGACTTGTGAGCCATTGCGTGTACTGCTGTCACTGCACAGACACAAGAGGGGGGCTCCTCGGGCCATTGGATCCATTCTCATGGAGTAATACCCAAGTGTTCATGGATGTCCTCCATGTTTTTGCGTCAATACTACCGTCGCATGACCGGCCAAGGACAGCAGTGTGAGACAAGTCCAAAAAGGTGCGGAGTCCAAAAAGGCAGCAGAAGAAGGTACAGAAATGGCTTGAACTGCAGCCTTGCGTTCTTCTGTGAGATGTTTGGTTCCTTGAGATAGGCAATCGCCTAGAAACACAACCTTTTGTTTACAAATATGTAGTTTTTCCTTTGAAGCCTTGCAGCCATTATCTGCTTAAAATTTTAGAAGAGAAATGGATGCAGATTGACATGTTTTCAGATCCTCAGCACAAAACAGAAGGCCATCAACATATTGCAACAACACAGTCCATGAGGACGAGGGGATAGGTATGTTGGTCTCGGGGTGGGGTATGGGGGGGGCCACTGTGGAGTGTCACTATTACACTGGGGCCACTGTGGGGTGTCACTATTAAACCGGGGCTGCTGTGGGATGTCACTATTACACTAGGGCCACTGTGGGATGTTACTAATACTACTGGGCTACGCTGTGTGGAGTCACTATTACTACTGGGGACCACTGTACGGTGTCACTATTACACCGGGGCTGCTATGGGGTGTCATAATTATACTGGGGCCACTGTGGGTTGTCACTATTATCGCTGGCGAGGTGTCACTATTATCGCTGGGGTCACGGTGTGGGGGGATCACTATTACCGCTGGGGTATGTTTACATGTGGCGGAAATGGGCAGGGCTGTTTCAAAATATACAGGGTGCAGAATTTGACAGCTTTTTCGCTGCGGAAATGCAGAAATGTCCACAGAAATTTCTGCTAAAAACATTCTGCAGCATTTTCACATCCATATCTTAGATTTAAGCACACTGGATATCTAGTTTGTAGAGATGAGCGAATATACTCGTTTCGAGTAATTACTCGATCAAGCACCGCGATTTTCGAGAACTTGCGTACTCGGGTGAAAAGATTCGGGGGGCGGCGGGGAGCGGGGGGTAGCAGCAGGGAATAGGGGAGAGCCCTCTCTCTCTCCCTCTCCCCCCCACTCCCCGCTGCAACCCTCCACTCAGCCACGGTGCCCCCCGAATCTTTTCGCCCGAGTACGGAAGTACTCGAAAATCGCGGCGCTCGGGCGAAAAAGGTGCGTGGCCGAGTAGGTTCGCTCATCTTTACTAGTTTGCAAAGTAAATATCTAAGTTTCATTTTTTTAAGCAGAAGTCTTCTTTTATCATCCCCTCTCTCTAGTGACTTAACACTCTCAATCCCATTCACCTGACAGGCTAATGTGTCTCCTTTGTGTACCTCCTGAAAATGCTTTGAAACAGCAGATGCATTAACTGCATTGGTGTGAACACTGTCTGACAAATGTTTGTGGATCTGGACTTGAAAAGGATAAGTAATGAAACCTACATATTGTATCTTACATATGTCTCATGTAATTAAATATAAATAAAAATTAGGGAGAGCGCCATTGCTCCAGGAGAGTGCTGGAAAAAAACTTTTTTATGAACTACTGTACAGATTTTACTCACCAGGTGCCAGGCGGAGCAACAAAAAGAACGAATTCCTTGTGTTCCGCCAGCACCAAATAATCCACGTTCACCTTTCAAGGTTTCTTGGCTGGAGGGTCTGTGGTTTAATCCAGGATAGTTTACGGTGAAAAGAAATCGCTAGATTCCACTATGCTATACTGGAGAGCAGCAGCTAGAAAAGTACCCCATGATTCACAAAGGAAAGGGGATAAGAATAAGAACAAACAAAAAACAGAAAAAAACTCTTCTTTAGGCTGCGCTACACCATCAGCCCTGGGGACATGATAGGGAATAAGCCTCTAACACCGTGATAAATAGCAGGCTAAATTTATTGTCTGCTATTTATCACGGTGTTAGAGGCTTATTCCCTATCATGTCCCCAGGGCTGATGGTGTAGCGCAGCCTAAAGAAGAGTTTTTTTCTGTTTTTTGTATGTAATTAAATATACAACAAATGTCATATTGCAGTTAATATAAGTTGTTAATTTATATGTTTTATCCTTATTGCAACATGCAAAAGTGTAAATTCTCATTATGTTTACATACTTTGCAAATCTTGTGGCCACAGCCATGGCATCTCTTTACTGACAACCAAGTTTTGTTGTTATTGATCTTGTTTTCAGAGTGCAAACTTGGAGATATTTTTATTGCGCCCAAATTGAACTATATGCGGTGGAAAAGACTAATCCTGATCTTACATTTTTTGTTCAAATATATCTTTCCTGTTGTTCAGTAAAGACTTTCTCTCTTTCACTGTGGCTTTACATTTTGCTTGGTATATTAACCCCTTAGGGTATTAACATTGCTTTAAATGTTCACTTACGGCTCCCTTTTCCTTCTTCCACGCATCCTCAGTTGATCAATTCCTTCTTGTTCTTATAAACTCCGCTAAAGGTAATGCTCTTTTTACATTAGAGATGAGCGAGCATACTCGTCCGAGCTTGATGCTCGTTCGAGTATTAGGCTACTTGAGATGCTCGGTACTCGAGTCAATTTCATTTCCCCTCCCCGCATGTTTAGCACCATTTTTAGCCACTAAGCATGCAGGGAAGGCATTACCACTTCCTGCTGTGATGTGCCAGTCCTCTGCACGTCTACAGCAGTGAGTGGCAGGGCCGGTCAGGTGACCGACGAATACTTCAACTGGTGCTGTCTGCGGCTCGCCACAGCCGCATGCTGGCAGAGGTAAGGGAAAGAGCTGCAGCTGAGATAGGGAAAGTGTTAGAGTAGAGATCCTCTCTTCATGAACCCAACAGCCCTTCTTAGGGATACTCCTCATTGTGTGCATCAATAGTCCTTTTTAGGGCTACTCTTCATTGTGTGCATTGCAGCATTACTTTTTTGGCTGGCTGGGGGTAGTACTGCACCTATTTTTTGTTTCAAGCATATAGGTCTGTGCAGAGCATCTCACACCTCCCTTTAGCTATGTGCGGTGAATTAGCCACAATTCTCATCACTAAACAGTGGGTTAATTGTTGCTGGGCCAGTGCAGAAAATCTCACACCTTCCGTTAGCTGTGTGCGTTAAATTAGCCGCAATTCTCATCGCTAAACAGTGGGTTAATTGTTGCTGGGCCAGTGCAGACCATGTCATAACTCCCATTCGCTTTGTGCGGTGAATTCGCCGCAATTCTCATCGCTAAACAGTGGGCTAATTTTTCCTGCGGCACTGCAGAGTATCTTACATCCGCCAATCGCTATGTTCAGTGAATTAGCCACAATTCTCATAGCCAAACAGTGGGTTAATTGCTGCTGGGCCAGTGCAGACCATCTCCCATTCGTTGTGTGCAGAGAATTAGCCACTATTCCCATCGCTAAACAGTGGGTTAATTGTTGCTGGGCCAGTGCAGACCATGCCATAATTCCCATTCGCTTTGTGCGGTGAATTTGCCGCAATTCTCATCGCTAAACAGTGGGCTAATTTTTCCTGCGGCACTGCAGAGTATCTTACATCCGCCAATCGCTGTGTGTGGTGAACTAGCCTAAATTCTCCACACTAAACAGTCCGTTAATTTTTTCTGTCAATGTGCACAGCATCTTACAACTAGCATTGTCTGTGTGCAGTGAAGTAGCCGCAGTTATCAGCACTATCCATTGGGTTACTTTTTTCTGCCACTCCATACAGCCTCTCTTATCTACAAGTCTCTGTAAGCGATTAATTATCCATAGGTATCAGCGCAAGACAGTGGTTTAATTTTTTCTGTCACAGCATAGACCCTGTATCTACAAGTTGGGCCTGCATTATACTTTATCCGACATGATGAGGAGTAGGGGCAAGGGTCGAGGACCTGGATGCAGACGTGGGCGTCCAAGTGAGAGTGTGGGCAGAGGCCGAGGTCCTGGGTGGGGTGAATCAGAGCCGGCTGCTGAGGGATTAGGAGGGCGCCGCGTCTCTCCACTCCCCATATTTTGCGGGTGCATGTGGTAGACCTTTATTACAAGCACAGCAGGGCGAGCAGGTCCTGTCGTGGATCGCGGATGATGAGACAAAGCGGAGGAAAGTGCAGCAGCAGGACAGGTTGGAAGAGGCAGTGGGGTGGCCAGGGGGAGAGGTAGGGCCACAGCAAATAATCCCCTAACTGTTTCCCACAGCACCCCCTCGCGGCAAGCCTCTGTGCAGAGGGCTAGGTCTTCAAGGTGTGGATGTTTTTTAGTGAGAGCGTGGATGACTGACGAACAGTGGTGTGCAACCTGTGCCGCACCAAGATCAGCCGGGGAGCCGCCCCTACCAGACTCACCACCACCAGCATGCGCAGGAATATGATGGCCAAGCACCCCACAAGGTGGAACGAAGTAAATTCACCGCCTCCGGGTCACACCACTGCCTCGTCCCCTGTGCCACAACCTGGCACAGAGAACCAATCCCGCCTCCCAGGATGCAGGCACGAGCGCCTCCCGGCCTGCACCCACACCCTCGCCTCCACAGTCCTCCACTCCCTCCAGCAATATCTCCCAGCGCAGCATTCGGCTGTCGCTAACACAAGCGTTGGAGAAGTAGCTTGGTCTATCCCTCTCTGATCTTACTCCTCCTCCTCCTAAAACAGCATGTCATCACGCTGAACTGCCAATTTTTCTGCGGGCCAAAAGGCTCTGTTAAAACCAATTTTTTAGGAGGGCTGCCTCCAGGCTCTGTTACAAATTAAACAACAACAAGCTCTATCTTTTAAAAATGTTTATGGGTTTCACCTGCCCTCGGGGTAAAGCAATTTTTCAGGGGTACAGTTGTACTCTTGGTACACCAATTTTTTAGGCCCTCACCTATACTGTTAGCAAACTAATTTTTCTGGGCTTCTCCTATAATCTTGGTAAAAAAAAAAAAAATTCAGGTGTTTGCCTATACGCTTGGTACACAAATGTTTCAGGGGTTAGCCTATACTCTTGATACAGCAATGTTTCAGGGGTCCGCCTATACTCTTGCTACAGAAAGGCTTGAGGGGTTCGCCTATACACTTGCTACAGAAAGGTTTGAGGGGTTCGCCTATACTGTGGGTACAGAAATGTTCCAGGGGTTTGCCTATACACTTGCTACAGAAAGGTTTCTGGGGTCCGCCTATACACTTGCCACAGAAATGTTTCAGGGGTTTGCCTATACTCTTGCTACGGAAAGGTTTGAGGGGTTCGCCTATACTGTGGGTACAGAAATGTTTCAGGGGTTCGCCTATACACTTGCTACTGAAAGGTTTGAAGGGTTAGCCTATGCTATTGCCAAAGCATTCCCCTCAGTTCCTCCACTAGGTACCATTCTGTATATATAAAGGGGGTTACTATAGCAGATATTTCCACTTCTGAGAAGTGGGAAGTGAGAAATATCTTCAGTTTTCTGAAGTGTATTCTTGCACCACTTTTTTGTGCCTCTCTACTTCAATTCTTTCCATAGTCATTATGTGAGTAATTTGGGCCACAACTTCTGCTACCTCAGAAAGCATCTGTGAGAGCCAGTGTTTCTTATTATATTTCAATGTAGCTATTCCCTCCTGAAGACTACGCACCTTTTCCTCCAGTAGACTTCACAGAGGTGGAAAAAGTCTATATGATCAGTATAAAACTAGCCCTTCACAGATATAGACTAAAAATAACTTTATTGTAATCCTTTAAAAACATAAATGGGCCAACAGACAGACTAAACACTAAACACAAGGGGAAAGGTAATGAATGACAAGAGGAACACTGTCATTCAACAGATGGTTTTCAGTGATGAAATATGATAGCTATATGGTCTCTCTGTTTGTTATTTTAGTCTATATCTGTGAAGGGCTAGTTTTCCTCCAGTAGAGAAACAAGCTTGCATTTCTGGCAGGTGAAGTTTAGCTTTTTCTCTGGTAGGTCTGTAAACATATAGCATACATTGCAGCTCACCAAATGGCTCCTCTCCTTTTCCATATCGTCAGATGATGTCCACTTACAAACTTCTACATTTCAAGAATTGTAGTGAAGATGTATATCCTATAAAATACTACTAAGTGTACAACGTCTGCTGATGTCCTCTGAGCAGCTAGACCCAGCCTATCCCAGCAATCTTAACACTTACAATGAGTCTTTGCTCTTCCCAAAATGTAGAAGGAATATGCAAATGATCTTCTAGCAGCTTCAAACTCCAATATCTGTGTCTTAACAGATACTTAACAATCTACACAGGCACGGGCAGTGGCAAATAAGTCCCTGCTACTGTGTTGCCAACATCAATCAATAATACAATACAGCATTCTAAATGATTATCTAACTGTACAAGAAATTCTATTCTAATGTGTTTGATTTATATTTTTCTAACATGGGTTTAGCTACATTCCTCCATGGCAAGTATAGCAAAAACAATGTCACTTTTGATTTGCTCGTGACTTGGCAGATACTTAGCATTCTACCCAGACACAGGGCGGTGGCACAAAAGTCCCAGAAAGGTTAAACAGTGCTTATTATGTGTCCCTTTTTTTCTGCTAAAATCATGTGAGTTTGTGTGTATACTCACTGGGTCCTGGGCTTCTCGGGCAGGGGTAAGCCTTTAGGATGGGCTTGGCATGCAAGGAATTACAGTGGTGCTTGCTGTTGGCTACTGTGCGGTTTTGCCTGCCACACCTGGTGGGTTTGCTGATTTGCTTGTCGGTCTCTCCTTCACATTGTTTATTGTGGTTTAAGGTGAGAAGTCATTTTATCTTGTCAAGGCATTCCCCCAAATCGACTCTGCTGATTTGGGTGTTCTGAAGGTTTTGTAGTTGCCATCATCCTTGAAGGCTTTGAGGAACACAGGGTGCTGTATTTGGAAGTGGATTTTCTTTCTGTACAGTGTGGTGCAGACATTGTTGTATGAGCACCTTTGATTTGCCACCCTTGCCAAAAAATCTTCAAACAGCAATATTTTGTGGTGTCTGACAATGGCCTCTAGTTCTGAATCCCCACATCAGAGCTGTTTTCTCATTGTAGTCCAAGAAGCAAATGCTTATTTGTCGTGGTTCCTACGTTGGCCTTTTCTTCGAAGGCCCTTTGACAGTTGGTGATTCCAAGCCTACACAGTGGATCCTTACTATTCTGCAGTAATATTTAAAACCCAGTGCCTCTAGGAGTTCTTGTTTGCAAATTTGGAAGAAGTGCTTTTGGCGGATTGATTCAGGTGGACGCACTAGTCTCAGCTTGTTGCACCTTGATCGGTTTTCACTAAAAACGCTCACTGTTGCCCTCAACCACTCTCGGCTCAATTATTGCAATTCGCTGCTGATAGGTCTTCCCTACTCCAGACTCTAACCCCTCTAATGTGGCAGCCGGGCTCATCTTCCTGTCCAGCCATTACTCGGACGCCTCTGCCTTGTGCCAGTCACTGCACTGGCTGCCTGTCAAACATATTTAAACTCACTATTCTCATCAACAAAGCGCACCACAGCACCGTCCCGCCCTACATTGCTTCCCTCATCTCAATCTACCACCCAGCACGAGCCCTCTGTTCCACTAATGGAATCAGACTGAGTGCCCCTTTAATTCGAACCTCTCATTCCCGCCTCCAAGACTTCTCAAGAACAGCTACCAAAAACGCACTACCAAAAGCTATCCGGGCAATCACTGACACACTAAACTTCAGGCGTGTTCTAAAAACACACCTCTTCTGGGAAGCATACCATATCCCTTAAACTAAACCCCTCTGTACTCCACCTGCACATGCTCCCTGTACCACAGACTGTAATCCCTGCTAGCGATAATCAATCGGCAACTGCAGTCATCCAGATTCTGCCCCTATACAACCTGACAATTGTCTGTGTATAGCATCCCTCACTCTCCACCTCAACATACTGTGCACATCTCCAGCCCCTTTACCCTCTGTATCACCCCACTATTATTAGTATGTAAGCTCATTGGAGCAGGACCTTCACGCCTACTGTTTCCATCAACTGATTACTATGTAACCGTGGTCTTGTTTTATTTCCCTTGTATTGTAAGCATTGCGGAATATGTTGGCACTATATAAATAAAGATTATTATTATTATTCAGATCATCGATTTTGTCTGCCATGCTCTGGATTTTGATAAATTGTTCCTGCACTGTTTGTGTTTGATTTTCCATCTCTCTTTGCTGTTGTCGAATGATTTCTCCAGTTTGTCTGTTTGTTTAAAGTTGGATGCTATTTCAGCAAGGATTTGAGTGAGGGCTCAGTCACACGGACGTTTTGTCACACAAATTTTTGTGCGCATAACTGATGCTTTTAAAAAATCGTGTTACCGAAGCTGGCGTCACGGAAAAAAAACTGCACCTAGCTGCGTTTATCCTCGCCGGCAAAATGCCTGTCTGACTTGAGTATAATCGCCGTGTGCATCAAAATGCGCATGAATTTTTGATTGTCCGGAACTTTTTTGTCGTGCATAGAGATGAGAGAGCACCAAAATGCTCGGGTGAGCGTTGCTCGAGTCGAACTTTCCGCGATGCTCGAGAGTTCGTTTCGAGTAGCGAACCACATTGAAGTCAATAGGTGACTCGAGCATTTTTGTATATGACCAATGCTCCGCTAAAGTTTTCATTTGTGAAAATCTGGAAAACCTACGAAAGTGATGGAAACTACACAGAAATGGATAGGGCAGGCGAGGGGCAACATGCAGGGCTGCATCTCAGGTTTCCAGGTCTCACTATTAATCCAAAATAGCGTCAAGAGTGGGCCCCCCCCCCCCAACAATTTTTACTTTGGACAAACCCTCATTAGCAAGGCACACCTTAGCTAAGCACCACACTAACTCCAGCCAAGCACAATCACTTCCTGCGGGACACACCGCTGCCTCTTCTTCTGGGTTACATGCTGCCCAACCGCCCCCCCCGCACGACACTGTGTCCACAGCGCACACAAAAGTGTCCCTGCCAGCCCTCAGCTGCCCTCATGCCACACGCTAGCCTCATAGCCACACCACCCTCATGTCTATTTATAAGTGCGTCTGCGATGAGGAGGAATTGGAGGCACACACTGCAGAGGGTTGGCAGGGCCAGGTAGCGACCCTCTTAAAAAGGGGGGGGGGGGCGATAGCCCATAATGCTGTAGAGAATCGATGAGAAATTGATGATCGATCTTCATTCCAATCCTGTGCCACCTCCGTCAGAAGCTGCAAACGTGGGCATAAAGGGGACTCAGCTGCCAGCCCAGCACTCCTACACATCTCCACAATGCAGCAATATTCTGTGTGGGAAGTATGTGAGCGGGCCCTGGGTCAGCCTCTGTCCCAGCAAACACCTTGTGTGGCCCAAGGTGCTGCGAGTGACATAGCAATGGGGAATCTATGTGTCCACACACTACTCATTCTGTTTGGGTGTCGGATAACTCATCGACATTGCAAGGGGTAAACCATCTGCACTCTGCACCCTACCCAAGTCTGTTAGTGTTTGGGGGACAGACAGGTAAAACACCTCTATGGGAAGTCTGTGTGCACCCACAGCATGGGTGGCTCCCTGGAACCCACCGACGGTACATAAAGAAATCCTATTGCAGTGCCCTGGATAGCTGAGGTTACGTGAGAGAAAATACATGTTGGCTTCGGCCCACACTCCATGCCCTAGTCAGTCTGTTTTTTTTAAAAAAGTGCCAGGCAGGTACAACTCCGCTATGGGAAGTCTGTGTGCACCCACAGCATGGGTGAGTCCCAGGAACCCAGAGAAGGTACATAAAGAAATCCCATTGCAGTGCCCCGAATAGCTGTGGTAACGTGAAAGAAAAGACATGTTGGCTTCGGCCCATACTCCATGCCCTTGTCAGTCTGGGTTTTTTTTTGGGCCACATAGGTAGAACACCGCAATGGGAAGATTTAGTGCACCCATAGTATACTCAGACCTCTGTAATATTCCTGTAGCAAAGGTATAAGCTGACCCCAGTAACAGTTATGTTGCAGAAGTCTAGGGAGACTGCAGTAACATTTCTGTAGTAACAGTATGGACAGACCCCAGTAACATTTCATTAGCAGAAGTATAGGCAGACCCCTGTAACATTTATGCAGCAGCAGTATTGGCAGACCCCTGTAACATTTCAGTAGCAGCAGTATAGGTAGAGCCCAGTATTTGTAACATTTCAGTAGCAACAGTATTGACAGACCCCAGTAACATTTCTGTAGTAACAGTATAGACAAAGGCGAGTAACATTTCTGTAGTAACAGTACAGGCAGACCCCAGTAGCATTTCTGTAGAAGAAGTATAGGCAGACCCCTGTAACATTTGTGTAGCAGCAGTATAGGCAGACCCCAGTAACATTTCTGTAGCAGCAGTATACACAGACCCCTGTAACTTTTCTGTAGCAGAAGTAAAGGCAGATCCCTGTGACATTTCTGTAGCAGAAGTATAGGCAGACCCCAGGACCATTTCTGTAGTAGAAATATAGACAGACCCCTGTAACATTTCTGTAGCAGCAGTATAGGTAGACCCCTGTAACATTTCTGTAGCAGAAGTATAGGCAGACCCCAGTGCCATTTCTGTAGTAGAAGTATAGGCAGACCCCAGTAACATTTCTGTAGCAGCATTATAGGCAGACCCCTGTAACATTTCTGTAGCAGCAGTATAGGCAGACCCCTGTAACATTTCTGTAGCAGAAATATAGGCAGACCACGGTGCCATTTCTGTTGTAGAAGTATAGGCAGACCCCAGTAACATTTCTGTAGCAGCAGTATAGGCATACCCCTGTAACATTTCTGTAGCAGCAGTATAGGCAGACCCCTGTAACTTTTCTGTAACAGAAGTAAAGGCAGATCCCTGTGACATTTCTGTAGCAGAAGTATAGGCAGACCCCAGGACCATTTCTGTAGTAGAAATATAGACAGACCCCTGTGACATTTCTGTAGCAGCAGTATAGGCAGACCACAGTACCATTTCAGTAGTAGAAGTATAGGCAGACCCCCTGTAGCATTTCTGTAGCAGAAGTATAGGCAGACCCCTGTAACATTTTTGTAGCAGAAGTATAGGCAGACCCCTGTAACATTTCTCTAGCAAGAGTATAGGAGAACCCCTAAAACATTGGTGTACCATTAGTGTAGGCGAAGTCGGGAAAAATTAGATAGATAACAGTATAGGCGAAGGCGAGAAAAATTAGTGTACTAAGAGTACAAGTGTACCTTGCACTAGGAAGATGACTTTCAGGATCCTCCTCCTCC
Organism: Eleutherodactylus coqui; assembly: GCA_035609135.1. Taxonomy (NCBI): domain Eukaryota; kingdom Metazoa; phylum Chordata; class Amphibia; order Anura; family Eleutherodactylidae; genus Eleutherodactylus; species Eleutherodactylus coqui. The sequence goes on from CM069411.1 coordinate 16,293,139, forward strand.
TCCCCTCTCTCCTCCTCCACAGCCCATACACGCTGAACAGATGAGAGGCAAGCAGCATGGGTACCCTCTGCAGTGTGCCCAGCTGTCTCTTCCCCCTCCTCCTGCTCCACCTCCAAAACACGCTTAGATATAGACATGAGGGTGGTCTGGCTATCAAGAGACATACTGTCTTCCCCGTCTCCTGTTCCAACCGCAAAGTGTCGGCCTTCATGCCTTGCAGCGAACTCCTTAGCAGGCATAGCAGCGGGATACGCTAATGATTGCAGCGTCGCCACTCACCATCTGGGTAGACTCCTCAAAGTTTCCGAGGACCCGGCAGATGTCTGCCATCCAGGCCCACTCCTCGATAAAGAATTGGGGAGACTGACTACCACTACACCACCCATGTTGGTGTTGGTATTCCACTATTGCTCTACGCTGCTCATAGAGCCTGGCCAACATGTGCAGCGTAGAATTCCCCCGCGTGGGCACGTCGCACAGCAGTCGGTGCTCTGGCAGATTAAACCGATGTTGCAGGGTCCTCAGGGTGGCAGCGTCCGTGGTGGACTTGCGGAAATGTGCGCAGACGTGGCGCACCTTGCCGAGCAGGTCAGAGAAGTGCGGGTAGTTTTTCGGAAACCGCCGAACCACCAGATTGAAGACGTGGGCCAGGCATGGCACATGTGTGAGGCTGCCGATCTGCAGAGCCACCACCAGGTTACGGCCGTTGTCACACAAGACCATGCCCGGTTGGAGGCTCAGCGGTGAAAACCAGTGGTCGGTCTGCTCTTTCAAACCCTGCAACAGTTCAGGGGCCGTGTGTCTCTTGTCACCTAAGCTGATTAGTTTCAGCACGGCCTGCTGACGCTTGCCCACCGCTGTGCTGCCGTGCCGCACCACACCGACTGCTGGCTACGTGCTGCTCACACTTCTTAATTGAGAGGTAGAGGTTTCGTAGGAGGAGGAGGAGAGGGAGGGTTTAGACGAGGTGGCATAGACCGACGCAGATACCAGCACTGAGGTAGGACCCGTTATTCTGGGTATGGGCAGGACGTGAGTGGTCCCTGGCTCTGACTCGATCCCAGCCTCCACCAAATTCACCCAATGTGCCGTCAGGGAGATATAGTGGCCCTGCCCGCCAGTACTTGTCCACGTGTCAGTGGTTAAGTGGACCTTTCCAGTAACCGTGTTAGTGAAGGCACGATTAATGTTGCAGGAGACTTGCTGGTGTAGGGCTGGGACGGCACACCGGGAAAAATAGTGGCGACTGGGGACCGAGTAGCGAGGGACCGCCGCCGCCATCATGTTTTTGAAAGCCTCTGTTTCCACAAGCCTGTATGGCAGCATCTCCAGGCTAATTAATTTGGCAATGTACACGTTTAAAGCTTGTGCGTGCGGGTGAGTGGCTGCATATTTATGCTTTCGCTCCAATGCTTGTGTTAGCGACAGCTAAACGCTGCATTGAGAGACATTGCTGGATGGAGTGCAGGACGGTGGAGCTGAGGGTGAGGATGCAGGCTGGGAGGTGCTCGCGCCTGTGTCCTGGAAGGGGGATTGGATCTGTGTAGCAGGTTGGGGCACAGGGGAAGAGGCAGTGGTGTGACCCGGAGGCAGTGAATGGCCTTTGTCCCACCTTCTGGGGTGCTTGGCCATCATATGCCTGCACATGCTGGTGGTGGTGAGGTTGGTAGTGGTGGCTCCCCGGCTGATATTGGTGCGACACAGGTTGCAAACCACAGTTTGTGAGTATCCGCGCTCTCACTAAAAAACATCCACACCTTTGAACACCTGGCTCTCTGCACAGAGGCTTGCTGCCAGGGGGTGCTTTCGGAAACAGTTGGGAGATTCTTCACTCTGGCCCTGCCTCTACCCCTGGCCGCTCCACTGCCTCTTCCAACCTGTCCTGCTGCTGCACTTGCCTCCCCCTCTGAAGCCCTGTCCTCAGTAGGCTTAGCAAACTAGGTTGGATCAGTCACCTCATTATCCAGCTGCTCTTCCCCCAAATCCTCTGTACGCTCCTCCCTCGGACTTACTGCCCTCATTACTACCTCACTGATAGACAACTGTGTCTCATCATCCTCATCCACAAAAAGCCCTTGAGACAGTTGCCGGAAGTCCCCAGCCTCATCACCCGGACTCCGGGAACTTTCCAAAGGTTGGGCATCGGTCACGACAAACTCCTCAGGTGAGAGAGGAACCATTTTTTCCCACTCATGGCAGGAACCCGAGAACAGTTCATAGAGTGAGGAGGCTGGGAGGAAGGAGGAGCAGCCAGAGGATTCAGAGTTGCAGTCCCCAGGCTGGGAGTAGGGGACTGCGTAGAAGACTGGGTGGTCGATACACTGACGGAGGCGTTTTCTGCCATCCACGACAGGACCAACATTGAGCTGCTCTGTTTGTAATAAAGGTCTATCACGCGGACCCGTAAATTGTGATATGAAGCGGGGGAGCGCAGAAACTTGCCTCTCTCCTAATCCCGCAGCAGCCGTCTGTGATTTACCACGCCCAGGGACTCGGCCTGTGCCCACACCCTCACTTGGACGTCTGCGTCCTCGACCCTTACCTCTACTCCTCAATATGGCAGATTAAGAATAGAGCAGGGCCCAAATAAATTACCCCACTGTACAGCACTGACAACTGTGGCTTAATTCACCGCATACAGAGACTTTTAGATAGCGGAGGTTCTATGCTGTGACTTAAAAAAATTAACCCGCTGTCTTACGCTGATTAGAAGGGGTAATTTACTGGGAGCAGTAAATTACCCCTTATGAGCTTTGGTATCAGTTATTCAGTGCATAACAAAGCATCTTGTCTCTGTCAATCAAGGCAGTGTGAACCTTGATGTCAGTCATCTAGCGCATCTGGGTATCTACTTATAATATATCTGTAGATATTACACTTATGCAGTTATTGTATGCGCCTTGATTTCAGTCATTTAGTGCACAATAAAGCATTTTGTCCCTGTCAATCAAGGCTGTATGTAGCCTGATGTCAGTTATTTAGCGCACTGTAAAGCATCTTTTCCCTGACAATCAAAGCTCTAGAAACCAACAGATAATCCTTCATTCTGAGATCCCCCTGGACCAGTGTACTATTACATCTATATAAATCCAGAACAACGACTGCAATTTGGGAAATCTAAGTGAACTAGAGTATGCGCATCGTTTAACTATCACAATTTAAATAATACTCCTGAAGAACCGCTAAGCATCAGCGGAGAAACGCGTCGAGTATACATTAGGATCGAGAGTAACGGCATATTTCAGGTTACTATTTTACTTTGGTTATTGTAACCTTTAGTCTAGCATCAGAGAGTGCTGACGTTCTGCGTTCAGAATACGAGCATACGATCATCAGTTGGAATGTCAAGATACTATTGACGATAAGTTTTGATACATAACTGATATCTTGGACATATAGTAAATGGGTTTCGGATGATATCTAAGATATCCATTTCCGGTCTCCACATTGCGTGATCAAAATTTGGAAAGTCACTGTATGCTTACAAAAACAGCATCCATATGACTATGTGTAACTAAACGAAAATCCCACATATCAGCTAAGTCTACCAGGTAGAATTACGGTAGAACTGACATTCATTAGTCTCTGCACACAATGTGTTTATGTGTTGTCCTGTGGTATTCATGATACCAGTGTTTGTTTCCATGTACTCGTATTTTCAGGTACTGGAAAACTGTTATTTGTCTGCGCCCCTTTGTTATTATTGTTTTTAACAAGTCACAAATAAAGATTGGTGTTTTAATTTTGTCCTAACTGTGAAGGGCATTCAATTCTGACTTATTGGACTTTCTGCCCCTGTGATTAATACACTACTGCTCCCAGCCAGCCACAACAGTAATGCACACTATGAAGAATAGCCCTAAGAAGGACCGTTGGGGTTCTTGAAGACAGGAACCTACTCTAACACTTTTCTTATATCAGCAGCAGCACTTTCCCTAACCTCTACCAGCATGCGTCTGAGGCGAGCCGCGGGCGGGACCAATTTAAGTACTCGGCCGTCACCTAATTGGCCCAGCCATTCACTACTGTGGTGGGGGAGAGGGCTGGCACGTCACAGCAGGAAGTGGTAATGCCTTCCCCGCATGTCTATTGGCTAGAAAATGGCACTAAACATGCAGAGAAGGAAGTGTAATTGACTCGAGTACCGCGTGGTGTTCGTCTCGAGTAACGAGCATCTCAAATACCTCTAAGGAGAGAGGGGTTGCATCGATAGTAGTAAAGTGGATCGGCAGACCTAATGCGGTAAAACTTGATAACAGTGGTTTTACAAACTGCAAATGAATAAAGTTCCCCAAGAACACCTCAGGTAATGAGCATTTAGGTTCAGGTACTGGATCAGTGGCCACAACCAACCGTTGCTCATAATGGCTGAGACGCCCCCGACAGATCCTGAACCATCCCGGCCAGGTCACGAATCTGACCAGTAATCATATTGCAGGACTCCATTCACACCGAGAATCCCACCTCAAAAAAAACGCTGGAAAATATTTTTTTGGGCCAGTTATTATGTTACAATACTAGTAGCGTGCACAGGTACACACGGCGCGGGGCTCCCTGACCCTCACCCACGCCAATGTCTCTTCCTGGAGGTAGCCACAAAGGTGGACAGGTCCAGGCCGCCAACACTGACCCTACGCTGCCCAGTGGCAGGACCAGAAGGAACCACCGTATCTATGCAGATGACAACTTACTAGTACCTACAGGCAAGGCCAATAGAATAAACCAACACGACAGGAAAACCACAAGACACAGGCAGAGCTGGATCGAGACAGGGTAACTTTCACTGGAGCAGGATCATAGTCAGACACACAGGGACGGAACCAATAACTGACAACTGCTATCAGTAGCTGCCAGACTATATTCAGGAATCTCTGCTCCTTGGGTGGAGACCAATCAAGCCGGCTGAAGGAGCTCCCAGCAAGCCACTATAACTCACAGAGGTAGAGCGCGCACCTCTTATAGCAGGCATGTGCGTGCCACATGCCACGTCCGCACACTAGAGCATGCGCCGCCGCTCGACGACCCCAACATAGGCGTAACACCATCCCAGAACACAGCGGCGAACTGCTCCACTGCCACTCGTGGTCCCTGACGGGCCTTATGGTAACACCAGAAGGTTGCATACTTTGCCCTGAAGGGCTAGCAAGTGGGATCATTTACCCTAAAGGGCCTGCAAGTTGGATAATTTGCCCTGAAGGGCCATCCTCATCTTGCTGTGTCTGAGCCACAGGGTTTGACCCTGGGTCCCTAACTTAGGCGGTAACCACTAGTAGCTCTGGAAGTTGGGGGAGGGGAACAGCAGAGGCCTCTGTTGGAGGTGCCAACCCAGTGGGAAGTGCTGGCGATGGAGCTTGGCACCTACGCCTCTCATCCCTCCTCACCACCTGTGCCTCTGCTGTTGACCTGATGGGGCCCTGGAAGGCTCTAGAGCTGAAGTGCACAGGAGGGGAGACGAGTACACATCAACTACCAATGTGTGGTGGGTAAAGAACTCTGTGCTTATGTTGCCCGCTGGTCCAGTTAGATCTCGGGTCTAGCGCTCATAGGCACACCTCTAGCGGTGTCTTTGCATACTGTTGAGAACCCACAGGTTAAAAAAAACAACTAAATACTTCCTCTGCAGGCTGCAGGGCAGTGGCAAAAAGTGTCTCATTGGCTACCCTCATGGTGGTAATGAAGCTCTCAGGTAGCTTTCATAAGAGGGGGGAGAGCAACTGGCAGTAAAGGTCTGCCCAATCCTCATCCATCTAGTATTTCAGGTAGTCCAAGATCCCAAGCAGGACCTACACACCAGATGCAGGAGGAATCTCAGGGGTTTCCGAGGGGAAACCCTGGACCCAAGATGCGACTGAGACCACTGAGGCAGCCTTTCCAGCACAGGCCACTGCTCTTCCATGGTCTCTGACTCCTCCTCCTCTTCCTCAAGATTGCTGCATGTCATAATAGGAGGAAGGGTAACAAAAAAAAAAAAACATGTTAGTTTCTACATACCAGAAACAAATTACATATCACACTCACAAATGCCTCACCAAGTGTCCCAAATTAGTAATGCCCAGTGTGTATGCTTCATTGGCCAAGGTAACTTTGGTTGTGGTCCCAAAGAAAGACATTTCTTGGACCATGTATCCTTTGACTATGTTTAGCATGTTCACTAAAGCTGAAAGCACACACAGCTTATAAAAAGGTAATAAGTGTGTTGTTTTCAGAGGAAAGGGAACCAAAAAGGCCTGTGACAATGCATCACTTTACCCTAAGCAGTGTAGATGGTGGAAGAGCATTCAGCAACTTTGCTCTAATATTTAATGTCTAGCAAATTTGAAATAAAAAAAGAGGGCCTGGAAACTGCCATCAATTGCCTGAAGCAATTTGTAAGGCTGCCAAAAAAGCCATTGCGTGGGCAAATAGATTCAGGGGCTGCACCTACTAACTGCCTAATTGCAGTAGGCCATAAGGGGTAAAAAACCAATGTGACATTTTTAAAAACAGGGCTAGCGGTTTCCAGTCCTGTGTGGATAAACACACTGCTAGTGCTTGCACAATACATAACCACACATACTGATTTTCACAACAACCACTGTGTGCTAGTGCAGTGGCTTGATGTAATTTCGGGGGCAGCTACATGAGAGGTTCCAGAAAGCCCAGCAGATAGACAAACTTATATGGTTGCCTAGTAGAAGGTCCCAGCGGCTAGCCTCCTGCTTTTATTGGTCCCGTATGGACCGTCACGCAATCTTCACCAGTTTTTCTATGGGGGCGGAAAAACCAAATCAAAACAAGAAAACAATGAAAAATTAAATACCAGCTAGAAAAGGAAAGCAAAATTCAAGGGTGTGTACAAATATAAGGACCCAGAAAAGGGCTTAAAAAAGAAATACAAGGTAAACAGTAATTGCATACAGGTGGTAGGGCCCAATAGAAAAAAAAAAACAAAAAGGATACATCAGTATGTCTATATGCAGGGCCACCCAAGTGAGGGTACAAAGGGGGCCAAATACAGACATGCAATAGACATTGAAAACGCTATTTGCATCAACAGAGGTGATTTCTAGATGTTCAGATATTACATCAACTCAAATGTGTAGTGATTGCGGCAAAACTAATTATCCTAAAAGACTCACCATCTTTAGTCCATGTGTTAGCACTGACAGCGGGCCACCACCACCCTTAGGGCTTATTCAGACGACCGTGTATCGGCCGTGTATTCACGCCCCCGCCGATATACGGCGTCCCTCTCTGCAGGGGGAGGAGGCTGGAAGAGCCGGGAGCAGTGCACTGAGCTCCCGCGCCCTCTCAGCCGATATACGGTCATCTGAATAAGCCCTTATACCAAGGTGCAGACCTCTGCCACAACTGCGCCTTCTGGCCACGATTCTTGTATGCGCTGGTGCACGTGTCCCAGAACCTCAGACAGGCTTCCACTGCTGAAATAAGCACCACCAGCTTGTTCATGGTATATTGGAATTTCCAAATTTTAGGGAAACACAGCACAGACCTCTTGTGCCAAAGCCCAAGATATAAATGTCTGCCATACTTGTTCCGCGATGCAATGAGTTTTTTTTTTATAGTGGATGATCATAGAGGCAAACCTGCATGCATATTTAAAGATTTCTTGTAAAAGTTTTACATATTCATCAGGTGTTTTCATGGCTGCCTATAAAGGAGACTGTCATAGACAGCCATGAAAACACCTGATGAATGTAGGGCCAAAAATTTGCTCTCTGTGTGGGTTTCTGGTGAATAGAACAAACCATCTAACACATCCAACACCCTTCCCCATGGCTCGCTCTGTCAATGAAGTAGTTAATTAAGACTCTATTCACACAGCACTGATTGGTTGCAATAAAAACCACACCAAAAAGTGTGTCAGAAAAACCTTTGTGTTTTTGCAAAAGTTCCAGTAAAATGTGGCAAAAAGCAGTTATAAAAATGCAGTTGTTGGTGTTACCATGCGGCGGCTGCGGGTCTTCCCGGGGTGGCTGGGCCCCACGGTCGGGGGCGCATCCCCCCGGCTTGTTGTCCAGGTGCTGAGGGTGCAAGTGGCTGGTCGGTATGGTGCACGCGCTCATGGGTCCGGGCGGCGCCGTGCGTGCCTGTGAATCAGCTCTGTGAACGAGCTCCTGTTTATTTGATTCTGCTGGTAGGTGTTGCCCCCCTCTCTCCGCCCCGGGGCGGAGACTTCTGTTTATAAGGCTGGCAGTGAGGTGTATTCACTGCCAGTTTTTACTTTCTGTCAGTGTGTTTGCATCTAGCCTCTGTCAGTCGCCTGTTGTCAGCTTGTTTGCTATATCTGCCAGGTTATCCCATCTGCCTTGGTCTGCGTGTATTTTCTGTTGGTTTGTTCATCTTCCCATTGGAATTCTACCCTGCTCCATCTTGGTACCCGCTTGCGGGTACATTCCAGGGCGACCCGGGCTGGCGTATCATCGGGTAGGATACCATAACATAATAACTCGCCCTTTAAAATTGCCCCGTGGGTTTTTGTTTTTGCTCACCAATGGAGACCAGGAGTATCCTTGCAAGTCAGTTCCAGGATCTAGTGGGCGTGATTCAAGACCTCTCCGGTCATATGGTGGCCCAGGAGCAGCGGGTGTTGGCGCAGAGTTATGCCGCTCTGTCTATCCCTGAGCCCAAGTGTCCTCTCCCTGAGGTGTCTTCCGAGGAGAGAAGCAAGTTTTTTGTTTTTCAGCAGGCATATAGACTATATTTTCGGATGCGGCCCGGATCCTCTGGCTCAGAGTCCCAGAAGGTGGGATTGATTATGTCTCTACTGCGGGGTCCCCCCCAGACATGGGCCTACTCCTTACCCAAGAGTTCGGCTTGTCTGCTGTCTGTTGATTTGTTTTTCGGGAACCAGGAGGTATTTCTAAAAAGCCGGATCGGGCAGGGTTAGCAGTATCCCATCTCACGGTCTTACGTCAGGGGCAGCAGTGTGCAGAAGACTATTGCTCTAAGTTTAGACAGTATGCCTGTGAAACCTCCCGGAACGATGGTGCCCTCAAAGATGTATTTTTGTTGGGTCTTTCTGATGCTGTCAAGAATCTACTTGTTTCCCATCCTGCTCCCATAATACTTAATGAGGCGATCGAATTGTCAGTAAAAGCTGACAGGAGGCTGAGATCCAGAAAAAAGGAACGTCAGGCCTGTAAAACGAGGGTGTACTGCAGACCCACTCCCACTTCTTTCACATCAACTCCTGGTGCCGAACCTATGGAAATGGATCAGCTAAAGTCCCGAAGAATGGCAACTGTTCCGGATGTCTCACCATCTTTGCCTCTACTGTGGGGATGCCGGACATCGGGTAGCAACCTGTCCACAGAAGCAACGGCAACATCAGTCTAAGGGCTCGGTCACACGAGCGTTTTTTAGTCTGATCTGCAGACGCACTTGCGATCTGCAGATCTATAGACCCAATGCATCCCAATGGGAGCAGGCACATGTCCGTTTTTTAGGCGGATGTGCGATAAATTATAGAACACAACGATTCACAGAACGCGCCTATCTGCATTCTGTAAATCGTTGTGTTCTATATATGCGCTCAATGGGGCCGGGGGCAGCAGCGCCGACCCCATTGAGAACATATACTAAAGATCATTCTCGTCTGCCACAGCTGTTACAGGTGTGGCAGAGAAGAACGATGTTCGCCCATTGAATTCAAGGGAGCCAGCAATACAGCCGGCTCCATTGAAAGCAATGGGCTGCCGGCAAGCGCTGGATGAATTTTCGGGGAAGGGCTTAAAATATAAGCCCTTCTTTGAAAACCATCCTGCAAATGTGTAAAAAAAAAAAAAAAGTATACTCCCCTTTTTCCTGCAGCCGGAGTTCAGCCGTGTCTGGCCCCCAGTTCTCCTGAACTGCTCTCTGTAGTATTCAGCAGGCGGGAATATTAAATTTCCGCCTGCTGAATGGGCTGCCTCTGATTGGTCACAGCTGCAGTCACGGCTGTATTGCAGTCTCCATTGAATTCAATGGGCGAACATCGTTCTCCTCTGCCACAGCTGTGGCAGAGGATAGCGGGCAGCGCTGGGCCGTTTTGCTGAAAACGCTGCTAGGTGCAGATTTTTCAGCGACTCGTCGGCCCTGGTCACGCAATTTTCGGATGCGCATCCGTTATGCGATCTGCAAATCAAGCGAAAAAAGCCTGTGTGACTGAGGCCTGAACTGGCAGAAAAACTACAGATCCTAGGTGATTGTCAGGAGGATCGCCTAGGATCACAGGTATTCCCTAAGTTGTTGGTGCCTTGTCAGGTTGGCTTCCAGAATTTTATTCGGTCCGGTCAAGCCTTTATTGATTCGGGTGCTGCCGTCAATCCCATTAATTTAAAATTTGTCAGACCTCTGATAACCAAATACTCCACGCTAAAGTCCTCCATACACTTCACCAGTATTGATTCAACCCCTCTGTCCGCAGGTGTGGTCCAATGGAGGACTCCCATTCTACAGTTCACTGTGGGTGTTTTCCATTCTAAGAATCTGTCTTTTCTGGTAATGGAAAGTATGTCTGTTGATGTGGTGCTTGGTATGCCCTGGTTGCAACTGCACAACCCCAAATTTGATTGGTCCACCCGGGAATTGACACATTGGGGGTCGTCCTGTCATAATCACGTAACTACTATATCCATGTGCTCAGTAGATACTGTGCTTCTCCAGGGGAATTTGTCTGATTTTTCAGGACGTATTCTCCAAGAAACTGTCTGAGAATTTGGCTCCCTATATGGAGTGGGATTGTGGTATTTATCTGATTCCTGACAGTCCCATCTCTAAGGGATCTATTTTCAATTTGTCAGTGCATGAGCACAAAGCCGTTAAGTCCTATATCTCTGAGTTTCTGGCCTAACAACATATCCGGCCATCCGGGTCCCCTGCCGGGGCAGGTCTCTTCTTTGTAGAGAAGAAGGATGGGACATTGAGGCCTTGTGTGGATTATCGGGCTTTGGATAAAATTACAGTGAAGAACCAGTGCTCCTTGCCCCTGATTCCGGACTTGAATCAGGTGGTAGTAGCCCACTAGTTTTCCAAACTGGACTTAAGGGGGATTACAATTTAATTTGCATTGGAGAGGGCGATAAATGGAAGACCGCGTTCAATACCCCGTTAGGAGATTTTGAATGTCTGGTCATGCCCTTCGGACTCTGTAACGCCCCCGCTGTGTTACAGGGTTTTATGAACGCGGTCTTCCATGACTTCCTGGGGGTCTTTCTGGTCATGTATCTGGTGTATTCTTCAGACTGGGATTTACATGTGAGGCACTTCAGGTTGGTTCTGACCCGTTTGTGTGAGTACCAACTTTTTGTCAAATTGGAGAAATGTACATTTGGTACTAAACAAGTATCTTTCCTTGGTTATGTGATTTCACCCACAGAGATTCAGATGGGGTCTGATAAAGTAGCAGCAATCTCCCAATGGGTCAGACCAGACATTCTTAAGGCTCTTCAGCAGTTTTTGGGTTTCACAAATTTTTATCGTAAATTCATTAAGGCCTCCTTCCCACGAACGGATTTCCGCCGCGTAATTCGCGGCGAAAATCCGCTGCGTTGCCCGCAGCTATTAGGTTCTATTGAACCTAATAGCACAATGCTCACGATGCGTAATTCCACCGCGGAATTACGCACCGCGATTTCTCCCGTCCTCACCCGCAGCATGCTCTATTTTCTGCGGGTGAGGACGGGCTGTACGCACTGGCAGCTTCCATTGCGTCATATGACGCCATATGACGCGGCCGGCCGCGTCACGTGACACGGCCGGCCGTGCACGTGACACAGCCGGTGACGCGGCGGCGGTGGGCGGTGACGGGCGGTGACGCGGCGGCGGTGGGCGGGGAAGCGATTTCACGCTATCTCCCGCAGGTAAGTATAGGGGCTCTGGGGGGCGCCGTGACGGGCTTCACAGCGTAATATTACGCGGCGGAGCCCGTCACGCTCGTGGGAAGGAGGCCTAAGAATTACTCAGTTATCGCTCAGCCCTTGACCAATTTTACTAAGAAGGGGGCTAACTTGGCAAAATGGTCACCTGCAGCCCTCGAGGCTTTTAGTCATCTAAAAAGAGCGTTTACTACTGCCCTGGTGCTAGTACAGCCGGACACGCGACGTCCCTTTTTCATTAAGATAGATGCGTCTGAGGTGGGGACAGGAGCTGTATTGTCTCAAGAAGTCAGTGGGAGATCCAGGTATTGTCCATGTGCGTTCTTTTTGCGGACATTTAGTTTGACAGAACATCACTACGACGTGGGTAACCGTGATTTACTGGCGATCAAATGGGGTCTAGAAGAGTGGCGACACCATCTTGAGGTGGCTAGACACCTCATTACTGTGTATACCGATCACAAGAATTTGTTATATCCTGCCAATGCGAAAAGACCCTCAGCTCATCAAGCCAGGTGGGCTTTGTCTTTCACCAGGTTTAATTTCGTTGTGACTTAAATTCTGGGGGAGAAGAATGTAAAGGCGGACGCCCTGTCACAGAGTTTCGGGTCACCGGATAGTGAGTGTTTACCACTAGGACCCAAAGTCTAGAGATAATAAAAATTAACCTTTATTAAATTATCTAAAAATCTTATGTATAAACAAACAAACAAAAATTTCAATAGACTATAGGGGATATGTGAATGTGCCACCAATCACAGTTCAAGATCAGTACCGTTCGTGAATCCTAATATACTTTGCCTCAAGCTATATTCAGTAGGGTATTCCTTAGTTGTGTAGCTTAAAGAAAAATCCCAGCGAGAGGTTCCCCTTAGCTAGAAAACTAAATGTTTTTTCACCAGAAATAGATGTAATTCTCGTAATTCAATATGAAGTTAGTGAAAAAAATGTTGCATAATATCATGCAACAATCTTCCCAGTCACCCGACGCGTTTCCTCCACTATGTGGACTCCTCAGGGGCTTTGATTGATTTAGGTATACTATTCATAAAGGGAAGTTGATGGTCGAAAAGAAAGGGTTATGAGCCGTAAATACGAATGATCATATGTGGGGTACTGTTTCGTATTATGTACCCAACTGTGGAATTAAGTTGTTCAGATAGTATTAACGTTCCCTATCGAGGACTGATTAGAGCAATCATGCATAACCTGGGGTAGAATCAGCAATCCGAAAGCCTTAATGAAAAGTAAAGCCTGGCATTCTCCCATAGGATAATGCCTAGGGTAGATTCCAAGATCGCCCACAATTTGAGCTTAGCCTTCGGTATGCTAACGCCGTCTATCCAGGTTGTTTTAGAGGTGAATTTTCTAAGATTTCTATGCCGCTAGAGATAGGTTTCTTACATCCCCCAAAATGCTCAGGATTAAGAGAAGCTTTTGCCTGCAACTGAGATAAAATTATCCCCTCTATCTAAATCTACAATGGATCAGATGTAAAGCAAAGCAAAAAACAAAAAAGCAGCGGCATGACAGTCCTGGTGGTGGGCTGTCAGCACCGGATAGTGAGACAGTGACTCCTGAGAATATCTTGGCACCTGGGGTGGTGGTGGCAGCTGTAGAATTTAACTTCATCCCTCAACTACAGAACTGTCGGCAGGACGCTGCTTCGAGGATGCCTGAGGGCAAATGGTTTGTGCCAGAGACCTTACGTCTCAGAGTCATTGTAGAATCACACTCGTCGGTTTTCTCAGGCCATCCGGGGGTTCAGGGGACTCTGGATCTTTGTTCTTGACACTTCTGGTGGCCAGGCATGTCTCAGGAGATCCTTTACTTTGTTAAGGGATGCTCTGTCTGTGCACACAATAAAAGTCGGCTGCGGAGGGGCCTATGAGACCGTTACCGATACCTTCTCGTCGATGGTCGCAGTTATCGGTAGATTTTATCATCGATCTACTGGAATCTCAGAAGTTCACCACTATCTTAGTTGTTGTCGACCGGTTCTCTAGGATGGCACATTTTGTGGCGTTAAAGAAGTTACCATTGGCAATAGAATTTTCCAAAATTTTCATAAAAGAAATCTTTTGCCAACATGGGGCTCCCGAAAACATTGTATCTGATCGTGTGGCTCATTTTTTTGCACAGTTTGGAGAGCCTTCTGCAGAAATCTGGGAACGTCACTTTCCTTCTCATCAGCGTTCCACCCGCAAACCAATGATTTACCAAGATTTAGTGCAATATTTACGGTTGTTTTCTAATGAAAAGGCTCATCAGTGGGCAGAGTTCCTGCCATTGGCAGAGTTTGCCCCAAACAACCGCACTTGTTCTTCCACTGGGGTATCTCCGTTCTTTTGTGTATATGGTCAGCATCCTCGTTTCCTTACAGTGATTCCTACTCCCTCTGTCTGTCATGCAGCTAATGTCGCCACAGATGCGCTGCAGGGAGTATGTAGAGGCATGCAGAGGAACTTGGAGGCAACGGGGGTTCGTATGCAGTTGCGTAGTGGGAGGAGTCTGTCAGTATCTGAACCTTACAGGGTGGGACAGAAGGTATACCTGTCTTCTAAAAATCTTAAATTAAAGGTCCCTTCATTAAAGCAGGCACCACGTTACGTAGGGCCCTTTGTCATTACACGTGTAGTGACATGAACATCGGTGGGGAAAAATAAATGAGCCACAGACAGTTTAAGTACCTCAGGTCCCCGGGAATGGTCAGGACCTGGAAATAACTTTACTGGAAGAACAAATTCAAAAGACACATTAGTGCAGGCAAGAGAAAAGATTTGAGGTCAGGGAGCAAACTCGGGATGATACCGGTCCTGCAATTCAAGTTATCTGTCAGGCACTGCTCCTGGAAGGGGAACACTCCAGAGAAGGATAGGGGTAGGACCACTCCACAGACTTTCAATCAGACAAGTACCTCCACCGGCAGTCCCATACATAAGGACATGCGGGTGTGCAAAGCAGACAAATGAGTACCTCTGCACTAGGCCTTGACAGACTGAACTGGCTCTCTGCTGACTCTCTTTCTTTGGGCTCACTTACAATCCATGCAGATTCTTGCTCTTAGGAAATTTCTCCTCTTCTTCCATCTTCAATACATGAGGGCTGAAAGTGCCTCTAGATGGGACTTTAGATAGCTCTCAAGCACTTACTTGCATAAAGACAAAACATTACATGTATGACATTATGGAGGGGGCCAGGAAAGTATGTACTGGGCCACTACATCACCCTTTTACATGCCACAGTTGCATTGACTGCATCATATGCAGGTTTAAACAGCAAGAATCAAGAGCAGCGTTGTTTTCCAAAATGGATGAACCAGTGATCCTGGCACAGGAGACCCCTGCTAGGCTTCTGATGTAATGCCATAAGAAGACCACTACATCAGAATTAATCACTTTAATGGCCACGGTCAATAAGGCGTATCAGCGATCATTAAGAAGTTAAGAATACATGGGGTATATAACCTAACTTAGATCAAGGGAGGATATGAAAGAAAGACTGCATTCCACATGTCAACATTCTGACATCACTGCCACAGGGAAAAGAAATTGACCCTGCAGTGACAGGCAGAGGGGGACACGGGACCTCCATTCCTCAAATTACGGTAAGTCTCAGTTCTACACCCCCCCCCCCCCACTAACTAGCAAATATCAGTAAATTACTTGCTACATCCCCTTTAACATAGAAGTTCACTTACTTTTCCTTGCAACTGTAGATTATGAAATGTCTTCTATTTTGCCAAGTCTGTAAAGAGTTAAATCCTGAACACATTTCTGTAAAAAGAACAGAGGTAAATGTGCAGAAAAATATAGACATTGGTATTATATTTATTAAGACCATCACCATTGTGCAGCTGCCTCTGAGTCTAAATCAGTCCCAGGATCTGCATATAAGCAGCTGCAGACTGACGGCAATGCCTCTCCTCTGCTGTTTTCTGCTGAGCTGTTGGGCCATGTACTGAATGAGAAGACCTGGTCTGTGCCATGAGCTGCTCTCCTGTTCTCAGTGCCTTTTGTCTGTCTATATTCTTACTACTTGTAACATCTCATAGAAGCCATAATCCTCAATGCAAGCTGTCAGGATACAAGCCCGTTATTGAATATGAATATTACCAGGAAGGAGACATCATTATAGCCGGGCTGAATGCTGCTCATTACACTTCTAGTAGAGCTAATATTTATGATATGTCTGATTTTTTAAACTTGTACTGTCTAGAGTGAGTATCTCTTTTCTTCAGACTCTAATTCCTACACTGACATATTGGCAGTTATTTACTAATATGGCCTAATCTTAGTGCAAACTTTGACTAGACAGTCTTAAAATGCACAGATTTATCATTGAATGATTAATCTGTCTAATATTAAGACTGTCTAATCTTAGTTTATATTACCTTACCTAGTTTAGGTTCTGCCCATTTTTTCTGACCAGTTGGGAAAACTGTCCGAAAGTGTCTGAAAACACATGATAAATGTGGTGCAAGCATGTAAAACCGTTTTCTAGTTTTTTTTGCCCCAGAACACTTGTATTTTGGATAGTAAATAAGCCCCTGTATGCTTCATGTTCGTTAGTGAATAAAAGGTGTAAATGACCCCAGGATCAGAAGCGGTGTCGGCTCCTGCCAGATACCACACAGTATAATCTGACCGCTACCGATCTACAAAAGGTAAGCCGATATACAATACAGTGACATAATAACTAACAGATGAGAGCCTCCATGGAGAAGGAGAAACAACAATGTGCATGAAGTACAGAGGAAACCTGAGACAGTAATCACAGTGCCATGGGGGCTTCAATGAGGGATTTATGGCAGAAGCCTGCAGACATGAAGGGGCAGTAAATACATCAAGCTGGAGAAGTACAAATATCAGCTGCAGGATTATAGATTTTACAACATCTGAAGCCTCTGGATATCTTCATGCATATTTTTTTTAATCAGGGCATTTTTCCTTCAAAACAATTTTTAAAATTGAATATAATTAAAATTTTTGCCCCGTTTTTCTTCTAGGCCTGCAGTACATAGCACTACTCTGAAAGCTATAGGACGCATTATGTTCCAAGAGCTAAAAGCATTTTATTTTTGCACATGAGGGATCATATTTTTAAGAGGTACCATTTAATGTTTTGAAAATATTTCCAAAAATTTCTAAGTGGAGAGAAATAGCAAAAAAAACACAAGTGAGTTTTTTTTTGTTTTTTTTTTCAAGGGGGGGGGGGAGTTTATCTTGCTATTATGACATACACAATATGAAAAAATGACAAGTTAGTTTTATTCTGCTGGTCAGGCTGGTTTCACATGGCCGTAGGCGCAGTTTTGCTACTAGAGAGCATATTTGCACATAAACTTTTTATTTTTTATTCTTTGGCTGTTTAAACTCAGCGCAAGAGTTTGTAAACAACTACAGGATGAGAGGCTATTAACCACATGTTGGAAAGATAGGGCAAGTCCTAACTATTCTTGCCAGTATTATTGATGGACAAGAATCCTGGTAGTAAAAATGAAACCATTAAAATCAATGGCTTCGCTTTGACCCGTGTGTTTAGTATGATTACAGCAAAACTAACGTATAAAGTATTTGGGGTTTTACTACTTTTAAAACATATAAAACCTTAAAAAATATGCTTTCTGGCGCTGCATTCTGACCTCATCCCTTTATTTTTCTGTTAATAAAGCTCTTTTTTTCACAGGTCAATCTGTAGTTATCTATTGGGCATCAGACTTGACACTCATTATTTAATTTGTTTGGAGTAGCAGGGTGACAAAAAAAGAAAATTCTGGCGTTACATATTTTTTCCTTATTACTTTCACTGTGCCTAATGAATAATGCAATAATTTGATATTTCAGACTTTTAAGGACCCTGCGATACGTTAACAAATATGTTACATTTTTATTGTTGTGATTTTTTAGTTAAAAACTGGGGAAAGTTTTTTTTACTTAATATTTCTTCTATTTTTATTTTTTCAAAGAACTAACATGCTTTATTGAAACTTAGCAATGGGGGATACATACCTCAATAGAAAAACACACAGCAAATGAACGGGGAGAGCAGTAATATGCCAGAAGTGATACTGCATTATCATCACCCCTGAGTGAAGGGGATCAGACAGAGGGTCTGGATAGACCACTAGGACAACCTGGATGATTGTGGCCTAATGTAATCTACTGGATCCAGGAGTTCAATGTACAGAAGGAACCGCCAGCGATGCTAAGAGCCAGGAGGTGAGAGAAAAACTCACAATTTACCCAAGGCTGGACCACAGCCCCCTGACAGGGAGACTGAGCGGAGGTAGAGGTGAGCCAGAGGCAGAAGGGAGATCTGCGGGCCCACTGTCAGGATCCACAAGTGCTGACCGCAGCAAACAGGGGCACCTCTGAGAGACACCCAGATGGCCTGTGGTGGGGGAAACAAAAGACAAAGAGTCCCCAGTCTCTTAGCATAGAACGGGCAGGCATCGGAGGGAAGATAAGACCCTCCATGAACATAGTAAAGCCGGGGCTTAGGAAAACAGTCCCCACCCTACACAGCAGTTCCCCCCTCCCTCTCCCGCAATACAAAGTTAATGGTCGCCCGTCCTCTTCTCTCCCCTCAACACAGATGAGTGGGAGAGATTGCATACCTCACTCTGGTGGAGCTGCAGAGCATTACTCCAGCTCTTCCAGACAATAATATCAAGGTCTAAAATCTATTCACTGCATGACCAGCTGAAGCCCGTGGGCTGCAGAGTGAGTGCAACTCAGATCCATACCAGGGGGAAGAAGAGGGGCCATCCTCTGCTCCTGGACAGCTGCCAAGGAAAGAGCACCCAGCAGAGAGGGGGAAAGGAACCAAATAAAACCCCATTAATGATCTGTCCCCAAGCCTGACACAACCAGCGCAGACCATAGGGCATATAAGTGTACCACCATATAAAATTTCCTGGGAAGATTCTAGCTCTAATTTTTGTTGCATCTCTGCCCAGAGATCTGGACATTATATGACAAAAGTGTAACAGGAGAACAGTACTTATCTTTTTTCCTACATCACTTATTTGCTGGACATTCAGAAGTTGGCTGATTACCCTATTTTTGCAAGTCTACTATTCTCTCCCTAGAGATCTGCTGCCACCTACTGTCTAGACAGGGAAGGGTGGTAGTTATGCTTCACTGTTAGCAAAGTGGGCTCTTCTAAGGCACTTGAGCAGAATATGATGCATTGGAGAATGTATCCTTAAATTCTGCTCCACCAGGACATATGCACTCTTACATGATATAATACTCAATTCAACACAGATTAGCACCCTTTGGCCTGTTTTCAGATATTAAAGTAGCTATGACTAAGAACAAAGGCAAAACACCGAGGATCCCTCTGACCCCATCTAGGGGCATTGTGCCCGATATGTTCACTTCTCAATCTCAGACAGACTCTTCCTCTCCGACAGCTTCTCAGAGCCCACCGGAACCTGAGGTCAATATCTCGGGCCCTCAAAGAGCAATGGCCAGGGAAGTTAGATATATCAACAACGACCACTCCGCCTTGCTGGATCAGATGAAAATAGTCTTTAAAACTGAACTGTCAACTGCAGTGAAAGAATTTTCTGATCAGATCCAAGACCTGGGTCAAAGGATGGATGTGTTAGAAAGAAGAGCAGATGATATTATTGATATAATAGAGGCGGGCCAAAGTCATGTGATGGATCTAAAAGCTAAAATTGAGCTGTTAGAGACACAATATGAGGACTTGAAGAACTGGTCTGAACTCTCCAATATCCATTTAAGAGGGCAGTCGGAGTCAATCATGGACCTAAAAAAGGCTGTAATCAACCTATTTACAGCATTATTGCCGCAAATTGATCAAGCCTTGCTATGGGTTGACGAGATTCATAGACCTCTGGCTCGCCCTCCAAACCCAGACCTCCCGAGAGATGTAGTTTTAAAGTTGTTCTATAACGGGGTCTGAGACCAGCTGTTGGGGCTTTCAAGAATCTTTTGGCACTACCAGAATTACCATCCATGGTTCAGTTATTTGCTGATATAGCATCGACAATGCTGGCTAAATGGAAAGCCTTCCAGCCAATTACGCAGGCTATGGGTTCAGCTACTAAAATATATAAAAGGGGCTTCTCCTTTGCCCTCCTCTTCCAGCACCATGGAAGGTCATATTCTGTCAGATCACTAGATGAGACATATGGTGCTCTGGGGAGAGCCCAAATTCCAGTGAAGAGGCCCCAGAAAGCAAGGCCTGTACACCCTCGACCTAGATATGCTTGGAACATGCCACATTCCAAGCAGATTGGGACCAGACCTTCTACTCAGGACTGTAGAGCAGGACACTCCAGTCCATCATAGAGGACGATGTTATGCAGCACTTATCTTGAAAAGTAACAAGATTTTGAGTGTAGCGGGGTGGAGGGATTGTTAATTCTCAGTTTACTGTTAATATAATTATAGATGTTGAATTACAATGGGTATTGTGTTACGGTGAGTCCTGCAGAACAGTCTTTAAGGGTATGCCAAAATAATGCTTCTGAATGTTGGAATCTGTTAGCCGATATATCACTAGTGCTAGTTTAGTTGTGGATAGATAGCTGCCTTTCTAACATGGAGGATCATTTCCATCCTTGACCACAAAGGTCTTAGGATGTTGTTTATATTTGTTTATTTTGGTTCTGGGTGTGATATCTCCCTGCATAAGGTGGAGGAGAGTTGTATCACTCATATGTTTGTTTGCTGTTATGTCTTTGCCATGGTTACAGGTCATCAGTCATACAACAGGTCAGGTGAAAGAACAACTACGGGGAAGGCCTGAGGTCTTGAGAGGAAAGGGAGCTTAAATCAAGACATCCCATGGTGTGTTGTATCTCCCACAAGGTTAGGAGGTTCAACTCCCTAAACCATAAAAGGCATTTCTGACATACTTAAAACATTAGCCAGATG
This sequence comes from Eleutherodactylus coqui, assembly GCA_035609135.1. Classification (NCBI taxonomy): domain Eukaryota; kingdom Metazoa; phylum Chordata; class Amphibia; order Anura; family Eleutherodactylidae; genus Eleutherodactylus; species Eleutherodactylus coqui. The sequence goes on from CM069411.1 coordinate 16,313,912, forward strand.
TGGCTTGTATCCAGAAGACCAACTTTTCTCACAACTCCATTCCCAGATATTTCCATCAGCAATATTATAGACATTTTATGGCTATGCCCCCCCCCTCTTCCCAAAAAAAAAAAAAACAGAGCTGTTTTGACCTTTGCTGCATAATTCATTCCCCTTTCAGGTTGAATAGGCAAAAAGTTTGTATTCTTCTGGGCAAATTACACAATCAATCATTGGCCATAATTAATATGTATGCTCCCTCAGAAAATCCCTGTCCCACGATACGGTTGATTGCTAACAAACTTCAAAAGTATCCACAGTATAAAAATTGCTATACATAGACTTTAATTAACCCTTCAACCCAACCCTGGATAGCTCGACTAGTAACTCAGACTAATTCTCAGCTTCACAACGGAAGGACTGGGAGAATAAATTGTCCATACTGACATTAGCAGATATCTGGAGAGAGATACATGGAAATGAGAAGGGATACACCTGTTTTTTCACCAGTTAGTCAGACATTCTTGAGACTTGATTACATATTGATGTCTACTTCCCTCCTAGCCCACCTAACGACCACAAGACATAACCCATGTGTCTGGTCGGACCATGACCTTGTCCTTTCAAAGATTAACTATGACAAGTCCCACAGATCTGTATTTAAATGGCGGTAGAATTAAGCCCTTATCTGAGATCCTACTACTTCAGGGCAAATTTCCTATCAGATCTCAGATTTTTTGGGTCTCAATACCAATCCTGAGACACAGCCTCAACGGATATGGTTGTCTCATAAGATAGTTTATATGCTTGTCTTCTCAAAAGAAAAAGAGAAAAGTCACAAGCCTTTCTGGCTCTGGAAAGCAGACTGCTTCTGTTGCAAAACTATAACCAGTGCCTTCCATCGAGGGTGACGATCAAGGAAATCTGAGATATTAAGCTGCATCTCAACGCTCTTCTGTCAGAAACGGTGAAGCGAGCACTCCAGTGGACCAGACAAGCTATTAGCAACAAAACTGCTAGATAAACAAAGGATGAGCTCTGTCTTTAAGCTATACACCCCTCATAACATCATGATGAATCCAGATGAGATTTATACTACTTTTGCTAATTACTATGCATCATTATTCAAGAAACATAATGGGAGTTGGAGAATATGGGGCTCAATGTCATGGAGTCTCTCCCAATCCCCATTATTTCCCAAGCTCAAAGGGAATCTCTGAACACAGATCTAACTTCGGAGGAAAAAGCTGAGGCAATTGATAACTTGAAATTGGGAAAGGCACTGAGTCCAGATGGCTTTACAGCTATTTACTATAAAAAAAGGACATACTAATTCAGCCTTCACACAACATTCTCTAGACCTTGATGAATGGACACATTCCGCCCGAAGAATTCATAAACTTCAACTTAATGGTTATCCCTAAAGCTAATAAAGATCCCCTTTCTCAGAAGAATTTTAGGCACATTTCATTGTTGAATATTGTCTATAAAATTTTTACATCCATTCTGGCAGCCCGCCTCAATCAGTTCATTCCAGATCTGATCCACAGGGACCAGGTGGGGTTCATTCCATATAAACAAGCCCCAGATAATATAAGAAGAGTTTTAAATATCAGTTAACAGCCTAAAAATAGTGACATTCCCCTGACTCTCTTGGCCTTAGACATCAAGAAGGCATTTGACTCCCTGTCATGGGATTATTTATTCTATATATTACAACAAATGGGATTTGGGGGGCATTCACACAAGTCCTTAGGTCCCTGTATTTCACTCCATCCACTCTTCTAAAACTCCCCACTAATAAGGAAACCCCTATTTCCATTAGGTGGGGCACCTGAGGATGCCCCATTTCACAAGCACCTTTTGCGTTAGTGATTGAACCATTGGCAATAGCAATCCGACAAAACCCTAACATAAAAGGAGTTAAAATGGGGGTAGGGGAATATAAGCTGAGCTTATTCGCAGACAATCTACTGCTCAGACTAACCCGGCCGTTAGCATCTGTGCCAAATCTGATGGGACTATTGAATAAGTGACAGCTCTCATGAGACTGAAGGTAAATTCTGATAAATGTGACATTACCTATGTTAATTCACCTCCCTCTCTGTTCATATTTAGTTACTTGAATTTTGGATTCAATTCTACAATTCTTATTTGGGCATCAACCTGACCACATCCCTGTCTACACAATATAAATGGAACTATCCCCGCTTAATACAGAAGCTTATCCGAATTTGATGGGACTATTGGATAAGTGGGAAACTCTCACAAGACTGAGTGTATATTCCAATAAATGTGACATTGCCTATGTTAAGAATGCAAAACTGGAAAAACAAGGGAGTGTTTTGGATTTCAAAAATCAAGTCCATTATAATTCTTATTTGGGCATCAACCAGACCACTACCCTGTCTACACAATATAAATGGAACAATCCCCCCTTAATACAGAAGCTTACCTCAGAGTTAAGTAAATGGGATGTAACACTTTTGTCCTGGGTGGGAAGGATTCACATTATTAAAATGAATCTGCTCCCATGTAGACTTTTTTTTTTTTGGACTCCTGCTTATCCCAATCTCCCGAGTAGTCTTAATTAATTTTCAGCGACTTATTTTTAAATGTATATGGGCTGCCAAATGCCCTAGACTCAAGAATGACATAATGCACTATCACAAAACACAAGGAGGTCTCTCTGTTCCTAACCTAAGGAAATATTACACTGCTGCTAGAACTACCCAATGGATTGAGACTTTAGGGGGGGATAGTGCCCCAGTATGGGTGGATTTAGAGGTATTCAGAATAACTCCTTACACATTCCCAGATTTAATGTGGTCGGATAGTGTTTCCAATCCATGCAATACTAGCCCACTTACTTACTACTCACTGCAAATATGGGAAAACATTTGTTTTAACTACAATCTTTCTACAAAGCCCTCTAGAATGCTGCTACTGATACCAGATATGAGATTCCCACCCAGCTTGGACTTAATGTACTTCCAATGGTGGAAAAATAACAAAGGGACGGACCTCCATCATTTCGTAGCGGGATCTCAACTACTGACAGTAGCCCAATTCCAAGCCAAATGTAGTCCCCTTACATCAGAGACTTACAGAGACAATCAAGTATTTCATTTCCTACACTATATGAAGCTGCTTTATGTTCTTCCAGACATAACAATGTTTGAAAGATTCTGTAGGCAGGATCCCATGACAAAAGGAACTTTGTCACTGATTTACAGTATATTAAATGATCTAACGGTGAAGGTCAAACTTCCGTTTATGCTTCAATGGAAAAGGGATTTAGAAATTAGTCTATCAGAAGAAAGATGGAACTCCTGCTGTAAAATAATCTATAAAGGCAGTCATCAGGTTACCTTGATGAAAACATCCATAAAAATCTTACACTGTACCAATCTGAGACATGTCAGACAAAACAAATTCTACCCAACCTCTTCACCCCTTTGTTTTGGGGCATGTACAGAGGTGAAAAACCAAGTACAAATTTGGTGGACCTGTCCGGAGGCATCCCAGCTCTGGTCTCAAGAGAATTGCCTACCATAGACTTTTCATAGGCCCATTCCAGAAATCTCCCTTGGAGTTTCTCCTAGGTGATCATCTGCCAAAGGTTAAATACCAGGCCCATAAACTGATTAAAAATATCCGTATGGCAGCTAGAGTTCACATCGCAGCCAACCCCTTTCTTGCTGAGTGCCACCCCCAGCTCTTTCAGCTGCAGGACATCCATTTCTCCCATCCTGAAGTGTAGGTCACATAATTACTGGCACGGAAATAACCGAACTTCTATAATACACTTCATATCAGCATAACGGAGACGTTCTCTCCCAGCAGTCACAGCTATCCCTCCCAATGATTCAGTGAAAGTATTTGGAATAAGTTTTTGCGTATACCATTACCACGCTTCAGGTATTTTTTGTAATGCCTTTAACTCCTTAAGAACCAGCTAAAAAAACGAAAAAAGATTTGCAATAATGTATGGAAAAGAGAAAGGAAAAAAGTCCACACTCAATAAGAAATGTGTTTGAACAATCACAGTTGTTGGTAAAGAGAATATATATTTAATATGTGACAAAGAAATAAAAATGTTAGATACTAAATGCAACGTGTTTCGGTGATCCCATGTTGCCTTCCTCAAGCATAAAGTGCACTGACATAGACCATGTTTAAATGGATATGGTGGTACATTAATTTAGGGCACATGACACCAAAAAAACAAAAGAGATTGGGTTGTGGGAGGTGGAGATATATTTACAAAAATATTTTCACTACAAACACATAAACAGAGAAAAAAAAGATCTGTTTGTCTCTTGAAGTGTATATAAAGATCTCTACTGTACCTGAGAAGTGGTGTAAATGATGGAGATGCAATACATAAGCATTAGAGATGAGCGAGCACCAAAATGCTCTGGTGCTCGTTACTTGAGTTAAACTTTTTGTAATGCTCGAGAGCTCGTTTCAAGTAACGAACCCCATTGAAGTCAATGGCAGACTCGAGCATTTTTCAAGATGACCCATGCTCTGCATAGGGGAGGTTGTGTGATTCACCTCAAAATATCAGAAAGTGATGAAACACTACAGAAACAGATAGGAAACAGCAGGGGCAGCTTGCATGGATGCATCTGAGGCTCCCAAGTTGCACTATTAAGCCAAATTGTGGGCAAGAGCCTGGTGGTCACCCCCCTAATAATTTAGTTGGGACAGACCATAATCAGCAAGGCACACGGGGGGTGGACTTCAATTGCAGGAGAAAACACATACCTGTTGAGAAGGAAAGGATAAGCAGATATTCATGCCATGTTAAACTGCATAGAAGTCACACTTGATCACAGGCACACTTCAGCACAGTGACCACATGCGTACACTGCCACATGCGTATCAGTGAAGGGATACTACTTTTAAAAACCAAGCAACAGCCAACACCTGGGATAGAAACAATTGCTTTTCCAAGAGTATAAGCGAACCACTGGAAAATTTGTATACCAGTATAGGCGAACTCCTGAAACATTTGGGTTCCAAGAGTATAGGCGAACTCCTGAAACATTTGTGTTCCAAGAGTATAGGCGAACCGCTGAAAAATTTGTGTACCAAGACTATATAGGCAAACAGCAAAAAAATTTGTATACCAAAAGTATTGGCGAACCCCTGAAAATGTTGTTGACCAAGAGTATAGGTGAATCCAATAAAAATTTGTTTACCAAGAGTATAGGCAAACCACAGAAACAATTGCTTTACCAAGAGTATAAGCGAACCCCAGAAAAATTTGTATACCCAGAGTAAAGGCAAACCTCTTAAAAATTTGTGTACCACAAGTATAGGCGAGATCCTGAAAATGTTGTTTACCAAGAGTATAGGCGAACCCCAGGAACAATTGCTTTACCAAGAATATAGGCAAACCCCATAAAAATTTGTGTTTCAAGAGTATAGGCGAACACCTGAAAATTTTGTTGACCAAGAGTATAGGTTAACCCCTTAAAAATGTGTGTGCCAAGAGCATAGGCGAAGCCCATGAAAAGTTTGTGTTCCAAGAGTATAGGGGAACCTCTTAAAAATTTGTTTACCACGAGTATAGGCGAACCCATGAAAAAATTGTTTACCCTGACTGCAGGTGAACCCCTGAAAATTTTTTTTAACATAGAACTCTTACTTTCTCTAATTTCCTACAAGCACCTAAAGGCTGCGCTCTGAAAAAATTAGTTTTTACAGAGTTGTTTGTCCCTCTAAAGAATTGGCTGCTCCGTGTGCTGACATGCTGGTTTAGGAGGAGGAGGAGGAAGATCAGAGAGGGATAGACCAAGCTACTTCTCCCCTTTTTTTGGGGTGATAGGGGGTGCATGGTTCTCCTGTATCAGCTTAAAGAATCTTTATTTGGGGCGTGGCTTAGCTTCTGAGCAGCAGGGACGTGTTCCACAAAGCTCTCCAGTAAACCCTTCTAAAATAATAAGAAAAAAACAGAAACTTTGCTGACATGGACACAGATACCACTTCTTCAAATATCAAGAAGACCCTTTACCTTGCGAGGGATCAGAGAGCTTCTGCACCTTACAGAAGGCAAAAGAACCTGCGGCCTAACGCGGCCCCCTCCTCACTCCTCACCATCTCCTTACCTTTAACCTACAGTGCCAAATCTCGCGCCAAAGACAGCAACTGCAGGCAACCTCCGCGACATCCCTCCTCACCGGGTGGACCTGTGGGGAGATACCAGGGCTAAGTGAGTGCCTCTGTCCGTGAGCCGCAGTGGGTCCGGTACCTGCTACTGTGCCCACGGGGAGGCTTAGAGGCACTTTTTCTTCCCGCCTTGAGCAGCGCCGGAGTGCAAGGACACTGCATTTCTGCCGGGACACAGCCGACCGGGAACCGCGGAGAGCAAGAAACCTGTGCGCGCCAGGTGCCGAGACTGCTGGAAGGTGCTGTGATACTCCCCTTACCTAACTTGCGGCCGTGGACAGCGCAGGACCACAGAGAGACTCTTGCTCCCTCCCCACCCTCCTCATTCTGGACGCCGCTGGCCGGGAGCCGCAGAGAGAGCAGGGCCTGAGCGCGCCCAGTGCCGCGACTGTTGGAGAGCGCGCTGATACCTCCCTTACTTCACTCACCACTGGGGACGGTGCAGGATCATAGAGAGACTCTCACTCCCCCCCACCCTCCCTGTTCTGGACACGGCTGACCGCGGCCTGCGGGATACAGCAGGTCAGTAAACATGGGTGACTCACTCCAAGCCAGCCTGCTAGCAATACCCAGAGGCAGGGAGCTATACCAGATTATGGTGTACCTAAATGAACACATACTCCATCAGGCTATTAACTATACAGCATAGCCCTCAGAGCCCATGTGATGGCCATTTACCTCTGGGGGGATGCCATCTTAGGGCTGGGAGAGAAAGGACTATTGATCCCCACATTAATACAGCACCTAAGACCGCTGGTGACCACAAATATAAAAATCGCAAAGTAACATTCTGTTTAAGAAATAAAGCCTCTTCTTCCCGCACTTATAAGCCTTAAGATGGAATTCACTACAAAAGACTGCAAGAAGGATATTATGCTTAACTAACAATTGCGTAGATACCACCGAAACTTCAGCCAATCCCAGTACACAGACCGACTTCAAGATGGGTAAAATTACTAGAGACAGAAGCAGAGACGCAGCACATACACCTAAACATAACAAAAAACAACTAGATATGGACAAATACTTAAAGAAAAAACACCATTCGCCTGCGGCACAGAGGCCAAAAACTTCACATGAAGCTCCACCTGACCATGACCTGATTGAATCTGACAGAGATTGTGGGTCAGTGCACTCGGACCAAGATGAAGAACAAGACAGAGGCCCAATTTCCAGCTCCTTTATAAAAAAAAGTATTGACCAAAGCTCTCTCCCCAGTCTTGCAGGAACTGGCCAACACCAAAACAGATGTCAAACACATAGGTTGCAGGGTGGATGACCTAGCGAATTCCCAATTGGAATTATTCTACCGTAGCGAAGCAGTACAACGCAACTTACTTACCCAACAAGACCACCTTAATCAAGCCCTCCTTCTCTTAGAAGACCAAGAAAACAGAAGCAGGAGAAAGAACATTAGAAAAAGAGGCCTAACAGAGTCCACCGCAGCTGAGGCCCTTAAGTCGGCAGCTATACAAATATTCAGCTTCTTACTGGGTGAAGAGAGCGGGGAATATCACCATTGAATGTATACATAAAGCCATCCGACCCAGACCCATTGCCTTAGCCCCTCCACGGGATGTTTTCTGTGGGTGACTTAGCTACCTGGATACTGCAGCTATTCTCCAGAAAGCGTGAGAGCCCCAGGACGTCCTATTTGAAAACAACAAAATATTGCTCTTCCTGGACATAGCACCAAGCACATTAGCTAAAAGGCGCATATTGAAGCCGCTTACAGATGCCATGAGGACGAAAAAACTCCCAGTGAAGTGACTATTCCCATTTTGTCTAGCCACGTTCAAAGAAGAACAACAAATTATTATCCGAACCCCATAAGACCTGAACAAAGCCTGGGAAAATATGGACATTACTCCGATCGACATCCCTTCCTGGCTGCCAGTACAAAGTCAACAAGCGATTCCTCAACTCTTGAAACCAGAGAGCTGGAAGATCGGCTCTAAATTTAAATCATCTAAAAAGTCTCAACCCTTTAATAACTAACTAACCAAAACATCCACTTTCAAATGGACAGGGTACACCTTTGGATTGACATTGCCGTATCAAGTCCTCCATGCCTGCCTCCCTTCTCTCTCTCTCCCTCTCCCTCTCTCTCCCTCTTCCTCTCCCTCCCTTCGCTTCTCCTCCCTCTCCCAATTTTCTAGGATAAGAATACGCCATCACATTCTGGTGGGGGACTTTATGGTTGCTGGAGAAGAGATGGAGAGTGCTACCAAACATATCAGAGACTCATGAGTTACGATTACCACTGGTGGCTGGACCACGTGGTGGGTGCGGGTGGACGGTCATTGCACTGGTTTTGTTTTTTGTGTCCTCCTGTTGGCCCGGGGCCCCCAGCCCCATAGATGCGCTCACCATGGCTGGGAGCAGGTGGTGGTGGGACCTCCGGCCAATGGGACAAGTTTTTCTTAACCAAACTTGACTTGTGTAACTTCATTGACGGATTCTGAAACAAAGGGTTACCCATGTACAATTTGGTTGGTCTGTGTTAACAATATTATATAATGTTTGACATTACCTATTAAATTACTTACTACAAAACATTTCTTAAAGACAAACTTTTAAACTATAAAAGTCTTGGTGGTCTACTAAAACCCATGGAGTGCATCCAGCCAACCCCCAAATACCCAGGTGTGAATTGCCGCCCAAGTCGAGCCTTCGTTGCACTTGGCCTAGTCCACGCATTGAGAGGCTCGTTTATTGTTTGGTGGCTCTCCTCACACCTGGGTTTCCGTAAACCTTTTCACTCGCCACATAAAGTGGTGAGACCTGTTAAAAGTTTTTGTTGTTTGGTCATCGAGCTAGGATGTCCAAAATTTGAAGCATCACAAACAGATTTTATATGCTTAACAACTTAACGCATACACACCATGGCTAACATAGGATACACATCCTTCAATGTAAGAGGGATGAACACCCCTCAAAAAAGAAGTCAAATATTGTCCCTTCTGAAAAAAACTAAAATCTGAAGAGGTATTCTTTCAAGAAACTCACTTAAAACACAACCACATACCAAAACTCCCCACCCATACATACAACCAATGGTTCAATAGTACATACTCTTCCGCTTCTAGAGTAGTGTCCTTTACAATAGGAAAAAACATCCCCTTCACACTTACTCTCCAGAAAATAGACCCCTGCGGTAGGTACATCTTCCTTAAAGGCACGATCGCAAATAATGTCACCTTTGCCAACCTCTACGCCCCAAACCACAAGCAAGTCCCGTGGCTCATTCGAACTTTTTCTAACTTTGCAAATTTTGCTGAGGGGTTAACAGTGGTGGGAGGAGACTTTAACTTAGTTTTGGACCCCTCCAAGGACACTACATCTACTACACCCTTAGTCCCTAACAAACACATACGTAGATTTAAGGCTACCATGTCTGAGTTGAACTTGCAAGACATATGGAGGACACTACATCCCGAAGACAGGGAGTACACGTACTTCTCCCACATACACGCAACCTTTCATAGATTAGACTACGTCCTAGTGTCTGGAAAACCCATCCAAAACATTTGAGACGCAGACATTGGCCAAATTACAATCTCAGATCATGCACCGGTTTCAGTCTCGATCCCTATACACAACCTCCTCATTAGAGAATGGACCTGGAGACTGAACTGCACTCTGTTAAGTGACAAATATCAATGTTCAATATTATCAGGAAAATTGAAAGAATTCTTTGAGATAAACGACACCTCAGACGTTTCCACTCCAACCCTTTGGGAAGCCCATAAAGCCCTTATTAGAGGGGAATTTATAGCTCTGTGTACGAGAGTTAAGAAACAAAGAGAGAAAGAAATTGACTCCCTACTAGCACAGATATCCAGCCTAGAGAAAATTCATAAACACTCATTAAAAAGCGATTAGCTCCAGGAACTGAAGTGCCTTAGGGACAAACTTAAAAATACTCTCAACATTAAGGCAGCAAAGACTCTCCTTTTCTCTAAATATAATATCTACATGCATGGAGATAAAGGCTCCAAGACGATGTCTAACCTCATCAAGAAACAAAAAGAAAAAGCCTTCATTCACAAAATAAAAAAACAACAGGACACACTGCAGAATCTACTGCCAATATTGCTACAGAATTTGAAAAGTTCTATAAAAACGTATACAACCTTCCCAACAATAACCAGAAAGAGGGAAATAAAAATTTTGATAACATAACACAATCTTTCATAAAGACTCTTAATTTACCTAGCCTAACTGTGGATGATAAAGCCAACCTGTTAACCCCAGTCACCTCCTCTGAGGTTGAGAAAATTCTTAAATCTATTCCCAATGGAAAAAGTCCAGGGCCGGACGGTCTACCAATTTTATACTATAAAACTTTCTCTAAAATACTTATCCCAAATCTCACAAATCTGTGTAACACACTCTTGTCATGTGAAAATCTCCCCAAACAAGCCTTGGAAGCATTCGTCACCTTGATTCCAAAAGAAGGGAAGGACCCAGAACAATGTGGCAATTATAGGCCAATCTCCTTACTAAACACAGACCTCGAGATCTGGACAAAACTATTAGCTCAACGCATTTCACCTTTGCTCCCTAAATAAATACACCCAGACAAGGTAGGATTTGTAACAGGAAGAGAGGGGAAACTTCGTGCCACGTATCCAGCTTTGACACCCAATAAATGGTATGGAGCAGTGGGATTATGGAGAACGTTGGTACAGTCTGCTATGTACTCCCTGACCATCTTTTTACACTCCTTCCTAGTCAGCCTAGACTGTGCAGTAATGGCAGTCTGGTTGGGAGCTATAAAACTGGCAAAGGCCTTGGAGAGTGTTCCCCTGCCTGTGCTGGACATGCTGCCTGATCCCCTCATCTCCCCTGCTAGTTGGCGCACTGGACTACGTCTTCTACGCTAGCGTTGTCAGATGGGAAGTTTAGTATCAGCTTTTCTACCAGGGTCCTGTGGTATTGCATTACTCTCGTACTCCTTTCCTCTTCGGGAATTAGAGTGGAAAGGTTCTCCTTATACCATGGGTCAAGAAGGGTGAACACCCAGTAATCCATGTTGACCAGAATGCGTCTAATGCGAGGGTCACGGGAAAGGCAGCCTAACATGAAGTCAGCCATGTGTGCCAGAGTCCCAGTACGTAAGACATCACTGTCCTCATTAGGAGGATGAATCTCAACCTCCTCCTCCTTCTCCTCTTCAGCCCATACACACTGAATCGATGTGAGGGAAGTACCATGGGTACCCTCTGCAGTGTGGGCAGCAGTCTCTTCCCCTCCTCCTTCTCCTCCTCCTCCAATACGCACTGAGAAACAGACGTGAGGGTGGTCTGGCTATCAAGCGACGTATTGTCATCCCTCATCTCCTGTTCTATCTACAATGCGTCTGCCTTAACGCTTGGCAGCGACCTTTTCAGCAGGCAAAGCAGCGGGATGGTTACACTGATAATGGCCGTATCGCCACCTCTTACCATTTGCATTGACTCTTCAAAGTTTCCTAGCACCTGACAGATGTCAGACATCCATCCCCACTCCTCTGTGAAGAAGTGCGGAGGTTGACTACCAATTCGACAGGCATGTTGCAGCTGGTATTCGACAATGGCTCTACATTGCTCGTAAACCCTGGCCAACATATGCGATGTTGAATTTCAGCGCGTGGGCACATCGCACAACAGTCAGTGTACTGGCAGCTGGAAACACTGTTGAAATGTCCCGAGGGTGGCAGCATATGTTGTGGACTTTCTGAAATATGCTCACACGTGACGCACCTTGCTGAGCAGCTCAGACAAATTGGGGTAGTTTTTAAGAAAGCGCTGAATCACCAGATTGAACACATGGGCCAGGCATGGCATGTGTGTTAGTCTGCCAAGCTGCAGAGCCGCCACCAGGTTACGGCCATTGCCACACACAACCATGCCTGGTTGGAGGTTCAGCGGCAAAAGCCACAGATCTGTCTGCTCCCTCAAACCCTGTAACAGCTCTTAGGCAGTGTGCCTCTTGTCACCCAAGCTCAGGAGTTTCAGCACGGCCTGTTGACGCTTCCCAACGGCAGTGCTGCAGCGCCTCGAGCTACCAAATGAAGGTGATGTGCTCACAGATGGTAATTGAGAGGTGGAGGAGGAGGTGGCATAATAAGCCCGAGAAACCATGACCGAGGTAGGACCCACAATCCTTGGTGTCGGTAGCATGTGAGAGGACCCAGGGTCAGACTCTGTCCCAGCCGCCACCAGGTTAACCCAATGTACCATCAGGGAGATGTAGTGTCCCTGTTTGCCAGCACTTGTCCACGTGTCGGTGGCTAAGTGGACCTTCCCAGTAACAGCGTTGGTGAGGGCATGGATGATATTCCTAGACACGTGCTGGTGTAAGGCAGGGATGGCACAGCGGGATAAATAGTGGCGACTGGGAATCGTGGGACGGTCACCGCCATGAGTTTGCGGAAAGCCTCATTTTCGACCAGCCTACATGGCAGCATCTCCAGGTTCAGCAGTTTGCTTATATGCACATTTAGCGATTGTGCATGCGGGTGGGTGGCTGCATATTTGCACTTGTGCTCTAAGGCCTCTATAATGGGCAGCTAATTGCTGCGCTGGGACACATTGGTGGAGGCAGTGGTGGACTGTGCAGCCGAAGGGGTGGAAGCAGAGCGGGAGACACTCGTGCCTAGATCCTGGGAGAGGGAATGCATCTCAGTGCCAGCATGTGAGATGGGGGAAGTGGTGTGACCCGCAGGCAGTGAATGGCCTGCGTTTCACCTGGTCGGGTGCTTAGCAATCATATGCCTGCACATGCTGGTGGTGGTCAGGCTGTTAGTGGTGGCTCCACTGCTGATCTTGGTTCGGCACAGGTTGCACACCACTGTTCATCCTGTGAAGGGTCCAAATTTTGTGCATCGGTCACGACAAACTCCTCAGGTGGCTCTAACCATTTTTTCCGACTCAGGGAAGGGACCCAAGAACAGTTCCTGGGAGTCTGCCTGTTTAGAATCTCTCCTTTGCTGGAAGTGACCAGGCTGGGATGAAGGAGGAGCAGCCTGAGGATTCAGATGTCGAGACCCTTAGCTAGAGTGAGCAGACTGCGCATAAGACTGGGTGTCGGATAAATTAGTAGACGCGTTATCCGCTATCCACGTCATCACCTGATCGCACTGTTGTACTTTTAATAATGGTCTACCACGTGGACCTGCAAACTGTGAGATGAAGCTAGGGAGCGTAGATACACGGCATTCTACTTCTCCCTCAGCAACAAGCACTGTTTCACCCCACCTAGTAACTCTGCCTCTTCCCACACCCTCATTCAGATGCCCACGTTCACGTCCTCGACCTTGACCCTTACCCCTAGTCTTCATCATGTTGGATAATGCACTTGGTCAAAATGCTACGCAAATTGCAAGTTATTTTGCTTACGCATATATGCCCCAAAATAGACACTGTAAACTGAGTATAGTGTTGTTAGATAGTGTGGATTGACAAGACAGGGGTATGTATCATAGGCTTTGAGCTCTCAAAAAACAAATTTAAACAGTCTATACTGTTGTTAGATAGCGTGGATTGACAGGACCCACACACGGGTATATAGCGTACACTTTGAGCCCCAAAATATACACAATAAACAGTGTATACTTTTGTTAGATAGCGTGGATTGACAGGACTCATACATAGGCATATAGCGTTCGCTTTGAGCCCCAAAATATGCACAATAAACCGTGTATACTATTGTTAGATAGCGTGGCTTGACAGGATCCACACACGGGTATATAGCGTATGCTTTGAGCCCCCCCCCCAAAAAAAAAAAAAATGATAGGAGTTTTGTTACTACCTACCTAGTCTTTGTACACCACTAGCAGTATACTGCATAAAACCAGTAACAGTATGCAGTATACAGCCAGGATGGTTGAGAATGCTTTGTGCGCACTACTGCTCCCAGCCAGCCAAACTGCTAATTCACACAATGAGAGGAGTTGTAGTCCTAGAAAGGATTGTTGGGTTCTTGGAACAAGGATCCCTGCCTAACTGCAATCTCTAACCTGAACTATCACTTTCCCTAATTAGCAGCAGCTCTGTCGCTCAGCTAATGCAGCATGCGTGTGAGGCGAGCCTCAGGTGACCAGAGTTTTTATGCTCGTAGGTCACCTGATCAGGCCAGCCAGTCACTGCTATAGACATGCACAGGGTTGGCACGTCACAACAGGAGGTGCCAAAGCCTTCCCTGCATGTTTATTGGCTAAAAAAAGGTGCAAAACGTGGGGGGGGAGAGGATGAAATTTTCTCGAGCACCACGTGGTGCTCGGCTTGAGTAACATGTAAATCGAGTATGCTAATGCTTGAACAAGCATCAAGCTCGGACGAGCATGCTCGCTCATTTCTAATAAGCATCAATATGCATGCCTTAATAGCACTGGTGTATTCAAGGGGTTAAGTTTCTTTCCTTTTGCAACTGCATGTCAGAGGCCATGCTTTTCCAACAAAAGAAAACATTTAACTCTTATTTAAAAGAAAAAATGTTCCAATACAAAAATGAAATACATTTAAAAGGCATTGATTCAAACATAAATAAGTATGCATGTAATTATACTCCATTTGCAGGTATCTTGTGTAACAGTTTATCAAGGGTGATAGTAATAAATGAGAAAATATGCATGTAATTATACTCCATCAATACGTATGTCATTTAAGCGTTTACCACAAATATTAGTGATGAAGGAAATATGAATCTTATTAAAATATCTCACTCATAAGGAGAGAATAAAAGTAATTGTAAAAAAGGGATCACATAGGAAGTAAAACTATTATAGAATCTAACACAAAAGAATTTAAAATTCTAAATAATTATTTAATCTGAAATCCATTCCAACACTCATTCCGCATGGTCTGAACTAAGGCTTCAAAAAAATGTAGCATTTTATATAGACCCTACCAATCACCAATAGTCATATGTGGAGATCGTTGGAATGGACTTCAGAATGTATACATATTTTTTTATTATTTTGTGTTAGATTCTATTTATTTATTTATTTATATTTACTGTTATTCTTTTCCTATGAGTGAGGTATTTTAACAGGATATATACTTTCTTGATCACTTTTATTTGTGGTAAACGGTTAAACAACGTGCATGTGAATGGAGTATAATTACATGCATATTTATTCCTTTTTTTATTACTATCATCCATGGTAAACTGTTACATGAGACAAGTGCAAATGGAGTATAATTACATGCATATTTATTTATGTTTGAATCAATGCCTTTTAAATGTATTTAATTTTTGTATTTTAACATTTTTTCCTTTTTTTATAAGAGTTAACTACTAGAGATGAGTGAGCACCAAAATCCTCGAGTGCTGATTACTCGAGCCGAGCTTTTGTAATGCTCGAGAGCTTGTTTTTTAAGTAATGAACCCAATAGAAGTCAATGGGAGACTCGAGCATTTTTCAGGGTGACCGATGCTCCGGGAGAAGCGTGCATTGTTTTCAATGGAGCCGCGGCTGCTGCCAGCGGCTCCATTGAAAACAATGGTCTGCTGACACCCCTGAAATGTTTCTCATGGAAGATCCAAAATTTTAGTGTTAGAAAAGAAAAAAAAAACATACGTCTCCGCCGCTGCTATGTCTCCGCAGTGATGCAGAACACATCTGTCGCATGTGGCAGATGTTTCCTTCATCCCAGCTAGTAAAAAGAATTCCCTGCTCCTGCCGTGACAGATGCAGCAAAGGAATTCTTCAATTCCCTACCGCAGCTGTCACATATGACAGCTGTGGTAGAGGATCCTGCTACTGGCACCCCTTCATTGAATTTCACGGAAGGGCTTTAAATATAAGCCCTTCCCTGAAAAACAAGTAAAAGTTGTGTAAAAAAATTTAAAAAATACTTACTTACCTTCCTTCAGCTGCCGCTGCTCAGCCGCGTCTTCTCTGCGCTGTCCCCGGCTCTGTGGTCCTGTTCTTTGAGCAGGCGGGGATTTATGCTTGAGAAAGGCAACATAGTATCATCGAAACATGTTGCATTTAGTACCTTGCCTTTTTATTTCTTTGTAACATATTAAATATATATTCTCTTTACCAACAACTGCCGTTGTTTGAACATGTTTATTCTTGAGCGCAATTTTTTTTCCTTTTTTTGAATTGACCAAAAACTGCCATTTTTGGATCCTTCCTGCAACACTCCTATTTGTTGGATGCCTATGTGTCAAGATTCAGATAGTTTTACAGACTTGGACCTCAGGTGTGGTGGCAGTCCTCTGTGAGGCTGAATGCCCACATTGGGTGAGTTTCCTGTTTCATTTACTATATATCTTTTGTCATTTGCACAAGGCGCTATCGTATTGTATTATTTTCTTGTAAAAACTTATATTTGTTTATTTTTAAAATTAGTATATTAACTCTAAAAGAAAGAACATGAATGGGTTCCAAATTTTACTTCAGACGTTTAAATATATAATTTATATAATCTTCCATTAAAGGGTGGATATGGTTACAGTTTAGGTTGGCTTCGGTGGTGAGAAATTATCTCTTTTTATTATGCATACCATATATACCGGCGTATAAGGCGACGGGGCGTATAAGACAACCCCCCAACTTTCACCTTATATGCCGGTAATACAGTGGAGAAAAAAAAAAATCAGTACTCACCTCCCCCGGCGTTCTGTCGCGCTCCGGCAGGCTATCGCTCCCATCTGGTCCCCGGCAGAACATTGCTTTCTGAATGCGGGGCTTGAAATCCCCGCCTCCAGAAAGCTAATACACACGCCGTCAGCCAGTTACAGCCATTCAATGACATAATTGAATGGCTGTGATTGGCTAAAACACACGTGGCTTCAGCCAATCACACTATTCAATGACATCATTGAATGGGTGTGATTGCTAACACACGTGCGCCTTCAGCCAATCACAGCCATTCAATGATGTCATTGAATGGCTGTAACTGGCTGACGGCGTGTGTATTAGCTTTCTGGAGGCGGGGATTTCAAGCCCCGCATTCAGAAAGCAATGTTCTGACGGGGACCAGATGGGAGCGATAGCCTGCCGGAGCGCGACAGAATGCCGGGGGAGGTGAGTACTGATTTTTTTTTTTTTTGACACTTTTTTTTTTGTATTACCGGCGTATAAGACGACCCCCGACTTCAGAGCAGATTTTTCGGGGTTCAAAAGTCGTCTTATACGCCGGTATATACGGTATTTGTATCTTATTCTGACATTTTGTTTTTCTTATTTTTGTAACTTTTTTTTAGTGTCTGTGTTCCCTATTAGAGATGAGCGAACGTACTCATCCGAGCTTGATATTCGTGCGAATATTAGGGTGTTCGGGATGCTCGTTACTCGTAACGAGTACCACGCGGTGTTCCGGTTACTTTCAGTTTCCTCTCTGAGACGTTAGCGCGCTTTTCTGGCCAATTGAAAGACAGGGAAGGCATTACAACTTCCCCCTGTGACGTTCAAGCCCTATACCACCCCCCTGCTGTGAGTGGCTGGGAAGATCAGATGTCACCCGAGTATAAAAATCGGCCCCTCCCGCGGCTCGCCACACATGCCTTGTGAGTTAGCTGAGGGACAGTGGTATCGTGCTGGAGCTGCTGTAGGGAGAGCGTTAGGAGTTAGTGTAGGCTTCAAGAACTCCAACGGTCCTTCTTAGGGCCACATCTACGTGTGTGCAGGCTGCTGTTAGCAGTGGAGAAAATTTTTTTTTTCTCAAAATCGGCAGTGCAGAGCATTGCACCCAGCATTAGGGACAGAAGTGGT
Organism: Eleutherodactylus coqui; assembly: GCA_035609135.1. Taxonomy (NCBI): domain Eukaryota; kingdom Metazoa; phylum Chordata; class Amphibia; order Anura; family Eleutherodactylidae; genus Eleutherodactylus; species Eleutherodactylus coqui. The sequence goes on from CM069411.1 coordinate 16,331,784, forward strand.
GCTTAGGCAGGGAGAGTGTTAGGAGTGAGTGTAGCCTTCAAGAACCTCAACGGTCCTTTCTAGGGCCACATTTAACCGTCTGCAGTACTGTGCTGGCTGCTGTTAGCTGTGTTCCTTTTTTTTTTTCTCAAAATCGGCGGTGCAGAGCATTGCACCCTGCATTGATACTACAGGCACAGAATTGTGTAGGCAGGGCCGCAACACAGTTATCAGTCATTGAATAGGCACAGTGGGCCTATCCTTTTAAACAAAAGGGAAAAAAGTATATTTTCCCTGCCTCTGACAGCCGTCAGGGCTCTGGGTACGTGTGTGCTGCGTGGAGAACGTAAAAAAATCAGACGCAACCAGCTACGGTTAAACTTAGTAGTATTCATTGAATACACGCAGTGTGGCTTGTCCTTTGAAAAACAAGGGAAAAAATTGTATTTTGGCTGCAGGCTTGCGCCACTTTCCTTCCTGCCTGGGAAATCAAATCACTGGTAATACACCATGCTGAGGGGTAGGGGTAGGCCTGTAGGACGTGGACGCGGGCGAGGACGCGGAGGCCCAAGTCAGGGTGTGGGCACAGGCCGAGCCAGTGTGGTGGCCAGGGGTAGAGGCAGGGCCAGACCGAATAATCCACCAACTGTTTCCCAAAGCGCCCCCTCGCGCCATGCCACCCTGCACAGGTCAAGGTGCTCTACGGTGTGGCAGTTTTTCACAGAGACGCCTGACGACCGACGAACAGCCATGATCAGCTGGGGAGGCACCACCAACAGCATGCGCAGGCATATGATGGCCAAGCACCCCACAAGGTGGGACGATGCCCGTTCACCGCCTCCGGTTTGCACCACTGCCTCTCCCCCTGTGCCCCAACCTGCCACTGAGATCCAACCCCCCTCTGAGGACACAGGCACTACTGTCTCCAGGCCTGCACCCACACCCTCACCTCCGCTGTCCTCGGCCCCATCCAGCAATGTCTCTCAGCGTAGCGTCCAGACGTTGCTAGCGCCACAGTTTGAGCGCAAGCGCAAGTACGACGCCACGCACCCGCACGCTCAAGCGTTAAACGTGCACATTGCAAAATTGATCAGCCTAGAGATGCTGCCGTATAGGCTTGTGGAAACGGAGGCTTTCAATAGCATGATGGCGGCCCCGCGCTACTCGGTTCCCAGTCGCCACTACTTTTCCCGATGTGCCGTCCCAGGCCTGCACGACCACGTCTCCCGCAACATTGTACGCGCCCTCACCAACGCGGTTAATGCCAAGGTCCACTTAACAACAGACACGTGGACAAGCACAGGCGGGCAGGGCCACTATATCTCCCTGACGGCACATTGGGTGAATTTAGTGGAGGCTGGGACAGAGTCAGAGCCTGGGACCGCTCACGTCCTACCCACCCCCAGAATTGCGGGCCACAGCTCGGTGGTGGTATCTGCGGCGGTGTATGCTTCCTCCACTAAAGCACCTTCCTCCTCCTCCTCCTCCAACGCAACCTCTGTCTCGCAATCAAGATGTGTCAGCAGCACATCGCCAGCAGTCGGTGTAACGCGGCGTGGCAGCACAGCGGTGGGCAAGCGTCAGCAGGCCGTGCTGAAACTACTCAGCTTAGGAGAGAAGAGGCACACGGCCCACGAACTGCTGCAGGGTCTGACAGAGCAGACCGACCGCTGGCTTGCGCCGCTGAGCCTCCAACCGGGCATGGTCGTGTGTGACAACGGCCATAAGCTGGTGGTGGCTCTGCAGCTCGGCAGCCTCACGCACGTGCCATGCCTGGCCCATGTGTTTAATTTGGTGGTTCAGCGCTTTCTGAAAAGCTACCCCCACTTGTCATACCTGCTCGGAAAGGTGCGCCAGCTCTGCGCACATTTCCGCAAATCCCACACGCACGCTGCCACCCTGCGGACACTGCAACATCGGTTTAATCTGCCAGTGCACCGACTGCTGTGCGACGTGCCCACACAGTGGAACTCTACGCTCCACATGTTGGCCAGACTCTATGAGCAGCGTAGAGCTATAGTGGAATACCAACTCCAACTTGCGCGGCGCAGTGTGAGTCAGCCTCCTCAATTATTTACAGAAGAGTGGCCCTGGTTGGCAGCCATCTGCCAGGTCCTTGGAAAATTTGAGGAGTCTACCCAGGTGGTGAGCGGCGATGCTGCAATCATTAGCGTCACCATTCCTCTGCTATGCATCTTGAGAAGTTCCCTGCAAAGCATAAAGGCAGACGCTTTGCGCTCGGAAACAGAGGCGGGGGAAGACAGTATGTCGCTGGATAGTCAGAGCACCCTCCTGTCTATATCTCAGCGCGTTCAGGAGGAGGAGGAGGAGCATGAGGAGGATGAGGAGGAGGGGGAAGAGACAGCTAGGCCCACTGCTGACGGTGCCCATGCTGCTTGCCTGTCATCATTTCAGCGTGTATGGCCTGAGGAGGAGGAGGAGGAGGAGGAGGATCCTGAAAGTGATCTTCCTAGTGAGGACAGCCATGTGTTGCGTACAGGTACCCTGGCACACATGGCTGACTTCATGTTAGGATGCCTTTCTCGTGACCCTCGCGTTACACGCATTCTGGCCACTACGGATTACTGGGTGTACACACTGCTCGACCCACGGTATAAGGAGAGCCTTTGCACTCTCATTCCCGAAGAGGAAAGGGGTTCGAGAATGATGCTATACCACAGGGCGCTGGTGGACAAACTGATGGCAAACTTCCCATCCGACAGCGCTAGTGGCAGAAGGCGCAGTTCCGAGGGCCAGGTAGCAGGCGAGGCGCAGAGATCAGGCAGCATGTACAGCGCAGGCAGGGGAACATTCTCCAAGGCCTTTGCCAGCTTTATGGCTCCCCAGCAAGACTGTGTCACCACTCCCCAGTCACGGCTGAGTCGGCGGGAGCACTGTAAAAGGATGGTGAGGGAGTACGTAGCCGATCGCACGACCGTCCTCCGTGACGCCTCTGCCCCCTACAACTACTGGGTGTCGAAGCTGGACACGTGGCCTGAACTCGCGCTGTATGCCCTGGAGGTGCTTGCTTGTCCTGCGGCTAGCGTCTTGTCAGAGAGTGTGTTTAGTGTGGCTGGGGGAATCATCACGGATAAGCGTACCCACCTGTCAACCGACAGTGCCGACAGGCTTACACTCATCAAGATGAACAAAGCCTGGATTTCCCCAGACTTCTCTTCTGCACCAGCGGACAGCAGCGATACCTAAGCAATACGTAGGCTGCACCCGCGGATGGAAGCATCGTTCTCTCTCACCATCCAAAACGGGGACATTTCTGCTTCATCAATCTGTGTATAATATTCCTCCTCCTCCTCCTCCTGCTCCTCCTCCTGAAACCTCACGTAATCACGCCGAACGGGCAATTTTTCTTAGGGCCACAAGGCTCACTCATATAATTTTTCTAAACAATTTTTATACGTTTCAATGCTCTTAAAAGCGTTGAAAGTTTAACTGGGCTGCCTCCAGGCCTAGTTACCACTTAAGCCACATTAACCAAAGCGATTAATAGGTTTCACCTGCCCTCTTGGTTGGGCATGGGCAATTTTTCTGAGGTACATTAGTACTGTTGGTACACCAATTTTTGGGGGCCCTCGCCTACAGTGTAATCCAATAAATTTTTTGCCCACCTGCATTACAGCTGACGTTACATCAGCTGTGTTGGGCACTGCAATGGGATATATTTATGTACCGCCGGTGGGTTCCAGGGAGCCACCCATGCCGTGGGTCCACACGGAGTTGTAACTACATGTGTCCACTTCTAAAGAGCCCCAGTCTGACAGGGGCATGCAGTGTGGGCCGAAGCCCACTTGCATTAAACATGACATTACCTCAGCTGTGATGGGCAATGCAATGGGATATATTTATGTACCGCCGGTGGCTTCCTGGCACCCACCCATGCTGTGTGTCCACAGGGAATTATAAATGCATCTGTTTCCACTTGTAAAGAACCCCAGTCTGACTGGGGCATGCAGTGTGGGCCGAAGCCCACCTGCATTAAGCACGACATTACTACCTCAGCTGTGTTGGGCAATGCAATGGGATATTTTTGTGTATCGCCGGTGGGTTCCAGGGAGCCACCCATGCTGTCGGTCGACAGGGACTTTACAATAGGGAGTTGTACCTGCCTGTGTCTATGAATTAAAAAGCCCGGTCTGACTGGGGCATGCAGAGACACCTTGACAGAATGAATAGTGTGTGGCACATAGGTTCCCCATTGCTATGCCCATGTGTGCAGCTCCTGATGGCGGTGGCACAGGATCCTATTTCTCATTGCTTCTGTACAGCATTGTGGGCTATCGCCCCGCCCCTTTTAAAGAGGGTCGCTGCCTAGCCGTGCCAACCTCTGCAGTGTGTGCCTGCGGTTCCTCCTCATGGCAGACACACTTCTAAATAGACATGAGGGTGGTGTGGCATTAGGGCAGCTGAAGGCTGCGCAGGGACACTTTGGCGTGCGCTGTGGGGGGAGGGGGGGCGGTTGGGCAGCATGTAACCCAGTAGAAGTGGCAGTGGAGTGTCATGCAGGCAGTGATTGTGCTTTGTTGGAGGTAGTGTGGTGCTTAGCTAAGGTATGCCATGCTAATGAGGGCTTTTCAGAAGTAAAAGTTTTTGGGAGGGGGGGGGGCACTCTTGCCGCTATTGTGGCTTAATAGTGGGACCTGTGAACTTGAGATGCAGCCCAACATGTAGCCCCTCGCCTGCCCTATCCGTTGCTGTGTCGTTCCCATCACTTTCTTGAATTGCCCAGATTTTCACACAAGGAAACCTTAGCGAGCATCGGCGAAATACAAAAATGCTCGGGTCGCCCATTGACTTCAATGGGGTTCGTTACTCGAAACGAACCCTCGAGCATCGCGAAAAGTTCGTCCCGAGTAACGAGCACCCGAGCATGTTGGTGCTCGCTCATCTCTATTCCCTATGACATCATATCGGTACTTTGGGGGGCATTTAAAAGCGTAATTTTCTTTTTCACACTTTTCCACTCTAGCTGGGGCAACCATAGGAGCCACATCCATAGGAGCACAAGATGCAGGGGAAAACATCTTTCTATAGTGAGAATAGTCACTGGTAGTGTTGATCTATGTCGTACCAGTAGGCTCCTGGCGAATAGCTGGTTGGAATAGCGGAGACTACACTTCTGCTTTTTCTATTCACTGCATAGCGCTCATTGAGTGTTATGTAGGCTGCAAAAGTGAAGGCAGAAGCAGTTAAAAAACTGATTCTGCCTTTTCCACCAGGTCATAAATTGCAGGAGCTTTAATCCTGCCCTATATTTTAACTATCATCCTGAAATAAAGCCCAGTGTATTACAGTCCAAAGTAAGATGTAACAAAAAAGGAAGAGTCTGAAGAAAAATCAAAACCAGATGTTGGATTATAACCAGGACATGAGGGTGTTTGTGCATCTGCTGTATATAGTGTATACTGGACACAGTGTATATAGAGTATACTGGACACGGTGACTGTGCTCATCCGCACCTCAAATTCATCACTATTTACCTGTAAGTGTAAAAATATGCAGTGGAAATACATTGAATGTCCTTATGCCCGTGTGACATGATCCCGGCCTTCACCTCATCCAATACTGTAGTTACTCTGTTAGATTTATCTCATTCTGACTCTTATCCTGAAAATCTTTCTAGTGTTCAAATTGAAAAATATAGAAGCATCTTGTCCTTCATCTTTGCTGTTGATGAGATTAATAAGGATCCCGACCTTCTACCCAATATTACTTTGGGGTATCATATAGTGGATACTTGTGGAGATCCACTGCAAACCGCATATGCTGTCTTCAGAATCCTGTCCGGAAGACACAAGGAGGCTCCTAATTACTCCTGTATGGATCGTGGTGAAGTAGCCGCTCTAGTGGTGGATTCTAACTATGACACCAGCCAGATAATGCTTCCCGTACTAGGCCTGTATAGGTACATACAGGTAAGTAACTTCTACATATAACAACCTAGTAGAGATGAAGCATCACTATGACACCTAGCACTGCACATTCTGCTTTATATTTGTGTTCAGGCACATTCAGGGCCATGGCGATAAAAGGCGTATCTGGCAACTTAATTTCCCATTGTGAAAAGGGCAAATTTATAGATTGACAATGTAAGGGACTCCCCTAAAGGCTAAAAGAGATATCAATTGTAAAGTGCACCAAAATCAAATTGGGGTGCAGCAGGTCTCAGCATGCTCAAAGCACTCTTGCTGATTAGCTGAAGAAAGACAATAAAAGGGACAATTTGTGCTGTTTGACAAGAGCAGGGGGGCTGTAATTAAGCTTAGAGGAGTTGACTGACAAGACACAGATGCAGAAATGCTTCATTCTGGGTAGGAGGAGACCAGACTGGAACTGACCACAAAACTGAGAGTGGAGCAGAGTGGAGCAATCCTGAACCCCGGGCAATGTTGAGGGATCACTGGGTTTGGTAGAAGCTGTGGTCCCCGCATGACAAACTGTAAGTGAAGCTGGCCTCAACACAAATACTTTGTGTGCACACTGGAAGGGGCAAGAACAGTTAGTTAACATGCCTATTGTAAAAAAAAAAAAAAAAAAAAAAAGAACTGCTCCAAGGAAATCAGACTGGCTAACAAAGCTCTATTGCTTACTTTACTACTTGAGGACTGAAGTAATATTACAAGAGAGCTGGGTGTGAGCAGCAGATAAAAGAGACACTTCTGGTGGGTTTCACTTGATGTATTTCTAATAGACTGTATTAATAATAGTGGAGTGTTAACCCTTGAAGAGGATTTTTTTTGCCATAATCAGTCATCTGTACTTCTATGAAATGGGACTGATATTTGCCAAATGTTACTGACATTGTTCTAAAAGGATATTGTTGCTACTTCGTATTGTGCAGAAAGTATTATTATTCCTAAATTTTAGTTAGCAATAGCTGGTGCCTAGGTATTCTAAAGTGAATGCTTAAATATTGTATATTATTATTACTCCTTCTGCTGCATCGTATTCTAAATCCTGTGTCGTAGCCTCTCAACCCGCAAACAAAACCTTCACAAAAATAATCAAACAAAGTGCTGTCTTTAAATTTCTTTGTACAATCACTTGAAGACTGTTGGAGCTGCTCACCCACCGTGATTGTGCAGATTACACAGCAGTAAAATAGTACAAATAATTTAACCCCTGAAGGATGCTACACTTTTTTTTTAATTTTTGGGTTTTCCTCCTCAATTAAAAAAAATATCACCGAGGCAGTTAAGTTCCCGTTAATCAAGTGTATTTCACTGTAGGGAACCACAGAAAAATAGAATAAAATATAACTTTTATTAATTAAGATAAAAAAGCAAAAGAAAAACAATATAGTGCGATATAAGGTGATGAGATAAAACTATGCTCGAATAGTAATAAAGAAGAAGTCTCTTTGATTTTATCAATTATTTTCATAGGCCAAGATAATTCCTTGAGGGGAAAAATCTTTATACCCTCTTGCAATATCCGTAAGGTACTGAGTAGTTAGAATTAGTTGTTATTTTCTATTACTCGTTCTCCCCCCTCTATAAAGTAGAGGATGTCAGTATATTCCCCTATCGGAGGTTCTTATGTATTCTCACATAGAGAGAAAGGGAATAGTAACGTATATCTAGGATGTTCTAGTCACACAGGAGATTATTAACCAGAACCCTGTATTCCCGCCATACACAGGGCTACGTATTTCTCTAGATATATAATAGAGTGCTGGAATCTTATCTCGGACTTGAGCACGGTGAGTATATCACCAAGCTCAGAAGTATATCGAAGTCATACGCAGATTGCTTATATATGTCCACAATCGTCAAGGGGTAGATGTACATCCCAAGTACAAGTGTTGTGTTTAACTTAAGGATAGTGGATAAAGTGAGTCATGCAAGGTATGCCCCACACATTGGGGAATAACCTATTGCAGGATTTTCATCAACTACCACAGTGTGAATTGATATAAAATAATTAGAGAACTTCTAAAAAGTCCAAAGACAGATACATGGTGATCTCGGATGAAGATATAGATCAAAAATATTCGTCTGGACTAATGCTGCAGATCAATAGGCTATGAGTATAAATAGCTTCTCTTAGATAGCTGTAAAGGACACTTAGGTTTCTGTGTCCAACAGTATAAGTCCTAGGTGGTTGATTTGGTGCAAGGCCAAACTATTGATATCAATCACCTAGGTAGTCACTCTTTATATTAAATTGCTGTTAAGGGACACTAAGATTGTTGGTCCCGGTAGTTATGTGCCTAAATGATAGCTCTGGCATTTTTGTATATCGCCGATGCTCGCTAAGGTTTTCATTTGTGCAAATCTGCAAAACCTACGAAAGTGATGGAAACAACACAGGAACGGATAGGGCAGGCAGGGGGCAACATGCTGGGCTGCATCTCAGGTTCCCAGGTCTCACTATTAAGCCACAATAGCGGCAAGAGTGCCCCCCAACAATTTTTACTTCGGACAAACCCTCATTAGCAACACACACCTTAGCTAAGCACCACACTACCTCCAGCCAAGCACAATCACTGCCTGCGGGACACACCGCTGCCTCTTCTCCTGGGTTACATGCTGCCCAACTCCCCCCACCCCTCACAACCCTGCATCCGCAGCGCACACAAAAGTGTCCCTGCGCAGCCTTCAGCTGCCCTCATGCCACACGCTCACTTCATAGCTACACCACCCCCATGTCTATTTCCACATGCATCTGCGATGAGGAGAAACCGGAGTCACACACTGCAAAGGGTTGGCAGGTCTTCAGAGGGGGAGGCAAGTGCAGCAGCAGGACAGGTTGGAACAGGCAGTGGGGTGGCCAGGGGTAGAGGCAGGGCCAGAGCGAAGAATCCCCCAACTGTTTCCCAAAGCACCTGCTCGCGCCAAGCCACCATGCAGAGGCCCAGGTCTTCAAAAGTGCATGTTTTTCAGTGAGAGCGCGGACGGCCGACGAACTGTGGTGTGCAACCTGTGTCGCACCACTATCAGCCTCACCACCACCAGCATGCGCAGGCATATGATTGCCAAGCACCCCACAAGGTGGGACGAAGGCCGTTCACTGCCTCCGGGTCGCACCACTGCCTCTCCCCCTGTGCCCCAAACTGCCCCTCAGATCCAACCCCCCTCTCAGGACACAGGCACAAGCGCCTCCCGGCCTGCACCCACACTCTCACCTCCGCTGTCCTCGACCCCATCCAGCAATGTTTCTCAGCGCAGCATTCAGCTGTCGCTAGCACAAGCGCAAATACGCCGCCATGCACCCGCATGCTCAAGCTTTAAATGTGCACATTGCCAAATTGATCAGCCTGGAGATGCTGCCATGTAGGCTTGTAGAAACTGAGGCTTTCAAAAACATGATGGCGGCGGCGGTCCCACGCTTTTCGGTGCCCAGTCGCCACTATTTTTCCCAGTGTGCCGTCCCAGCCCTACACAAGCATGTCTCCCACAACATCAATCGTGCCCTCACCAATGTGGTTACTGGGAAGGTCCACTTAACCACGGACACGTGGACAAGTACTGGTGGGCAGGGCCACTATATCTCCCTGAAGGCACATTGGGTTAATTTGGTATAGGTCTGGGACCGAGTCAGAGCCTGGGACCGCACACTTCCCACCCACACCCAGAATAGCGGGTCCTTCCTCGGTTCTGCGGCGGTCTATGCCACCTCCTCTAAACCTTCCCCCTCCTCCTCCTCCTCCTCCTCCTACGCAACTTCTACCTCTCAATTAAGAAATGTGAGCAGCACGTCGCCAGCAGCCGGTGTGGCGCGGCAGCACAGCGGTGGGCAAGCATCAGCAGGCCATGCTGAAACTACTCAGCCTAGGTGAAAAGAGGCACACGGCCCCCGAGGTGTTGCAGGGTCTGACAGAGCAGACCAACCTCTGGCTTTCGCCGCTGAGCCTTCAACCGGGCATGGTCGTTTGTGACAACGGCCGTAACCTGGTGGCGGCTCTGCAGCACGGCAGCCTCACACACGTGCCATGCCTGGCCCACGTCTTCAATCTGGTGGTTCATCGGTTTCTGCAAAACTACCCGCACTTATCTGACCTGCTCAGCAAGATGCGCCTCACCTGCGCACATTTCCGCAAGTCCACCACCAATGCTGCCACCCTGCGGACCCTGCAACATCGGTTTAATCTGCCAGAGCACGGACTGCTGTGCGACGTGCCCACATGGTGGAATTCTACGCTCCACATGTTGGCCAGGCTGCATGAGCAGCGTAAAGCAATAGTGGAATACCAACTTCAACATGGGCGGTGTAGTGGTAGTCAGCCTCCCCAATGCTTTACCTAGGAGTTGGCCTGGATGGCAGACATCTGCCAGGTCCTCGGAAACTTTGAGGAGTCTACCCAGATGGTGAACGGCGATGCTGCAATCATTTGCGTCACCATTGCTCTGCTATGCCTGCTGAGAAGTTTGCTGCAAAGCATAAAGGCTGACGCTTTGCGGTCGGAACAGGAGACGGGGGAAGAGAGTATGTCGCTTGATATTCAGAGCACCCTGATGTCTATTTCTCAGCGCGTTTTGGAGGAGGAGGAGGAAGAGGAGAGGGAAGAGACAGCTGGGCCCACAGCAGAGGGTTCCCATGCTGCTTGCCTCTCATCTGTTCAGCGTGTATGGGCTGTGGAGGAGGAGGAGGATCCTGAAAGTGATCTTCCTAGTGAGGACAGCGATGTGTTGCATACTGGTATCCTGGCAAACATGGCTGACTTCATGTTAGGCTGCCTTTCTCGTGACCCTCGCGTTAGACGCATTCTGGCCACTGCAGATTACTGGGTGTACACTTTGCTCAACCCACGGTATAAGGATAACCTTTCCACTCTCTTTCACGAAGAGGAAAGGGGTTCGAGAGTGATGCAATACCATAGGGCCCTGGTGGACAAACTGATGGTAAACTTCCCATCTGACAGCGCTAGCAGCAGAAGGCGCAGTTCCAAGGGCCAAGTAGCAGGGGAGGCGCGGAGATCAGGCAGCATGTTCAGCGCAGGCAGGGAAACACTCTCCAAGGCCTTTGCCAGCTTTATGGCTCCCCAGCAAGACTGCGTCACCATTCCCCAGTAAAGGCTGAGTCAGTGGGAGCACTGTAAAAAGATGATGAGGGAGAATATATCCGATCATACCACCGTCTTCCGTTATGCCTCTGCTCCATACAACTATTGGGTGTCAAAGCTGGACACGTGGCACAAACTTGCGCTGTATGCCCTGGAGGTGCTTGCTTGCCCTGCCGCTAGCGTCTTGTCAGAGAGGAGGTTTAGTGTAGCTGGGGGAATCATCACGGATAAGCGTACCCACCTGTCAACTGGCAGTGCTGACAGGCTTACACTCATAAAGATGAACAAAGCCTGGATTTCCCCAAACTTCTCTTCTCCACCGGCGGAGAGCAGAAAAACCTAAAGATTCTTTTTGCTGCATCCGCAGATAAAAGCACTCTTTTGTATCACCGGGAAAATGGGGCACTTAGCTTTGTCAATCTGTCTCTGACATTAGTCCTCCTGCTACTCCTCCTCCAGAAACAACATGTCATCGCGCTGAACGGCCAATTTTTCTGCGTCCCAAAAGGCTCATCTACATCTACCATCTATCAAAGTTTCAAAAGTATTGATACTTTAACATGAACCATTTTTTTCAACAGGGCTGCCAACAGGCTCTGTTACAAATTAAGCAACAGAGAGCTGTATCTTTCAAAAAATGTTTATGTGTTTTATCTGCCCTCTCGGTTGATAAATTTTTCAGAGGTACACTTGTACTCTTGTTACACTAATTTTTGGGGCCAACGCCTATACTCTTATCCAACTAATTTTTCCGGCCTTCGCCTACGCTCATGGTTCCCCAATGTTTCAGAGGTTGCCCTGTACTACTACTACAAAAATTTTACTGGGGTCTGCTTGCCTATACTTCTGCTACAAGAAAGTTACAGGGGTTAGCCTATACTGCTGCCACTGAAATGTTACAGGGGTCTGCCTATACTGCTGCTACAAAAATGTTACAGGGGTCTTCCTATGCTTCTGTCACGTAAATGTTACAGGGGTCTCCCTATACTGCTGCCAGAAGGATGTTACTGGGGTCTGCCTATACTGCTGCCACTTAAATGTTACAGGGGTCTGCCTATACTTCTGCTACAGCATGCGGAACATGGACTCCATACCTTGTTTCATCTGTTATTTGGCTTGAAAAAGACCTTTACAGGTCAAAACGTCGCCTAATTTTTAAACTATGAAACAATAAAGCATGTTCCTTTAGACAAGGAGTTTTTTTTGTGCATCACTATATGCTGCCACCTTTTCTGCTATACGTGTTTCCCCAAGGGGCTTATGTCGATAGCCCTGTTGGTGACTCTGCATCTATCTAACTAGATTTTTTTTCGCTACAGAGAACTAAGATTCTCCTCTATTTAAAAATACTATTTTTCTCTAATTTGCCTCCCCCCTAGTATTTTACTCTGGTGGGGTAGAGTGAGTGCCGTGGTCTTTTGCTTACTACTTTATACTTCTGCTACAGAAATGGTACTGAAATCTGTCTATACTGTTACTACAGAAATGTTACAGGGGTCTGCATATACTTCTGCTACAAAAATGGTACTGGGGTCTCCCTATGCTTCTGCTACATAAATGTTACAGGGGTCTGCTTATACTGCTGCGACAGAAATGTTACTGGGGTCTGCCTATACTTCTGCCACGTAAATCTTAAAGGGGTCTGCCCAAACTTTCGCCACGTAAATGTTACACGGGTCTGCCTATCCTGCTGCCACAAGGATGTTACTGGGGTCTGCCTATACTGCTGCTGCAAGAATGTTACTGGGGTCTGCCTATACTGCTGCGACTTAAATGTTACAGGGGTCTGCCTATACTGCTGCTACAAGAATGTTACAGGGGTCTGCCTATACTGCTGCCGCTTAAATGTTACAGGGGTCTGCCTATACTTCTGCCACATAAATGTTACAGGGGTCAGCCCAAACTTCTGCCACGTAAATGTTACAGGGGTCTGCCTATATTGCTGCTACTGAAATGATACTGGGGTCTGCCAATACTGCTGCTACAAAAAAGTTACTGGGGTCTGCCAATACTGCTGCTACAAAAATGGTACTGGGGTCTGCCTATGCTTCTGCTACATAAATGTTACCGGAGTCTGCCTATACTGCTTCCACAAGGGTGCTACCTGGGTCTGCCTATACTGCTGCTACAAGAATGTTACTGGGGCCTGCCTATACTTCTGCCACATAAATGTTAAGGGGTCTGCCTATACTGCTGCTACAAGAATGTTAGTGGGGTCTGCAAATGCTGCTGCTACAAGAATGTTACTGGGGTCTGCCTATACTGCTGCCACTTAAATGTTACAGGGGTCTGCCTATACTTCTGGCACGTAACTGTTACAGGGTCTGCCCAAACTTCTGCCACGTAAATGTTACTGGGGTATGCCTATACTGCTGCTACAAAAATGGTACTAGGTTCTGCCTATGCTTCTGCTACATAAATGTTAGAGGGGTCTGCCTATACTGCTGCTAGAAGAATGTTAGTGGGGTCTGCAAATGCTGCTGCTACAAGAATGTTACTGGGGTCTGCCTATACTGCTGCCACTTAAATGTTACCGGGGTCTGCCTATAATTCTGGCACGTAACTGTTACAGGGGTCTGCCCAAACTTCTGCCACGTAAATGTTACTGGGGTATGCCTATACTGCTGCTACAAAAATGGTACTAGGTTCTGCCTATGCTTCTGATACATAAATGTTAGAGGGGTCTGCCTATACTGCTGCTACAGAAATGTTACAGGGGTCTCCCTAGACTTCTGCCACATAACTGTTACTGGGTTCAGCTTATACCTTTGCTACAGGAATATTACAGGGGTCTGTGTATACTATCAGTGCACTTTCCATGGAGCTGTTGTACCTGCCTGGCACAAAAAAAACCAGACTGACTAGGGCATGGAGTGTGGTCCGAAGCGAACATGTATTTTCTCTCACGTTACCACAGCTATCTGGGGCACTGCATTGGGCCAAACAAGAGGATCGATACAGCGCTAATGGGACGTTCACAGCTACGCTAGCATCGGAGTCTGCTCTATGCCCGCGATTGCTAAGGGTTTGTGCAGAGGCCTATGTCCTTGGCGCAGTGAAAGTCTGCTATGTTTGGGCACTCTGATTTCTTTATGTGTACTGTCTAAGTTCCTTGGACCCACCCATGCTGTGGGTGCACACAGACTTCCCATAGAGGTGTTGTACCTGTCTGTCCCCAAAACACTGAGAGACTTGGGTAGGGTGCAGAGTACAGATGGTTTACCCCTCGCGTTGTCGATGAGGTATCCGACACCCAAACAGAATGAGTAGTGTGTGGACACATAGATTCCCCATTACTATGTCACTCGCAGCACCTTGGGCCACACAAGGTGTTGGCTGGGACAGAGGCAGACCCAGGGCCCGCTCACATACTTCCCACACAGAGTATTGCTGCATTGTGGAGATGTGTAGAAGTGCTGGGCTGGCAGCGGAGTCCCCTTTATGACCACGATTGCAGCTCCTGACGGAGGTGGCCCAGAATTGGAATGAAGATCCAACGTCAATTTCTCATTGATTCTCAACAGCATTGTGGGCCATCTCCTCCCCCCCCCCTTTAAATAGGGTCGCTACCTAGCCCTGCCAACCCTCTGCAGTGTGTGCCTCCGGTTCCTCCTCATCGCAGACACACTTATAAATAGACATGAGGGTGGTGTGGCTATGAAGCAAGTGTGTGGCATGAGGAAAGCTGAAGGCTGCGCAGGGACACTTTGGTGTGCGCTGCGGACGCAGGGTCGTGCGGTGGGTTGGACAGCATGTAAACCAGGAGAAGAGGCAGCGGTGTGTCCTGCAGGCAGTTATTGTGCTTGGTTGGAGGTAGTGTGATGCTTAGCTAAGGTGTACTTTGCTAATGAGGGTTTGTCCGAAGTAAAAATTGTTAGGGAGGGGAGCACACTTTTGCCTCTATTGTGGCTTAATAGTGAGACCTGGGAGCATGACATGCAGCCCTGCATGTTGCCCCTCGCCTGCCCTATCCGTTTCTGTGACGTTTCCATCACTTTCGTAGGTTTTGCAGATTTTCACAAATGATAACCTAAGCGAAGCATCGGTCATATACAAAAATGCTTGAGTCGCCCATTGACTTCAATGGGGTTCGTTACTCAAAACGAACTCTCGAGCATCGTGGGAAGTTCGACTCGAGCAACGAGCACCCGAGCATTTCTGTACTCGCTCATCTCTAATTATTATCCAATTGATGCTTCTTTCTTCATATAAAAATTATTGTCCATCATGATATAAAATTTTACTTATCAAAGTGTCAATCAGTTGTTTAGAGCAATTATCCGGTACAATCAGAACACACTGGAATCAAAATGTCACACTTTAGAATCATCAAAGTAAAATGGTGCTTTCTTTATACAACTTATAGAACTTTCTCTTTATTTATTATAACATTATAGAACTTTCATTCCTTCACTGTCTTATCCCAGGACTATCTGCATCATGTAAACATCCCTTCTGTCCTGCTGCCGTCCATCCTTGATCCTTGTCAGTCACCCATAGCAACCTGTCCCCTCACTACCTGACACTTATCTGAAGGAGACAATACATATTCCTCTGCTATGACTAAATATCCCACACTATCATACTGACCTAATCTTATAGCACACACTTAAAGGGGTTGTCCCGCGGCAGCAAGTGGGTCTATACACTTCTGTATGGCCATATTAATGCACTTTGTAATGTACATTGTGCATTAATTAT
This sequence comes from Eleutherodactylus coqui, assembly GCA_035609135.1. Lineage (NCBI taxonomy): Eukaryota > Metazoa > Chordata > Amphibia > Anura > Eleutherodactylidae > Eleutherodactylus > Eleutherodactylus coqui. The sequence goes on from CM069411.1 coordinate 16,347,484, forward strand.
GAGCCATACAGAAGTTATAAAAAGTTTTATACTTACCTGCTCCGTTGCTGGCGTCCTCGTTCCCATGGAGCCGACTAATTTTCGCCCTCCGATGGCCAAATTAGCCGCGCTTGCGCAGTCCGGGTCTTCTTCTTTTCTGAATGGGGCTCCGTGTAGCTCCGCCCCGTCACGTGCCGATTCCAGCCAATCAGGAGGCTGGAATCGGCAATGGACCGCACAGAAGCCCTGAGGTCCATGGAGACAGAGGATCCCGGCGGCCATCTTCAGCAGGTGAGTATGAAGACGCCGGACCGCCGGGATTCAGGTAAGCGCTGTGCGGGCTGTTTTTTTAACCCCTGCATCGGGGTTGTCTCGCGCCGAACGGGGGGGGGGGGGGGGGGGTTAAAAAAAAAAAAAACCCATTTCGGCGCGGGACAACCCCTTTAAGATATCATCAAGACACAGAGGACAGTGATGGAGGGTTCTGACTATTCCCACTAAATTCAGAGAAGGCACTAATCACTGGTGTTGTGTACTACAAGTGCAAGCATTGGGATGTTAGGTACATCTATGGGAGGTGAGAAGCCAAGATGGCGCCTGGGCGGCAGCTGAAGGCATTACAGCAGGTACTAAAATGGCCGCAGGCAATGACTAGCAATAAAATGGCCACCACGGACGTGGCCTAAGAGTACTATCAAGCCAGGCAAGCATCTAGCCATGCCTTGCTCCTTTGTGTGCAATGCCAGCAAGTCCCTCATCTGACACATATCTATAATAATCTTTATTTGTATTGCGCCAACATATCCCACAGTGCTTACAAAGCCAGGGGGAGTACAGAAAGACAAAAGTACAAAAACTACAGAACCACGGTTACATAGTAATCAGTTGATGGAAACAATAGGGGTGAGGGTCCTACTCCAACGAGCTTACATACTACAGATAATGGGGTGATACAGAAAGTAAAGGGCTGGAGATGTGCACGGTATGCCGAGGTGGAGAGTGAGGGATGCTATACACATTGACAATGGTCAGATATTTAGCCGTGTGACGGCAGAATCGGTATGACTGCAGGAGCGGTTTATGATAGGTAGCAGGGATTGCAGTCAATAAGTCAGGGAGCATATCTACCAGTATGTTGCTCGTCACTCCTTCTATAAAAGTTACATTCAGAGCTCCACCAGCATCCTCCCATCATGTAGGATCAGGGTAATATGATGAACTCTGACAATTTCAGGACTGTCATCAATAGCGTTCCCCAGACTCACCAATACACCGAAAAGAAATGCTATTCCTGTCATTTTTGTCCTTACCGAGGAGGCCCATGAGGAAGGGATGTGGATTTCTCCACCGGGTTGAGACAGAGGCCACCTAATGTGCCCCCCCGCCCCCTTTGTAGCAGGCTAAACTAGCCCCCTCAGCACACTGTCCTTGCTCTGCCTGCCTGTGTTACCTTTTTACAGTGAGATTGGTGAATCCAGGTGTGCCGTTCAGCAATCCTTATTACAGTAGGAGTGGTCAGGAGTACCCGGTAAGGTCCTTTCCACTTTGGGGTCTTACAGTTCTTTTTCTTTATCACCTTGAGGAGGACACAATCACCTTCTATTATTTCCCTTAGTAATGCTTTAGCCACTGTGGCTTCATGCGACTGACCTTTGAGAAACATTTCTATCCACTTGGCTAAAGCATCTATGATAACTAGGCAGTATTTCTTACCTTCACATTTGTTTAATTCTATGTAGTCCATACAAATGTGTTGGAAGGGATACTGAGGTGTAGAGCAGGGTCCCCTCATTGGTCTTATATTCCTTTGTGCATTGTGTTTAGCACAAATAATACAAGACAAACAATTTTTTTAGAGTAGTTTGTAATTCCATAGGCTGTGAATACTTTCGAAAGGAGTGCTACCATCCCCCTTGTTGAGACATGACACAGGCCATGGCTCAAAACTGCTGTATCTCCAAAGAACGATTTAGGTAAGAGAGTTTGTTTCTCTGTGGAGATGTACAACCCATCAACATAGAGAGTGTATTCAGCATCTACAAGCGATACATCCTGCAGATCTGGTCTGGGTAACATCTTATGTGCCATCTCTCATAGACAGTTGTATGGAGGACCATCTGAAGAGATAGGCAGTAAGGTAGATGGATGGAGTGTAGTACATCCCTCAGTTGTCAGGTGTGGCTGTGAGAGCAGTAGTGTCCTGCAGGAGGGATGTCTGCAAGGACTAAGATATGAGTATAACTGTGTGTGGTATTTTCAGTGTGTGCGGGGGAAGAGCACTATAGTGGCAGAAGGTCTGACTGCTTCAGCTGTCGCTACTACCACTTGTACACAGGGTGGGATCGCTCGGCCACTGGATCCAGTCTGCAAGAGTAGTATGCCAGTGATCTGTTTCCCACCATGTTCCCGAGTTAACACAGAGGTCATATATCCTTCCCTTGAGTTAACAGTTGGCACAAAGGGCTTGTTGTAGTTCGGCAGCCCCCAAGACTGATGTGCCCACCAGAGTCTGCTTTAACCTGGCAAAGGCTTCCTCAGAGGGCACATCCCACTGGATCCCATCTGCTGCAGCCCAAGGTTTATCATAGATGAGTCTGGTAAGAAGCGCTGTCAAAGATACATAATTTGGGATCCAAACTCTGCAGAAGTTTGTGATTCCCAAAAAGGACATAATTTGCTCGTAGTTTTGGGACCTCCAGAATTGCTTGCCTACCTTCATCTGACAGGTTATACCCCAAATATTTAACCATTTGATGACAGTATTGGAGCTTCGACCTGTTTACTTTATGGCGTTACTCATAAAGAAACCTCAAGGGTGCGACTGTGTCCCCCCCACAATTCTCTCCACTGTCTGCTGCTAGCTACCGACATACAGTAGCAGCTGACTACCTCAGGAGGCTGGAACTGGGCTAAGTTTGCTGACATAGCCTGGGAGAAAATTGTTGAAGATTCACAGCAGCCCTGATGTACTCTGGTGAAGGTATGCCTAATTTTATCATAATATCTCATCTCAACAATTTTGCTGGACATATTCGAGACTATATAATCTGACATTTCACAGGCTAATTTGTCTCTTGGTCTGTTATAACTGGTTCATACAGGGGTCTGGCCATTAACCCCTCTTACCATGATATGACTATTACTACATTTTACATTGGGTACATATTGGGATGTATTAATGCCCTGGTGGCTCCTGAGTCCACCAGGAAAGTAATCATCTACCCCTCCTAGTCATTTTTCCCCAAGGTGCCTGAGAACATTGTTTCTCAGGACATTCTCGGGCAAAATCACCAGATTTTCCATAATTCCAACACACATTTAAATCCCCGAGCTGCATCCCACCTCTGCTTCTTCCTCTGTCTCTACTTTCACGTCCTCTAAGTTTCCAATGACCTCTCTGACTTTCCTGAACCATCGTATTACATTCCTCTCCCTGTATAAAAACTCTCACTTTCTCACCCTTTTCTTTGTAAAACGTTTCTGCATGTTTTGCATATTCCAAAACATCCTGCAATAATCCCATCCTAAGGGTAACCTTTTATCTCATTATATAACCTTTTATTTCCTTCTTTACTCCACTTACAAACACATTCTTTAATGGCTGATTATAAGCAGCGTTAGGATCATCTCTCTCCCCCTGATTATCCTATGGAAGGGGCCTACCATCTCCTACCCTCCCATTCTAATTTCCTTCTACAGAACTCCAGTCTGGCCCTATAATTTTTCTATCTGCTCTCTATTTTTGCATTCAATTGTAACTCCTCATTAACCCTTTGAATTGTTCATCAAACTGTCGGGGGTCTATTTTTATATGGGCATGACAGTTTGGGGCTTCTTTTAACCAGGCTTTAGCAGCGGATAATCCGTATTTCTGCTGATCTTTAGCTGATTTCGTCCGTATTTTATCACATAATTCTTTACAACAAGGAACTTTAAATTTATTTTTAAATCCATATTTCTTTTCCCATTTATGTCACAATATTTGACATAGTCAGGATCTAACTTGTGCATGTACTTCTTATCCCCTTCAAGGACTTCCTGTCATTGGCAACAACAGAGACATGCACAGGAAAATGCCTTACAATTTGTATTTCACATTGTTAGTAATTATGTTCTTGACATCGATTTAGAAGACAAACAACATAAAACAAGCCTCTGGCCACTAAAATATATAGTGAAAATGCAGGGGTTCCTAACCGGAATCAGTCCTTCGTTATACACGCAAAGACTCCTCCTTGCTTTTCCGAGTAGGGCCTGTGAACATTAAACACAATAAGGGGCTTGTCCGAAAACAACCTGCACAGCGAGGTTGGTCCTTAATGTGTCCTAGAGGTCAATGCCCACGTATCGGATCTGCTTATCTCAATCACTCACACATTTGCTTCATGCAGTATAAGATAACAATACAAATATTACATTATGTTAGTAGGTGGACGCCCATTTTATATTCTTAGTTACTCTAACACAATATCAAAGAAAAATAAGTAGTAGGAAGATAAGAAGTAAAGTTCCTGGATACCCCCGTGTCCCATGACGTCATCTAACCACTTCTTTTACGCTCTGCATGGAGTAATTCTTTCCTGCAGCCTTCTGACAATGGCTATGGCCTCACATAGACTACTGCTATTGCCCCTTGACAACCCATTCGTGTATACTTGCTTCTCATTTACAATACACATTGCACATAGACTACTGCTATTGTTTCTTGACAACCCATTCGTCTATACTTGCTTCTCATTTACAATACACATTGTAAATTCTACTAACACTAAAGTATACAGAAAAAGAAAAAGAGAGAAGAAAAGTTTAACCATTGTTATACTTACTACATGTTATCTGGGAGGCTTCTAAATTCTCAGGCTAGTTCGGAAAAACGTCACTGTTTCAGACAGGATGCCCGACTGGCCTCTAATGACGTCTAAGCAAGACGGAGGTCTTTTAATGATCGGAGAGTACTTCAGACTCACCCTTTCACAGCCGGGCTGTCCTTTCCCTCTGCAGTGAGTCTTTCCGGCTCGAAGAACCAAAAACGTAAGGAGAATTTATGTGTTTATCAAAGAGAAGAAGTCTGTTTATCGTGCAGAAGTCTGGACCCAGGAGAAATACAAATCACACCAGCCTGTGTGGTATCAGATGATTTCTAATTTATTCTAAGATGTATGTGGTTTTTATACCATAAATGACATCACAGATAAAGTATATACCTCCAAGATTAATAATATTACATGATAGGTTGAAACTAAAATGTTTAACATAAGTTACACCTTCTAAGGTGTTACTATAACATACAATTAAACTGTTATGAATTCAGTGAAAAGGAATGCAGTTTTCTTAACATAATGCGGTCTGCAGAAACTGTAGGGCAAGTGTCAGAAAAGCTAAAGCTAGTAATGAATTAAGACTTGCAACAGCGGCCAAAAGCAATAAAAAAGGATTTTGGGGGCATGTTAAAAGCAAAAAAAAAGGCAAAGATGCTATTGGATGTTTAAAAGATGAAAATGGTGAATTGGTTAAGAGTGACATTGAGAAGGCCAAACTTTTAAATTCTCATTTTGTATCGGTTTTCTTTCAGAAAGTAGATGGAACATCAACTAATCTTCCCTGTGCTATTGGGGGGATAAAATAATTTAGATTATCTATAAGCAGAGAGATGGTGAGGGAACACATAGCTAACTTAAATTAATTCAAGTCTCATGGTCCTGATGAAATACATCCTAGGATACTAAAGGAAGCAGCAGAGGTAATTGCTGAATCACTTGCCATATTTTTTGAAAATTCCAGGAGAACAGGAGAAGTCCCAAAAGATTGGAAAAGGGCAAATGTCCCTATCTTCAAAAAAGGGAAGAAGGTGGACCCAGAAAACTATAGGCCTGCGTGCTTGACTTCTATACTGGGAACAAATAATCAAACAGCATGTATGCAAGTACTTGGGTAAAAATGGAGTAATTAACCAGACCCAGCATGGGTTTGTAACAAACATGTCATGTGAGGCAAATCTAAATTCCTTCTATGACAGAATCACCGACATGGATTGATAAGGGAAATGTGATAGATATAGTATGTCGTGACTTTAGTAAAGCATTTGACAAAGTATCTCATACCAAACTCATTGCAAAAATGACCAAATATGGTATTGACAGGTCAATTGTTAGGTGCATTCACAACTGGCTGAGTGATCGTATTCAAGGAGTTGTGCCCCCCCCGAGCACGCTCGGAAGAGAAGTCAGTTACTCGAGAAAAGCGATGCTCGAGTAACTGACCTTACCAAGCGTGCTCGCTTATCTCTAGTAGGGAACCACAAGGCTATGTCATAGGCCCAGTGGTGTTCAACATTTTTATAAATGATCTGGAAGAGAGAATTGATAGGAAACGGATCAAATTTGCCAACCACACAGAGCTGGGAGGGATAGCTAATACTAGAGAAGAGATAGAGAGTATTCCAAGGATTTAGAAATGCTTGAACAGTGGGCGGCGACTAACAACATGGTATTTAACAAGGAGAAATGCAAAGTCTTACATCTGGGCTAGAAAAATGAAAAAAGTGCATAACGGGAGAATGGGAGGAATTGGGCTAGGCAGCAGCATCTGTGAAAAAGACTTGGGTATACTAATAGATCATAGACTGAACAATGCGATGCAGCAGCGAAGAAGGCAAACACAATTCTGGGATGTATTAAGAGAAGCATAGAGTCTAGATCACGTGAGGTAATTATCTCCGTCTACTCTTCCGATGAGTCAAACCTCATCTGGAATACTGTGTCCAATTCTTGGGAACCCCACTTTAAAAAAGGCATGGACAAACTGAAGCAAGTTCAGAAAAGAGTTACAAAGTTAATGAGCGGTCTGCAAATCATGTCCTATGAGGAATGGTTAAAGGATCTAGGAATATTTAGCTAGCAAAAAAAGGTTGAGAGTAGACTTAATAGCTGTCTACAAATATCTGAAGGGCTGTTAGTGCAGAGGGATCAGCCCTATTCTTATTTGCACAAGGAAAGACTAGAAGCAATAGAATGAAACTGAAAGTGGGGAGACACAAATTAGATATTAGAAAAAACAGGTTACCACAGGAGGTGGTGAGTTGTCCTTCAATGGAAGTGCTCAAACAAAGACCTGAAAAATATCTGTCTGGGATGATTTAGTGAATCCTGCACTGAGCAGGGGGATAGAACTGATGACCATGGAGGTCCCTATCAACTCTACCATTCTATGATTCTATGAAGATGCAGGGACTCCCATCTTTGTGGGATGCTCAGAAACCTATAACTTCATATTTGTAACAGGATACACCTGAGGGTACTCGTGTGTAGACTCAAGGTGTAGATAAAATTATGACTAAAAATATGCCAGGCCTATATTCCTGATTAGCTAACTGCATGTGAAGATATGGCTGAAAGTAAGGAATTATGGTTTTTTTGGAGTTCCTACAAACCCAACCTTTCCTTCTCTGTATGACCTCAGAGGGGGCGAGAAGAAGGTGTGTACTGGGGGATCCTTTAAAATGTGGGACACCCCAGGCCAAAATTGTCAGTCCCTGGAGTGCACCCTGATTGCGGACTAGCCGGATTCACCTTTCCGTGTGGCTCCACACATAAGAATTGAAACACTCTTACTTAAATCCCTGTTATATTGCTGTCTGTGAATATTATATGTAAGTCGCTTGCCGATTATCTTGTAACATCATTCCTGTGTTTTTCTGTAAATGGGGACTGCTATTTTTGAGAATTAGATTTTAAATTAATTAGTAAACCTTGTCCGTGTTGACACGAAACCATATTCTCTGAAGATTTTAGTCATAAATCAGACTCCAGTTTACCGTTAAAAACTGGTGGTGGCAGTTTTTTTGTGTGAGCATTGTAGAGCTGTGTAGTTCGCTAGAACGGCCAGGTGCATGATTTGAGCTTTTCCTTCGCATGCCTG